>CM053622.1:556676404-556699849 GCA_028646595.1 Phalanger gymnotis
AAAAGGATTTAGAAAAGCAAGTTAGAGAAGTAGAGGAAAAATTGGGAAGAGAAATGAGAAGGATGAGAGAAAACCATGAAAAACAAGTCAATGACTTGCTAAAAGAGATTCAAAAAAATACTGAAAAGTATACTGAAGAAAACAACACCTTAAAAAATAGACTAACCCAAATGGCAAAAGAGCTCCAAAAAGCCAATGAGGAGAAGAATGCCTTGAAAGGGAGAATTAGCAAAATGGAAAAGGAGGTCCAAAAGACCACTGAAGAAAATACTAGCTTAAAAATTAGATTGGAGCAAGTGGAAGCTAGTGACTTGATGAGAAATCAAGATATTTTCAAACAGAACCAAAGGAATGCAAAAATGAAAGAGAATGTGAAATATCTCATTGGAAAAACCACTGACCTGGAAAATAGATCCGGGAGAGATAATTTAAACATAATTGGACTACCTGAAAGCCATGATCAAAAAAAGAACCTAGACATTATCTTTCAAGAAGTTATCAAGGAGAATTGCCCTGATATTCTAGAGCCAAAGGGCAACATAGAAATTGAAAGTATTCACAGATCACCTCCTCAAATAGATCCCAAAAAGTAATCTCCTAGGAATATTGTCGCCAAGTTCCAGAGTTTTCAGGTCAAGGAGAAAATACTACAAGCAGCCAGAAAGAAACAATTTAAGTATTGTGGAAACACAATCAGAATAACCCAAGATCTGGCAGCTTCTACATTAAGAAATCGAACAGCTTGGAATATGATATTCCTGGAGGTCAATGGAGCTAGGATTAAAACCAAGAATAACCTACCCAGCAAAACTGAGCATCATGCTCTAAGGCAAAATATGGATTTTCAATAAAATAAAGGACTTTCAAGCTTTCTCAGTGAAAAGACCAGAGCTGAATAGAAAATTTGACTTTCAAACACAAGAATCAAGAGAAGCATGAAAAGGTAATCAACAAAAAGAAATTGCAAGGGACTTATTAAAGTTGAACTGTTTTGTTTACATTCCTACATGGAAAGATGATGTGTTTGATTCATGAGACCTCAATATTTGGATAGCTGAAGGGAATATACATGTGTGTATATGTATATGTATATATGTATATGTTTATGTATGTGTATGTATATGTGTTTATGTTTGTATATATACGTGTGTGTATGGATATATATGTGTGTATATATATATATACATATATATCCATACACACATTGAGAGAGAGTGTGGGCATAGGATGAGCTGAAGATGAATAAGGGGTGAGAGAGGAATATATTGAGAGAGGGAGATAGGAAGAGATAGAATGGGGTACATTATCTCGCATAAAAGTGGCAAGAAAAAGCAGTTCTGTAGGAAGAGAAGAGAAGGCAGGTGAGGGGGAATGAGTGAATCTTGCCCTCATCAGATTTGACCTGAAGAGGGAATACCATACATACTCAGTTGTGTATCTTACCATACAGGAAAGAAGGAAGAAGAAGATAAAGAAAGGGGGGATGATGGAAGGGAGGGCAAATGGGGATGAAGATAATCAAAAACAAACACTTTCGAAAAGGGACAAGGTCAAGGGAGAAAATTCAATAAAGGGGGATAGGTTAGGAAGAAGCAAAATATAGTTAGTCTTTTACAACATGAGTATTGTGGAAGGGTTATACATAATGCTACGCATGTGGCTCATGTTGAATTGCTTGACTTCTTAGGGAGGGTGGATGGGAAGGGAAGAGGGGAGAGAATTTGGAACTCAAGGTTTTAAAAAAATGGATATTCAAAAGTAAAAAAAAAAATTTATGCAACTAGAAAATAAGATTCACTGGCAATGGGGCATAGAGATTTATCTTGCTCTACAAGAAAGGAAGGGAATGGGGTGATGGAGGGGAGGGCAGACTGGGGAACATGGCAACCAGAGTGTATGCCATCTTGGAGTGGTGGGGGGGATGGAAATGGGGAGAAAATTTGTAATTCAAATGCCTGTGAAAATCAATGCTGAAAACTAAACATATTAAAAATAAATTTAAAAAAAATTTCATTCATCTTATGATGAGTCATCTGGAACATTTTTCCCTTTTCTGGATTCATAGTTTATATTTAATTTAAAAATCATATGTTCATATTCTTTGACCATTCATCTATTTTAAGAAATGACTTTTAGTCTCACATTTTCTGTTAGTTATCTCTATATCTTGGAATCCAAACCTATATAAAATCCATTTCACCCAAAGATTTTCTTCCCATTCAAATAATTCTTTTGTGTTAGATATATTAATTTTGTTTGTACAGAAGCTATTCCATTTCATGCAGCATAATTATCAATTTTATCATTTGCAATCAGCTCCTTGTGTCGTTCAGTTAAAAATAGATATCCTTATAGTGGTGAAAGGTATCTGGCCTGTTTCTCTCTTTTTATGGTATGATATTTAACACTCAGATCACTCACCCATTTCAACTTATTTGGAAGGTGATGTGTAAGTTCTTGATATAAACCAAAGTTCCTACCAGATTCCTTTCTTTTATCTCAAGAAGTTCTTACCAATTAGGAAATTCTTTCTTAAATAATTTATGATTCGAGATTTAGAAAACACTGGCTTATTGAGTTCCATTATTTCTGATTGTCCCAGTCTTTTCTGTTCTACTGATCTGCTTCTTTTGCTCTTGACATAAAATGAATGAATTCGATAATTGCTACATTGTAAAATAGGAGTAGCTATGTGGTGCAGTAAATAGAGTGCAGGACTTGGAATGAAGAAGACTTACCTTTATGAGTTCTAATCTTGCTTCATACACTTATTAGATATGTGACCCTGGGCAACTCATTTAACCCTACTGGTATCACTAATTCATCTATAAAATATGCTGGAGAAGGAAAGGGCAAATACTTCCAGTATCTTTGCCAAGCAAATCCCAGAAAGGAGTCATGTAGAGTTGGATATGACTGAAACTAAACAATGACAATTTCATAATTTGCCATTAATTCCAATCCACTCTGTTCTTTCTTTCCCTGAATAGTCTAGATCTTTTGTTTCTTCTCATGACTTTTTGATATTATTTTAATATATTTTGTAATTATTTTTCTTATAGTCAGTCAATAAACATTGGTTAAGTACCTACTATTCTATAGACACAGTCCTAAGTGCTGGGGACACAAAAAAAGCAAAAAACAGTCCTCAGCCTTGAGGATCTCACATAATAATGGGAGAGACAACAAAAAAATAATATGTACAAACAAGGTGTATGTATGTGTGTGTGTGTGTATGTGTATATATACATACATACATACATATATATATATATATATATATATATATATATATATATATATATATATATATATATATATATATATACACTAAGGGAAAGCATCAATTGCAATTCTAAATAATCAAAAGAATCCCTCCTGGGTAAGGAAAAGATGCAGACTGAGAGAGAAGTGACTACACCTCTCCTCAGATCAAAGCACTTTGGAAGCATTGAAAACTTCCAAATACCCAGAACTAGGTGTGAAAACAACATTGTGAAAAAGACTAAAGTTTGAGATTGTATGCCTCACTCCTCCTGCCCCCAACACACACACACATAAACAAGCCAGGAACAGGGCCCAACATTAATATAAAAAAGCAAAACAAGAAAGAGGGTGGAAAAAGGAGCTAGCATCACCAACAAAAAATAGCCTAACTATAAAAAGCTATTGTAATGATAGGGGAAATAAAGACACAAACTCAGAAAAAAGAAAATAAAATCAAAACAGCTTGAAGAAGGCTCAAAGAAATATATGAATTGGACACAAACCCAAAGAGAAGTACTGAAGAGATTTAAAAATAAGTTTAAAATCAAATAAGGGTGGTAGAAGAAAAATAGAAACAAATCAGATCAAAGAAAATAATGAAAAGCAAATGAATAATTTGATAAAAGAGATACATAAATACTCTATAAATATAGCATCTAAAAAACAAAAACAAGACAGAATTGATGTAATGGAAAAAGAGGCACAAAAATTCTGTGTGGTAATAACTCTTTAATAAGCAGAATTGAACAAATGGTAAAAATGTGGTACAAAAATTTCCTGAGGAAAGCAAGTTCTTAAAAATTGGAATTGGGAAAGTAGAACCTAATGATTCCATGAGGAATCAAGGAACAATAGAAGAAAGTCAGAATAATAAAAGAAGAAGAAAATGTGAACTATATCATCGGGAAAGCAACGAATCTGGAAAATAAATCAAGGAGAGATAATTTAAGAATAATTCTATTGGCTGAAATCCATCATCAAAGAAAGAGCCGGGGCATCACATTTCATTTTTTTTTTCCTTTTAGACTCAAACACCAGAATAGAGAAAAGAAAAAGAAACACATAGCATAAACTTAAATATTGAAACTTAAATACAAACTGAGAGAAAAAAAAGCATGTCATGTGCACAGCAGAACATAAGGAGGGCTCAAAATATATGGCAATAAATTTTCATTTCAAGAGAGCCTCTATGATAAATACTATACATTATGTTGGAGCTGTCCATCTTATCTTTGATTCCTTGTAAGTTTTCTTATGTTCTCTGCTCTCCACTTTTTACTTTGGTCTTTTTTTCCTCCTCCCCCTCTCCCAAGATGGCTACAATTAAGTTGGCATATATTTATATATAGATATATACATATATGTATACATATATATATATATACCTAAATACATACGTATATGTATGCATATATACATTCAGAAATAGATATATAGACTTATAATTTGCCTCACAAATTCTGTTGCTCACCTTTGTTTTTATGTTTGTTTGTATCTCTTATTTCCAATCTCTCCTGACTCCTCTACTTTACTTCTACCCACTGCTTTGCCCTTCTATTATTTGGCCTACCCACCCACCCCTTGCATGGATCCCTCCCCTATCCTCCCATTTCCATAAAATCTAAACACCCTTCTATAACCTCCTTTGTCCTATTCCCTCAGCATACTCTCTAAAGATTTCCTCCTTGTCCTTCCCTCTTATCCCCTTATTGTTTTATTTCTTTTGAATTTAGAATACTTTTATGCTCTTCTAGGTATATATGTATTGTTCCCTCTTAAACCCATTTATGATTAAAGTGGTTTACTGGATCTACCAGCCCGCCTCCTCCATCTAATTCCTCTGCATGTGTGCTTCCTCTTGCACCCCATGTGTTTAAATAATTATTCTTTGTAGCTGTTCCTAAATGGTTTTATTTTTAAAGTAAAATCATCTTCAGGTATACCCCAGTCCTTGTGATAAACTACCTAATTTCTAATGACAGTCTTAGACATACACTTTGTATTTTACATACTTAAAAGTAAATGGTTTGTCCTTATTGAATGCCTTCTAATCAGTCTTTGGTGTGTATCTTATCTTTTTCTTGGCTCTTGTATATCAAATCTATTAAGTTCATATTTTTAACAAAGTCCTGAAAGTCTGATGGTTGATCAAATATTCATTTTTTTTATTCAGGATTATGCTTAACTTTACTGGGTATGATATTTTCAGCCAGAACTTCAGTTTTTTGCTGTTTGTTATATAGTCTTCCAAGACCTGCAATCCTTTGGTATCTCCACTGCTAGGTCCTATGTGATTTAAATGTGGCACCATCATATTTAAATTGTTTATTTCTTGTTGCTCTTAATATTTTATCCTTGAGCTGGGAGTTTTGGAATTTGACTATAATATTCCTATGCATTTTCCTTATATATGGATCTCTTTCAAGTGGTGATCAATGGATTTTTTTTTTCCATTTCTACTTTCCCAACATGTTCTAATGTTTCAGGACAAGTTTCGTATTCTTGCATCAAGATTCTTTTTTATCATAGGTTTCAAGTAGTCCAATTATTTTTGTTTTCTCTTCTTGATCTGTTCTCCAAATCAGTTGTTTTCTTTACAAGATGTTTCACATTCTCTTCTATTTTTTCACTCTTTATATTTTGTTTTATTATTTCTTGATCTCATAACTTTGCTGGTTTTCCCTTGCCAAATTCTAATTTTCAAGATGTCATTTTCTTCCTTAAGTTTCTGGATCTCTTTTTCTTGTTGGATGGCTTTCTTTTCATAAACTTCTTATCTTCTTTTTTTTCTTGAATTCTTCTTAAATTTTTAGCTTTTCTTCAGTCATTCTCTTTTGATTTTCAAAATCTTTTTAAACTTCTTCTATAAATTCTTTCTGGGCAAGTCACCATTTGATGCTACTCTTTGTGGTAGAAGAGGGTTTCTTTTCATCAATATCCTCCTCTATAAATGGAGCCCTGTCTTCTCTGTCCCCATAATCACTTGCTATGGTTGGATTCTTTCTCCTTTGGCCGTGCATTTTTTGTAGTAATAGCTTAATTTTTATAATCACCTCTAGTCCTGGGCTATGAAGGATCCTGCTTCCAGCCTCATATCTTCAGTTCTCCCCTCTATGCTGGAACCAAAGCCAAACCTCTAGCCTCCTGTAAGTGCCCACAGCAAGAGGCATCCTACCCCACTGCTTCTGTACTAATCAGGCATGTACTGGTTCCTTCTTGCCCCTGCAGCTCTCCACCACACAGCTGGATCTGGCATCCCTTGTCAGCAGAGGTTCCTCCAATCTTCTCTGGCTCAGATGTACAACTACCCCCACTGTCCTGGGGGTAAAAGTTCCTGGGACTGGGGCTGAGGCAGCCTCCCATTCCACCTAACCCCAAAGCTTGCTACTTATTGTTTAAGTGGACCCTTGCCTGGAGATGTTTACTCTTCACAAGGACCAAACTTCATCTGTATCAGTCAGTCAAGATTCATGAGTTTGAAGTTTACCACAAATATGCCTGTATAGTTTGGAATCACAAAGTATAAGAGATTCTCTAGGAAGAAGGCAGGGGAAGTATAACATTTATTTAGACACCATAGGATTAAATCCCCAAACCAATAACACCAACCCAACATAGCAACTGTTGTATCCCAAAGTCAGTAAGTCCACCTCAATGTAGCAACAAGGAAATCATAGGACAGTATTACAGCAAAGAACCAAGTCATCCTGTAACCTTCGCCCCTCCTGGGGCCTTCTTATAAACACTCACAAATCCCAACTTTCTGCTTGCCTGTGTTCTCTCACCCCTCAGTTCTCTGGTCTCTGCACCTCTCTGGTCTCCCCCTCTGCTCTGCAGCTCTCTCTGCAGTGCTCTATCTCTTGTCTATCCACAGGTCTCTGAGTTCTATAGTTCATTAGTCTGCAGATTCTCAGCTTTGTCACCTCAAAGATCTTACTTCTTCTGCTTGGGCTGAATTGGACCTTCGTGGTTACCTTCTTGGTATATACAATCTTTTTAGGGTCCATGGGCCTCATGCCCAGTCAGCAAAAAGGTGTAGGCCTGCATCTAACTAAGCTTCCCTTAACTATTCCCACCTGAGGCCTATTGAATGGGCAGAAAAGATATTTGATCACTGATTGGCATCACATCATCCTATGATTTTTCCACAGATTTTCTTGAGTTGTTCCTGGAGATCACTGTTGTTCCCCTCTCCTTATTTATTTTTTTTTTAAATCATTATTTATTTATTTAATATTTTTCATTTTCATCCTTAATTTTCACAAGAGATTGAATTACAAATTTTCTCCCCATTTCTACCCTCCCTCCCACTCCAAGATGGCATATATTCTGATTACACCATTCCCCAGTCAACCATCCCTGCTGTTATTCTACTCCTCCCCGTTCCCTTTTCTTTTACTTTCTTGTAGGGGAAGATAGATTATTTTATGCCCCATTGCTCATATATCTTATTTCCTAGTTGCATTCAAAAACATTTTTTTGAACATCTGCTTTTAAAACTTTGAGTTTCAAATTCTCTCCCCTCTTCCCTCCCCACCCCCACCCCAAGGAGGCAAGCAATTCAACATAGGCCACACATGTATCATTATGCAAAACCCTTCCATAATACTCATGTTGTGAAAGACTAACTATATTTTGCTCCTTCCTATCCTGTGCCCCTTTATCCAATTTTCTCCCTTGTCCCTGTGTCTTTTCAAAAGTGTCTGGTTTTGATTACCTCTTCCCCAAATCTGCCCTCCCTTCTATTGTCCCTCCTTTTTTTATCTCCTTCCTCCTTCTTTCCTGTGGGGTAAGATACCCAATTAAGCGTGTATGTTATTCCCTCCTCAGGTCAAATCTGATGAGAGCAAGATATACTCATTGCCTTTCACCTGTCCCCTCTTCCCTCCCAACAGAACTGCTTTTTCTTGCCACTTTTATGTGAGATAATTTACCCCATTCTATATCTCCCTTTCTTCCTCTCTCGTCCCTTAATTTGATTTTATTTCTTTTAGATACCATCCCTTCATATTCAACTCACCCTGTGCCCTCTGTCTACACACACACACACACACACACACACACACACACACATATTCCCTTCAGTTACCTTAATACTGAGGTCTCATGAATTATACATATCATCTTTCCATGTAAGAATATAAACAAAACTGTTCAACTTTAGTAAGTCCCTTGTGATTTCTCTTGCTTGTTTACTTTTTCATGCTTCTCTTGATTCTTGTGTTTCAAAGTCAAATTTTCTATTCAGCTCTGGTCTTTTCACTGAAAAAGCTTGAAAGTCCTCTATTTTATTGAAAATCCATATTTTGCCTTGGGGCATGATAGCCAATATTGCTGGGTAGGTGACTCTTGCTTTTAATCCTAGCTCCATTGACCTCTGGAATATCATATGCAAAGCCTTCAATTGCTCAGTGTAGAAGCTGCTAGATCTTGTGTTATCTTGATTGTGTTTCTGCAATACTCAAACTGTTTCTTTCTGACTGCTTGCAGTATTTTCTCCTTGACCTGAGAGCTCTGGAATTTGGGAACATTCCTAGGTGTTTTCTTTGTGGGATCTTTTTCAGGAGGCAATTGTTGGATTCTTTAATTTCTATTTTACCCTCTGGCTCTAGAATATCAGGGCAATTCTCCTTGATAATTTCTTGAAAGATGATATCTAGGCTCTTTTTTTGATCCTGGATTTCAGGTAGTCCGATAATTTTTAAATTATCTCTCTTGGATCTCTTTTCCAGGTCAGTGGTTTTTCCAATGATGTAGTTCACATTGTCTTCCATTTTTTTTTCATTCCTTTGGTTCTGTTTTATAATATCTTGATTTCTCATAAGTCACTAGCTTCTACTTGCTCCAATCTAATTTTTAAGGTAGCATTTTCTTCAGTGGTCTGTTTGACGTCCTCTTCCATTTGGCTAATTCTGTTTTTCAAGGCATTCTTCTCCTCATTGGCTTTTTGGAGTTCTTTTGTCATTTGAGTTAGTCTATTTTTAAGGTGTTATTTTCTTCAGTATTTTTTGGGGTCTCCTTTACCAAGTCACTGACTTGTTTTTCATGGTTTTCTTGCATCAATATCAATTCTCTTCCCAATTTTCCTCTACCTTTCTAATTTGCTTTTCCAAATCCTTTTTGAGCTCTTCTTGGCCTGAGAACAGTTTGTTTTTCTTGGAGGCTTTTGATATAGGCTCTTTGACTTTGTTGACTTCTTCTGGTTGTATGTTTTGGTCTTCTTTGTCACCAAAGGAAGATTCCAAAGTCTGAGTCTGAATCTGAATCCATTTTTGCTGCCTGGCCATGTTCCCAGTCAACTACTTGACCCTTGAGTTTTTTGTCGGGGTATAACTGCTTGTAGAGTATAGAGTACTTTGTCCCAAGCTTGAGGGACTCTGCTGTTGTTTTCATAGCTATTTTTTACACAGCAAGCTCTGCCACACCAGTGCTCCTCCTCCCCCAAGAACCATCTGCGTGGACTGCTACTCAGATGTTAATCAGGCTCTACACTCCTGCTCTGATCTGCCACTTAGTTCCTCCCACCAGGTGGGCCTGGGGTTAGAAGCAATTGCAGTCATAGTTCTGTCCTCAGAGCTGCCCCCAGGGTTGTGGCCAAACACTGAACTTCTTTCACTCTGTCCCCATATCTTTTCCCACTAACCTTCTCTGTTGTCTTTGGTGTTTGTGGGTTGAGAATCAAGTAACTGCCACAGTTCACTGATTCAGGACACTAGAGCCTGTTCCACCTGGTTCTGGTTGGTCCAGGCAAAGCCCACCCTGGGCTCTGCTCTAGTCTGCTCCCAGCTCCATGTGGCAGACCTTACCCAGAGACCATTCACCTGAACCGTGCTAGAGCCCTGCTTCCCTCTGCTATTCCATGGGTTCTCCAGCTCTAGAATTTGTTCAGAGCCATTTTTATAGGTTTTTGGAGGTACCTGTGGGGGAGTTCACACATGTCCCTGCTTTCTGGCTTCCATCATGGCTCTGTCCCTCCTTATTTATTCTTACGTGTACTTTGTTCTCCCTTAAGTGCTATTTTAACTTTTTTGGGGGGGGCAAATCTTAAGAGCTTGGAAATTTCTGAACTACTCAACCATTCCCAAATCCTCCCCTCTCAAGAAATTTTTAAGAGAGTAAAATAGAAATAGAAGGAATTCAATTATCATCCCCTGAAAGAGGTCCCAAAATATAAACCTTTAGGAATATTATATCAAATTCCACAACTTTTAGCTAAAATAAAAAAATTTCAAACAGTCAGAAAGTAAGCATTCAAATACTGTGGAGTCATATTCAGGATCACACATGATCTAGAAACTGCCACATTATAGAAGGGAAAGGATTGAAATATGATATTACGGAAGGAACATAAAGCTGGGATTACAACCAAGAATAACATACTCAGCAAAAATGACTAAAATCCTTCAAAAGAAAAAATGGATATCTAATGAAATAGAGAAATTTCAAGCATTCCTGATGAAATGACCAGAGCTGAAGAGAAAATTTGATTTACAGTAACAACACTCAAGAGAAACACAATAAAGTTAAATATGAAAGAGAAATCATAGGGAACTCAATAAGGCTAAACTGTTTACATTTCTATATGGCAATATGATAAATCTATCTTCTAGGAACTTTATCATTGTTAGAGTAGTTATAAGGATTCAACATAGAAATAGAGCATGTGAGCTAGTCAATTATATTGGGATAATATAACAAAAATGGATAGGAGAGAAAGAGAGATGTCTTAGAGAAGCAGGAAGGGATGTGGAAATATATCTCACAAAAAGAGGAGTACAAGGAAGAGCTTTTATAATGGAATGGAAAATGATGGGTAGGGGCACAATGCTTGAACCTCACATTTAAATTAGCTTAAAAATACACATATACATATATACATACATACATACATATATACATACATACCCCCGTATGCAATTGGTAATAAAAATCTATCTTATCTACCTGGTAAAGAAAAACAGACTTTAGAGGAGGGAATGGATGAAAAGAAAGTGAAGGATGAGCAAAGGAAAACAGGATGGAGGGAAATGTAGAATTAGTAATTGTAACTGTGAATGTGAATCAGATGATTCACCTATACAAGGGAAAGGGATAGCAGAATGGATTAGAAATTTGAATCAAACAATAGGTTATTTGCAAGAAACACACTTGAAACAGAGCTACACACAGAGAGTTAAAATAAAGGGCCAGAGCAGAATCTGTTATGTTTCAGCTCAAGATAAAGTAAAAACAACAAAAAAAATAGACATAATTAAAAGGGAGAAATAGTGAAACCATATCTTACTAAATGGCATGATAGACAATGAAGTAATATTAATACTAAACATATATGCACCATATGACACAGCATCAAAATTCTTAAAGGTAAAGTTAAATGAGTTACAAGAGGAAATAGACAGTAAAGCTATAATAGTAAGAGACCTTGCTTTCCCCTTTCTGACCTTGATAAGTCTAACCATAGCAAAACTTTAAAAAGAAGTCAAAGATATGAATAGAATCTTAGAAAAGCTAGAGATGATAAACCTCTGGAGAAAACTGAGTGGGAATAGAAAAGAGTAACATTTTCTTGGCTGTTCATAGTACCTTCAAAACAGTGGCCAAGCATTATGCATAAAAACTACACAACCAACTGCAGAAATGCAGAATTATCAATTGCACCAATTTCAGACAATAAAGCAAAGGAAATTATGTTTAATGAAGGGTCATGTAAGCATAGATTAAAATCTAATTGGAAATTTAATCATCTAATCTTGAAGAATGACTGGTTCAAAGAATAAATCATAGAAACAATCAATAATTTAATTAAAGAGAATGAGGACAATGAGACGACATTAAAAAATGTAAGCGATGCAGCTAAAGCAGTACTGAGGGGAAATTTTAAATATCTAAATACATCAGTAAAAGAGAGAAAGAATGACTCAATGAAATAGGCATGCAATTAAAAAATCCTAGAAAAAGAATAATTTAAAAATGTTTGATTAAACACAAAAATGGAAATTATGAAAGTAAAAAAAATACACTAATAGATTAAAGGAGTTGGTTTCTATAAAAAATGATATATATGAAACATTGGTTAATGTGATTTAAAAAGGGAAGGAAAAAATTAGTAGTGTCAAAAATGAAAGTATTGAATGTACTGCCACTGAAGATGATATTAAACCAATTAATAGGAGTTATTTTGCCCAGTTATACACTAGAAAACTTGACAAACTAAATAATCCTCACCTAGAAAAAGAAATTTAGCATCCCATCAATGAGCTCCCTAAGAAAAAAGTCCCAAGATCAGATGCATTCACAAGTGAATTCTCCTAAACATTTAGGGAAAAATTAATCACAATACTCTATAAATTATTTGAAAAGATATCAGTAAAGGAGTCCTGCAAAGTTTCTTTTATGACATGAGTATGATTTTTATGCCTAAAACAGGGACATAAAAAAGAGAAAGAAAGCTAAAAACTCATTTTCTTCATGAATATAGAAGCAAAAAAATTAAATAAAATATTTTCAAGGGGACTGCAGCAATACATCACAAATAACACGCATTATGACCAGGTGGGATTTTTACTGGGAATGCAGGGCTGGTTCAATATTTGGAAAAATATCAGCATAATTGACCACATCAAGAAGAATTACAAGAAAAACATGTGGTTATGACAATTGATGTAAAAACAAAGCTTTTTGAGAAAATACAACATTTATTCCTGTTAAAACCGCTAAAAAGCATAGGAATTAATGGATTTTTTTTTCTTAAAAAGATAAGAATTATCTTTCTAAAACTGAGCACAAGCATTATCTGTATGTTGGATAAACTTGAAGCCTTCCCAATAAGATCAGGAATTAAACAAGGATATCCATTATAGCCACTATTATTCAATATCACATTAGAAATGCTAGCTATCACAGCAAGACAAGAAAAGGAAATTGAAGGAATAAAAATAGGCAATGAGTAAGCAAAACTATTACTGTTTCTACTTAGAGAATCCTAGAGAATCAAGTTATTGACAATCAAAATGGGTTTGAGTGACATGTTTGTGACAGCAGAGGCTTTTAGACTACATGGATTTAAGTCACATTTTTGTGATGATTTTAGGTCATGTGAGTGAGTTGTTGTTGGTTCTACACCCCCACAGTAGCTGCTAGCTGGATTGTTGAAACATCAGCTAAAAAAACTAATTTAAACAATTAACAACTTCAGCAAAGTTGCAGGATATAAAATAAACCCATACAAATTATCAGTATTTCTATGTTCTATCAACAAAACCCACCAAAAAGAGAAAGAAAGAAAAATTATATTTAAAATAATTGTAGACAATACGAAATGCTTACCAGTCTAACTACCAAGACAAACCCAGGGCTTACATGGATATAATTACAAAGCACTATTCCCACAAATAAAGACAAAACTGAACAATTGAAGCGATATTAATTGCTCATGGATAGGCTGAGCCAATGTAATAAAAATGACAATTCTATCTAAATTAATGTATTTATTTAGTGCTATAGCAATCAAACCACCAAAGAATTATGTAGAGCTAGAAAAAAATAACAACAAAATTCATCTGGAAGATCAAAAGGTCAAGAATAATAAAGAGATCAATGAAAAAAAAAGTGAAGGTAGGTGGCCTAGGGGATCCATATTTCAAATTGCATTACAGAGTGATAATCATCGAAACACTGGCATTGGCTAAGAAATAGAGTGGTGGATCAGTAGAATAGATTAGGTACACAATAGAGGGTAGTAAGTGACTATAGTAATCTAGTGTTTGATTAACTCAAAGATTTAATCTTTTGACATAAGAACTCAGCATTTGACAAAACTTCCTGGTGAATATGAAAACAGTATAGCAGAAACTAGGCAGATACCAGCAGCTCACACTGTATACCAAGATAAGATCATAATTGATCATGTTAAGTAAGTCAGAGTAAAGTTAAATAAATTAGAGGAGCATTGAAAAATGTACTTAGCAGTTTTTGGAGAGGGAATACTTCTGACAAACAAGACATAGAGATATTAACAGAAATAGAAATCAATAATTTTGGTTATAGGAAATAAAAAAGACTTTCTCACAAACAAAACTAATGCATAAAAATTAGAAGGAAAACAGGAAACTGGGTAAATATTTGTAGTTGATAAAACCCTCATTTCTCAAATATATAAGGAACTACACCAAATTTATTTTTAAAAATGTGAGACATTCCACAGTTATAAATGGTCAAATGATATGAAGAAGCAGTATTTAAAAGAAGAAATCAAAACTTTCAATAGTCACATAAAAAAAAAAACTACTACTGACTAGACAAATGTGAAATAAAATAACTCTGAAATATCACTTCCCACTTATCAAATCGGCTAACATGGCAGAAAAGGAAAATTGTAAATGCTAGAGGCAAAGTGGAAAAATAGGTACCCAATGCACAGTTGGTGAAACTATGACCAAAGGGCTATAAAACTGAGCTTACCTTTTGGCACAGCAATATCACTACTAGGTCTGTCTCCCAAAGAGATCAAAGAAAAGGAAAAAGGATCTATTTGTCCAGAAAAATTATCAGTTCTTTTTGTGATGGGAAAGAATTGGCAGAGAAGGGTATGGCTGTCATTTGGTGAATGGCTGAGCAAGTTATGGCTTATGGGAGTGATGGAATACTATTGTACTACAAGAAATGATGAGTAGGGGGTGGAGCCAAGATGGTGGCTGGAAAGCAGAGATTTGCTTAAGCCCTATGCCAGGTCCCACCAAACACTGGCAAAAATGGCTCTGAACAAATTATCAAGCTGCAGAACCAACAAAACAGCAAAAGGAAGTAGGACTCCAACCCAGAACAGCCTGGATGGCTGCTGGGAAGGGTCTATCACAGGGAGCTGAGAGCAGAGAGGAGCGGTACCAGGACCAACCAGACCTAGAGGCAGGTGGAACAGGTATAGTGCCCTGAATCAGTGAGCTGTGGAGATTACCAGACTTCTCAACCCACAAATGCCAAAGGCAATAGAGAAGGTTAGTGGGAAAAGCTTCTGGGATAGAGGGAAAGGAGTTTGTGGTCGGGCACAGCCCTGTGGGCCGTGGAGGTGGTGTGGCTCTGAGGATGCTTCCAGAGCTACATCTGCAGTAGTCTCCTGCCCCAGGCCCACCTGGAATTAAGCAGAGGATTAGAGCAGGAATGCAAAGCCTGCTTTGCCCTGCCTGATATGGGCCATAATCCTGGTTGGCAGTTCTTGGGAGAGAAGGAGCACTGGTGAGGCAGATCTTGCCATGTAGAAGCACCTCTGAAAATAGCAGTACAGCCCCATGAGCTAGGGACAAAGTACACTCTACTATACAAGCAGTTGTACCCCAACAAAAAGCTCAAGGGTCAAGTAGATGGCTGGCAACATAAACAGGCAGTGAAAACAGTCTCCATTTCAGACTCACACTATGGAATCTTTTTTTTGGGGGGGGTGAAAAAGAAGATCAAAACATATAGGCAGAAAAAGTCAACAAAATCAAAGAGCCTACATTAAAAGCCTCCAAGAAAATTATGAATTGGTCTCAGACCATGGAAGATCTCAACAAAGATTTGGAAAAGCAAGCAAGAGAAGTTGAGGAAAAATTGGGAAGACAAATGAGAGTGATGCAAGAAAACCATGAAAAACAAGTCAATGACTTGCTAAAGGAAACCCCAAAATACTGAAGAAAATAACAGCTTAAAAATTAGACTAACTCAAAATGGCAGCTGGAAAGCAGGGACTTGCATGAGCTCCCCCAAAGGTCCCTCCAAAAACCTACTAAAAAGATGTCTCTGAACAAATTCTAGAACAGCAGAAGACACAAAATAGAAGAGGGAAGCAGGGTTCCAGCCCAGGACAGCCTGGATGGTCACTGGGTAAGGTCTATCACACAGAACAAGGTGCAGAGTGGACAGAGCCCAGGGTGGGTGGTGGCAGGACCAAGCAGATGGGGAGCCAAGCAGAACAGGCCCTAGCATCCTGAATCAGTGAGCTGGGGCAGTTACCAGACTTCTCACCCCACAAACACCACAGACAACAGAGAAGGTTAGTGGGAAAAACTGTGGGGGACAGAGTGAAAGGAGTTCAAAGTTTGGCCACCATCCCAGTGGGCAGCGGGGGTAGTACAGCTACAGAACTACAGCTGCAGTTGCTTCCTGTCCCAGGCACACCTGGTGGGAGGAATTAAGTGGCAGATTAGAGCAAGAGTGCAGAGCCTGCTTAAGATCTGAGTCCTGTGGTCCAGGCAGACGGTTCTTGGGGGAGGAGGAGCACTGGTGTGGCAGAGCTTGCTGTGTAGAAATAGCTCTGAAAACAACAGCACATCCCCTCAAGCTTGGAACATAGTACTCTCTACTCTACGAGCAGTCATACCCCGACAAAAAACTCAAGGGTCAAGTAGTTGGCTGGGAACATGGCCAGGCAGTGAAAATGCATTCAGATTCAGACTCAGACCTTGGAATCTTTCTTTGGTGACAAAGAAGACTAAAACATACAGCCAGAAGAAGTCAACAAAGGCAAAGTGCCTACCAGAAAAACATAACTGCTCTCAGGACATGGAAGAGCTCAAAAAAGATTTGGAAAAGCAAGTTAGAGAAGTAGAGGAAAAATTGGGAAGAGAAATGAGAATGATGCAAGAAAACCATGAAAAACAAGTCAATGACTTGCTAAAGGAGACCTAAAAAATACTGAAGAAAACAACACCTTAAAAATAGACTAACTTAAATGGCAAGAGAACTCCAAAAAGCCAATGAAGAGAAGAATGTCTTGAAAGGCAGAGTTACCCAAATGGAAAAGGAGGTCCAAAAGGCGGTCCACTGAAGAAAATACTATCTTAAAAATTAGATTGGAGTAAGTGGAAACTAGTGACTTGATGAGAAATGAAGATATTATAAAACAGAGCCAAAGGAATGAAAAAAATGGAAGAAAATGTGAAATATCACATTGGAAAAACCACTGACCTGGAGAACAGATCCAGGAGGGATAATTCAAAAATTATTGGACTACATGAAAGTCATGATCAGAAAAAGAGCCTAGATATCATCTTTCAAGAAGTTATCAAGGAGCATTGCCCTGATAATCTAGAGCCAGAGGGTAAAATAGAAATTGGAAGAATCCACAGATCGCTTTCTCAAAAATATGCCAAAAAGAAAACTGCTAGGAATATTGTTGCCAAATTCCAGAGCTCCCAGATCAAGGAGAAAATATTGCAAGCAGCTGGAAAGAAACAATTTGAGTACTGTGGAAACACAATCAAGATAACACAAGATCTAGGAGCTTCTACATTAATGGATTGAAGAGCTTGGAATATTATATTCTAGAGGTCGATGGAGCTAGGATTAAAACCAAGAATCACCTGCCCAGCAAAACCAAGTATCATGCTACAAGGCAAAATATGGATTTTCAATAAAATAGAGGGCTTTCAAGCTTTCTCAATGAAAAGACCAGAGCTGAATAGAAAATTTGACGTTCAAATATAAGAATCAAGAGAAGCATGAAAAGGTAAATAAGTAAGAGAAATCATAAGGGACTTACTAAAGTTGAACTGGTTTTTTTTTACATTAGTATATGGAAAGATGATGCATGTAATTCATGAGACCTTTTATATATAGACAGAGGGCACAGGGTGAGTTCAATATGAAGGGATGATATCTAAACAATAAAATCAAAATAAGGCATGAGAGAGGAATATATTGAGAGAGAGAGAAAGGGAGAGAGAGAATGGGGTAAATCATCTCACATAAAAGTGGCAAGAAATATAGTTCTTTGGAAGGGAAGAGAAGACAGGTGAGGGAGAATGAGTGAATCTTGCTCTCATCTTATTTGACTTGAGGAGGGAATAACATACACACTCAATTGGGTATCTTACCCCACAGGAAAGAAGGAGGAAGGGGATACAAAAGGGCGGGGTGATGGAAGGGAGGGGATACAGGAGGAGAAGGTAATCAAAAGCAAACACTTTTGAGTAGGGACAGGATCAAGGAAGAAAATTGAATAAAACGGGACAGGATAGGAGTGGGCAAAATATCGTAAGGCTTTCACAGCATGAGTATTGTGGAAAGGTTTTATGTAATGATACAAGTGTGGCCTATGTTGAATTGCAAGCCTTCTTAGGGAGGGTGCGTGGAGAGGGAAGAGAGGGGAGAATTTGGAACTCAAAGTTTTAAAAACAGATGTTCAAAAAAGTTGTTTTTTGTATGCAACTGGGAAGTAATATATACAGGCAATGGGGCATAAAAATCTATCTTGCCCTACAAGAAAGTAAGGGAAAAGGTGATGGCAGGGAGTGGGGTGACAGATGGGAGGGCTGACTGGGGAATGGGGCAATCAGAATATATGCCATCTTGGAGTGGGGGGGGAGGGTAGAAATGGGGAAAAATTTGTAATTCAAAATCTTGTGGAAATCAATGCTGAAAACTAAAAATATTAAATTGATAAGAAAAAAATACATTTAAAAAAAAGAAATGATGAGCAGGATAGTTTCAGAAAAACCCAGGAAAACTTACATAAACTTATGCAAAGTGTAGTGAGGAGAACTACACCCACTAAGTATTTACTGACTGATTAACTGACTGATGATGATACACTAGGAGAAAGAAAAACAGAGAATTATTACCTCCACTTCATAGAGGAGGAAGCTGAAGCCTAGAACTGTGCAGTTATTTATCAATAAAAGCCAAAACCAGAAACTAGGGATTGTCTCTTAAGTGATGGAAAACATCTTGAGAATGGTAAATTTGAAAAAAAAAAAGTGCAAAGGTCAAGACTTAGTTCTCAAGATCTCTGATCCATTCAAATCCTTGATTGATTTTTCAATTTTTCATCAGACTTGGGGTGGTTTTTTGATCCAACTCCCAAATATTCTGCAAATAAAAAGGTTGTATTGTATAAGGTTTTTATTTTAAGGCAATTCAACAAACATATATGAAGTAGCTATGGAGTCAGTGCCTTCCCTACTGAGGTAGGCAGGGCAATAGAAAGATTATGTTTTTGAGACAGAAACAAAAACAGCAGTTGACATTTTACTAAAAGGATATGATACATACACAGTAAGTTAGTATAAAGAAAGCAGAAGAGACAGAACTTGCTACTAGTTTGGTAGATCTGAGAAAGTCTCATATGAGAAACGACAACTGGGGCATGGTTTTAGAGCTAGTAAAGGGTGCATTTAAGTAATGGGCAGACCCCTTGCATAAAGTGTGTTGGTAAGCAAAATGGGCTCCTTAGCACTTAGTTCAACAAGTGCTCTTGAAGAGTTTGGCTTTTGTTTGCTTTGAGTAATTCAGCCATTTCATTGAATCTTACTAAGTGCTAAGCCCCAGGCCCAAACCCCTATTAGGTGTAAAACCTATGTGGGTGTGGATTGGCAACTAAGGTGGATCCCAAGGTGGGGCTAACTCCAGGAAGGGCCTAGTTTACATGTCTGGGACAGCAGAGGCTTTTAGACCAAGTGGATTTAAGTCACTCTTTGTGGTGATTCTAGGTCACGTGGGTGAGTTACATGTGTGACTCACCCCTGACTCTGAAAAAGATATAAAACCAGAGGTTGGCCTTCTCCTCTCTGGAGTTCTTTGCTGCAGCAGTGGTAGCACGTGACTCTAGGCCAGCCCTTGTTCTGAGCTCCTGGGTTGAACCTAGATGTTGGTAACTATGAATTGTATTGGGTCTGTCTGTTTGTAATTTGTTTAAGGGCTCTTGAGATGGTGTTGATGAAGAGACTCGGGGCAGCTGTAGCTAAGGAGCCCTCCAGCTTGTAAACCTGGATGCTGAGACTTTGTTGAACTCTGGTAACTATGTATTGGGATTTGAATCAGACAAGGTCTGTCTGTTGATGTTTGTAATTTGCTTGTGTTTTGCTCTGAAGTTCAAGGTGCTGGTTTTTTCCCCTGAACTAAGTGAATGATATTTGTGTGCTGAATTAAAGTAAGTTTGCCAACCCCTTCACCTTGCTCTCCCTATTAAGGCAGATCAAAAGAACTTGTGTTTTGCGGCTTGCTGGCAGGTTTCTGGGTGCTGACTGTGAGTGGATCTTACACCCCCACAGAAGCTGCTAGCCAGATTGTGGAAACAAAAAGGCACAGAGGTTGTTATGAGGCACATCTAGTAGGCCAGTTTGACTTGAACTGTGACTACAGAAATGAAAGTAATATGAAGTTTGACTGGAAAGAAAAATGGGGCACATATTTGGGAGTATTTAAAATATATGTGAGAAAACAATAGAGAGCTAATGAAGACTTGTGAGGGATGAGGTAACATGGTCATATCTGTGTTTTGGAGATATCAATAGGGTAATTGCATGAAAGATGGATTGTATTAAGGATATAATATTAATCCACTTTTCTTTAGTCTGAAAATATGTTGGTTTGGAATTGTAGATGATCTAAGAATGTGTGTGCATATATGTACATATATGTATATATGTATATGCATATATACATATATGTACATATACATAACATAACCATACAAAATAGAGTTTTGTTCCCTTTCCTGGCTTTGTCAGTGACTTTGTCAGAGCTATCGAATCAGACGGGGCAATTCTCTGGAAACTATTATCAGTGAAGGAAGTAAAAAATAGGTCATGCATGAAATATATCTCATTCTCATCATACACACACACACACACACATATTTTAATGATTATAATCCATTTTGTTTTAAATTAAAAGTACCATTAGTTATAATATGTACACTTCCAAACCATCTTATTTTACAGGAAAGTAAATAAGGAAGTTGGTATAGCAAGCAATTTTTATTTTCAGAGTGGGTTTGGGGGGCCATTGCATCGAGGAATTAGAGTGCCAGTATTTTTTGGTTTTCGTTTGCCAACTTGACACTTCTGTCATCGAGACTTATAAGAGTGTGGAATGAACTGCAACACTTACAAGGACAAATCTATAAATGTTCGTGCTAGCACCCAGCAGCTTGGAAAGTGTGTGAATAGTATCACTTACCTGACAAGAAATGGAGAAGCAATGGTCACACTGGCCAATGTTAATGGTTTTAAATGGTAGTATACTTATGTTATTGTGAAATAACTATTCTTTTCAAAATCCACTAACCTTCCACTTCTAATGTTTTTGGTTTCCTGTGTAAAGGCCAATGAGGGATAAAGCAACACTGACTATATAACAAAACCGGGGATCTATCAGAGCCTAATGCCTCCCTTTCTCCTACTGATCCATCCATCCATCCATCCATCCATCCATCCATTTAACCATTCATTCATTCATTCATTCATTCACTCATTTATTCAACAAATATTGATTGATCACCTATTATACAACACATTGTGGAGGACACAAAGATGGAGACCGAATTTTTGTTGTCAAGCAATTTCCACTCTAGTGGCAGGGTCAACTGAAGTGATTTACCTACCCCACTCTTGCAGGTTTAAACTTGATGATATGCCCTAACAAATTTAGCAACTTGGCACATAAAAATCCCCCTTTCTCAGAGGTACTCCCTCTCAGAATCAGGTTCACATCAAAATGCTTTGATTGCTACCATCTTGACAAAGTTTACATGTCTCATCTGTTACTTGAGAGTAAATGCTTTTATTGTGAATCAGCTTCATAGTTTTATGACTTCCCACCTATTTGAAAGTCTGATACTTATGTTCTCCTTTAATATTATCTGGCCTATAAATTGAGGCCTCTTCCTAGTTATTGCTGTTGTGCTACCATTCGTAGTGCCAGCCTGAAGATGTGGTACAATGTTAGGAGGCATGAAGGTTTTGTAGGAGTCTGGAGCTCTAATCCTGGTTCTTCCAGTACTTACCTATGTAGCCTTTGGCATGTCACAGTTTAAAAAAATATTTCTGGAACTCACTTTCACTATCTGAAAAAAATCAGTGAAAAAAATACTTTTCAACTCTAGCACACTGACCACATGATTATGTTATATGGTCACGTATAGCTCCAAAGTTCAATTGTTCTGGTATATGAGTATTTAAAATATATTCCTGTTTCTCAAAATCCTTCAAAATTGACTCTTTATTAGTAATTTTCAACTATGGATCTCCAGCAAATTTTACAAATCTACAATTCCTCTAGAGAAAATAAAGCTGTTTTTCTGAAATGGAAACTCTTTATGGGTGAACAGTGAAATTGGTCAGTCAAAGAAACTAACATGATCTTAGCCTGAGTTAAGTGACAAGTACTGTCTGGGACTAGAGATGACATCATCCTGCTACTCTACCCTAGAAAGAAAGTAAATCAAATAATATCTCCACTTCAGATTATCAGTTTTTAGGAAGGCTATTGATAAGCCAGAAAGGGCTTTAAGAAAGGTGGCCAGAATGGTGAAGGGTCTCAAGATTGCAGCATAAGATGACTGATTAATCCAATTTATCCAGAAGACATAGATGGCTGGAAAGGCTATAATATGGAAGTTGCAGAGATGTAGACCTAGGTTCAATGCAACAAAAGTTCTCCAAATAATTAGTATTATATGAAAATGGAATGGGTTGTCTCAGGAATGGATTGTTTCTCTAAAAGTCTTTAAGACTAGAATACCATTTGTTTGGTCTAATGTAAATGAGGCTAGTGGACAAGTATAAGGATTAGAAGGATTTGAAGTCTCTTGCAACTCTGAAATTCTGGTGGGTGTGTGTGTGTGTGTGTGTGTGTGTGTGTGTGTGTGTGTGTGTGTGATATCAACTTATGCATATATTTGTATCTTCCTGCCCAATTAAACTGCAAGTTACTTGAGAGGATATATTATTTTAGTTTCTCTTTTTTACTCCATAGTACTTAATGGATACAAAATATGTGTAAATCACTTTACAAACCCCAAAGCACTAAATAAATATAAGCCATTATTTGAAATGATATGTCCTTGTGGTCTGTGAGTCAGCCTCCAGTTTTTAAGTATTTCTGCTGCCCCCTAGAATTCCACAGCATTTCTCCTTGGAAGATTTTTCCCGAAGCTTTACTTAGACAATAGAAAGAAGAGAAAACAGAAATAGCAAGCAAGTCTAAAATGGAGGGAGACAGAAAAAAAGAAATGGAGGGAAGGAAGGGAGCAAGAGAAAGACAGACAGAGACATAGATAAATACAGTCAAAAAGAGACACAGACACAGTGACAGAGGTGGAGGGGAGGGAGAAAAAATGGGAGAGGGAGAGAGAGAGAGGGAAAGAGAGAAAGAGAGAGAGAGAGAGAGAGAGAGAGAGAGAGAGAGAGAGAGAGAGAGAGA
>CM053622.1:556700349-556718379 GCA_028646595.1 Phalanger gymnotis
AGAGAGAGAGAGAGAGAGAGAGAGAGAGAGAGAGAGAGAGAGAGAGAGAAGGGAGGGAGGGAGGAATAAAACCAAAGTCAAAGAAAAGGTTTAACAGCATTTCAGAGAGTATTAAAAATCATGCAACCATATCTCTATAGTTTATTAATAAATATATAACTGCAAAGTGGAGATTATGTACCCAAATGAGTGGAGATATACTAGAAAAAGCTTATGATAAATCCAAGCCATAAGACCACATCTGAGAAATTCTGTCAAACTGTAGAATAAAGGTCTCATTATTTTTGTTACTGTTTATAATATTTTTGAGTAGATTTTGTAATTTTATCAGCATAGATCACTCTCAGGCAGGAACTTCCTCTACCAAGGAAAACTGAGATTTTCCCTTCTAAGAATCTCTGCTTCCTGGGACGCTGAAAGTATTTTTCCTGAGTTCACATGTTCAGCATATATTAGAAGCAGGACTTGAACCATGAGACCAGCTTTCTACAAACTGTGACATGCTGACTATTGTTAATAACTGTAGTAACTGAAAGGAAGCATGGATGTCCCCAGAGAGCTTTGGGGCCAGGATGAAGGGAAGTGTGTTTAGCATTATGAGTAGGCGGTCACCAGAGGGATGTTATTCCAGGCAAGTCTAGGCTACCCCAAGAATATGCTGGGTAAAGCATCTGGTCAACAGAACCGATGCTATGATACTGACTTAACACAACATATTCATCAGAAATATGCAAATATATCATTCTCAAATATATGCACATATATACGTATATATATACACACACACACACACATATATTCACACATTTGTGCTATATGTATGAATACTTATAGTCACTTAAATACTTTCAGGATCTTTTGAAGTGGAACGATGGGAAGTGCTTGCCTTGGAGTCAGAAAAGATTGATATTTTGCCTTGGTCGCTTACTAGCTGTGTGACCCTGGGCAGGTTACTTGACCTCTCAGTTTCAGTTTCTTCATCTTTAATGTGAGAAGATTAGACTTTATGGACTATAAGGTCCTTTCCAGCTCTAAATTTGTGGTCATTTTATTTTAAATCTTGTTCTTCTTCCATATGACAGTCCTTTGAACACTTGAACACCACTCTAAATTTCATAGGAACATATCACAGTGCTTTTATGTGTATAGGAATTTGTTTTTTGCAGGAGAGAAGAGAATGCTGTAAAAGAATCTTATACCCTCTAAAATTACAGCATAAAAGTGAATAAATTCTCACATTGTTAGCCTTGATCTCCTTCATACCAATATAAACAGATGAGTAATACCATGCAGATTACAATTCCTCCAGGTTTTAAGTATATGTTTTTTTTTGTATGATTTCCCAAGTCTACAAATATTATTACATGGTAGCCAACTTTGTGTTGGTGAGTGTCTCTGAACTTTTTCATGTTGGTCCTCAGAGTCCATTGTCAGACCTAAAGACTTAGGCTTCATAGCCTAATAGAATAAGTCATAGCTTGGGTTTGGCTAGTATAATCGATAAGGAACACAATTATCTCTATGACGTGGTAACGGAAGACTTTGATAGAGTAAATATTCATTTTATTGAGTTTTAAGAAAAGTTGTTAAACCTTTGATTCATGAAACATTTGATCTTTTTTCTCAAATTATATTTGCATATTTTGATTGGTTTAACCTCATAGGAACATTTTGAGTTAGATGGGGAAAGCGAGGCACAGGTGGAGGTTAATAGCATGCTCATGGTCACAAAATTTAGTAGCAGATCTATAACTGGAATTCAGAGTTCTCAAGTCTTAAGCAAGTCTTACATCATGTACATGGCTTCATTACCTGATACTTATTTGGAAATACATCTAAAGACAGGGTTCTTTTCCTTTTTTTCTGTCCTTTAGGGATCTGGTGAAGCCTTTGAACTCCTCAGAATCATGTTTATAACTAAATACAATAAAATACAAAGGACTGCAAAGGAAACCAATTCTATTGAAATTGTTGTCAAAATGTAAAAATGAAAGGAAAAAAGTTCATGGACCCCAGGTTAAGAAATCCTGACTTAAAGTAACATAGAATCCTAAAATTTTAGCACTGGAAGGACCCTCAGAGATCTTCTATTCCATATCCTACCTGAATCCCAAGCCACCCTTAATTTATGGATATCCATTTGAAAACCACCAGTGTTAGGGAAGTCCCAACTCATAAAGCAGCTATCCTAATCTCAGTTTCTAATATGAGCTAGTGTAAACATTTTTAGTTAGAACTATAGCATTCAAATTAGGCAGTTACTTTGGCGGAGTCACAAAAATACATATTGAGCAAATTTCCTGTATCCTTTGCTCACTAATCAAGGAATAGGCAACTCCTATAGTGGTAGAATTCTTCCCATGAGGTCTGAGAAGTCTTTATATGCTTCTCAAATTGGCTTCTCCTCTCCAAATACACATGTCCCCCAGGGCTTACACATCAGCCCCAGATAGAATTGGAGGAAGTTACTTCCATAATGTCTAATTTGTTTTCAGCCTGTCACAGTAGGTTTTCCTATTCTGGACAGTATGGAAGTTTCAAAAAGAATTGGAAGCCTAAGTCCATGACTCTTTAGAACTTAGTTTCGAATTCTGTCCTTCATGCAATTCTTTCCAAAATCTTTCCACTCTTCACCTCTTTTTCTCAGATTACATTAAAGGTAATGCCCCTACAGGTCACTTTTTAATGCCTAGGACAGCATTCAGAAGGAAAATGGGACTGCAAGTTGCCGCTTGGGTTCTACTTGTTATATAATTTCCTGGATTTAGAGCTAGAAGGGACCTTAGAAGTCATGCAGTCCAAAATGCTCATTTTTAGAGATGATGGAACTGAGGACAGAGGGATAAAGTGATAAATCTTCAGTCACCTAGGTATTAAAGAGGTACAGCTGGAAAAAAAGCCCAGGTCATGCCAATCCCTCACATTACAGATGAAGGAACATAGGCCAGAAAGGCTGTGATTAGCCTAAGGATATATAGGTAATGAGGAATACAGATCAGAGTTGAACTCAGGTCCTGCCAATCTATCAAGGAATCAGTTGCCCATTTTTTTCCTAAAGCATTTGCCCTATTCTTGATGAAGCTAAATTAATAAATGGTAAGATTAGCATCTTGCTGTACAACAGAGTCATGTCAACATGGGGAGAAAATAGTCTCTACTAACAGAGTGAAGTGTTGCAGATAACAAACATGAAAAATGACATACAAGAAAGGTAATGAATAACAGAATAATCAGTTTTTCCACTCAGGTGCTTTCTAATATCTCTCATGCTTTGTAAGAGATGCAGTGTTCATAACAAATAATTTAGAGGCTTGGTGTTCCCTGGATCCTTTGTTGCTAGTCTCTACTGAATTGCCAAATGAAAATATTTCATTTTGGGTACTCTATATGTGGCCATATATTTGTCACTATTTTTATAACTCTTAGAAGGACTCCATGAATATAATCAGTCCAGGCTCTTCTCCTGAAGACTGAGTACATCAAAGAATATGTAAAAAAGGTAGGTCTGATGATCCTCTTATTCCCTTTATTGTAGTAGCAACATTTGGGCCACTATAGTTAAGGGTCTGTCAGCAGTTTTATGAGTACCACTACTGGGGTTTATCACCCGATCATAAAAAGTCACTCTAGGATGAAACTTGTCATGCAAGGGAGCTTTTTTTTTTCTTTTTCAAGTAAATTTCAAAACAATTTTATAGTGCCATTTGAAAAGTCATAGTATCCTGCGGCTCCTAAAATGTGGTTTGGTAACTTACACTACTGCAAAGAGTTTTAGCATATCTGGAACTAGGGAGGTATGGTGACAGGGATGCTGGGTTTGGATCCAGAGAATCTTGGTTCAAAACCCACCTGATCAATTATTGCCTGTGTGGCTTTATGTAAGTTGCTCAAACATTCTAGGCCTCAGTTTCTTCATTTACCAAATAAGGAGGCTGGATTACATAATCTATAATCAATCAACAAGAATTTACTTAGTGCCTACTATTTGTAGAGCAATGTATTAATTAGCGGGGATACAAAGATACAAGTAAAACTGTGTTTTCAAGGAACTCATACTTTATTGTGAGATAATACGTATGTATGTATGTATGTACATATACATATATGTATATATATGTAAAATAGCTACAAAGTAATTGGGGGAAAGGCATCAGCAATGGTGGAGGGGAATGTCTGAATTGAGTATTGATGGAAATTAGGGATTCCAATAAGTTGAATTCTAGGGATACTGTGTGCTGGGCATGGGGAATGGTAAAACCAAAGGCATGTTGACAGGAAATGGAATGTCACACATAAATATCTTTCCAGATCTAATTATATAATCCTGTGATCTCTCTGGGAAAAATAATAAACTCTCCTCAAAATGGGAGAGTTTGGAAAAGACTAGTATCAGGAAAAAAACACAAAGTATATGCAAACACCTACAGTAGATTACCTTCTTTATTGCCTTTTGCCTTCAGGAAGATTATATCAAAGAGTTAAGACAGATGGAAATCATAGCTATTTTTAAGTAGAATCCAAGAAGAAATTTTGTAACCTTATTTCTTATCATCTGTTTATCAGTTTCGATCTTTTACATTTCTTTGTTTCTCCTTTCTCTTTGTCTCTCTGTCCCTGTATGTCTCTCTATGTCTCTGTCTGTCTTTCTGTTTCTCTCTCTCTCTCTCTCTCTCTCTCTCTCTCTCTCTCTCTCTCTCTCTTTCTCTCTCTCTTTCTCTTTCACACACACACACACACACATAATCACACATGTGAACACACAATACACACATTCCTCAAATCTAAATTATAATATGGTATAGTATCATTTGGAGTGAAAGTAGAGTTCTAACCCCAGATTAACTACATACTGCCTATTGTGACCTTGAGAAAATCACTTAACCTTTCAGGCCTTATTTCCTTTATCAATAAACATAAATGTATTAGTTTAGATCTGGAGTTCTAAAATCTTTTGGGTGCTTAGTCTTTTCACCACTTTGGTGATGGACAACATCTCGAAATAAGGTTTTAAAATGCTCAAAATAAAATACATAGGATTGAAAAGGAAACAAATCACAATGAAATGCAATGATCAAACTATTGCTTCAAGAAGTTAATGAACTGCATGTTAAGAAATTGTGGAATAAATGATCTTTCAGATTCCTTCTGGCTCCTTTATCAACTTGAAGGTACCAATAAAATAATTGCATAATTCTCTTCCAGGTTTTACAGTTTATTTTCTTAGGCTTTTTTCCCAGTAGGATATATTCTTAAAACATTTAGGTTTTTCTTGACCTTGGCTTTTGGGGTCTTGGTTCCTTATATCTTTCTTTAGTTGTGTATCCCAGGAATAAGCACAGGATTCTCTTCAATTTTGAGTGACCTAGAAGAATATGGAAGAAATATCAATTTAATTCAATCAATTAGGACATCTTTTATTACAGTATATACAAGTATAATTAATATACACATATACCTGTATCTATCTATATCTGTATCGATATCTATCTGTCTATCTATCTATCTAATCTATCTATCTATATCTATATCTATTTATCTATCTATAGATAGATAGATAGATAGAGAGAGAGAGAGAGAGAGAGAGAGAGAGAGTTAATATAATTGCTGGGTATACAAAGGCAAAAGTGAGGTAGTTCTTTCTTTCATGAAAACTGGACCTTCTCGTATATAGACACAACATATAAACAGACAAACAAATAAATAAATACAGTGTATTTGATAAGAAAAAGAGAGCACCAGTTACTGAGGCTTGGAGAAAAGCTTAGCATAGCAGAGGAAATAAATGAGAAAAGGACCATTGAACATTTGGGAATAAGAAATATGAAGCCATGGTAAGATCAATATCTATCAATGTTTTCACCAATTCTCTCCTCTCTTCCTGGTATGTAGGTTAGGCTGTCTCTTTTCCCTAAAAGGAAAGGAAGCTATCTCAGGGATTTGACTGGCCCAAGGGGCAAGACTCCAATCATCTCTCTGTTGATGCAACATGGCATAAAAGGGACTACTTACATAGAATCAGGGCACTTCAGACTCATAAGATATACCAAGACTACTGGAGTCATTGTACCATGCCCTACTGATCATTTGGATTCTCATTATGGGGTTGAAGAGGAGAGCTATCTACCCAGGCTAAGTGATGCAATCTTTTTTTATTTTTTTGGTATCCTTTCTACGCTCTGGCAAAACAACTTTTGTCAATTGTTGAATGACCTTTAAGTATACTATTTCATTCAATATTAAATTCAAAACATAAAATTGGCCTGAATCAGGCCAGCTCCCTACAGAAGATTTTCTGGAGAGGAAGAAGTTAGACTCTCAGAAAAAGAAGCTTATCCTTCAATGAACAATGATGTGCTTAACAGGTAGTGAGATGAGATATCACTCCATAAGAATCAGAAAAAAGATGAGTTTAGTAATCTTGGTTAGCCCTTCACTGGTGAGACATTTTTCCACTTACTATAAACCATGGATAAATTTGCTGGATTCCCAGGACAAGTATCCAAGAAATGACAAACAACTAGATGGCCTGGTACATGGAATGTTGAATATGGAATAAAGCAAAGGAATTAAAATTTAGCCCCAAACACTTAGCAACTGTTTGACCTTAGGCAAATCATTTAACCTCTGTCCATCATAGTTTCCTCAACTGTAAATAGGAGAGCAATAGCTCCTACCTCTGAGGATTATTTAAGGAAAAAATGAAATAATTTTTGCAACTTTCAACTTCGCAAACCTCAAAGAGATGTATTGTGCCACATATCATTATAACGGAGACTTGACCAAGACTTCTTAAACCTGTTAAATAGTTCCAGCTTTAGCTATGAATCTAGAAATTATTGTCATGGATTATAAGTTCTTGGGCAGAAAGAGAAGACATTTTGGGAAACAAGATGATGATAATGGTGTATTTATCACTGGTATCAGCAGACAGCATGAATTTAAGTACAGAAAAGCAAATTTAGAATGATTAATTCTAGTTAATGATGGTATGATGTTGGTATTTGATGTTGAGGTTTCTGTTATCTTGGCTTAAAATATAGACATGATGGGCAGAATCTTGTCTGAAAAATAGAGACATTAGTAGATGTAAGGTTCAATATGAACCAACGATGTGAAGTCATGTTGCATTGTTAGGTAAGAAATTCAAAAATACTATATACCTAATATAGAGTGAGATATTCCAGATAGTTCTGTTGTAACAAGTGCCATTATAGAGCCTCCTAAATGAGATATATAATTGGACAAGAGAATTTACTGTGACTATTCATATTCATAAAACAAAGTTGGTGAAGATTAGCTATTGCCTAGATTATAATGTGTGACTAAATGGACTAGTAAATCAGAGAACTGGTAAATCAGGATAAATTATTCCTGAGCATTGTGAATGATCCAGAACTAAGCAGGAAGAGAAAGTTCTTTTGATCACCCTCATGGTGCTGGATGCTTTTCATGACTCTAAGTTTTTGCCTGAAACAAAGGCTCATCTTTTTAAGAACAATATTCTGCTAGTATTGCTATATGACTATGAGTAATGGAGTATCATACTCCCCAGAGAATTAGCATTGAGTACCACTCAATGGGAAGTGGAGAAGCACATGGAAAGTAGGCTATGATAGATTATCCAGAGCTATGCAAGAGATATGGCACACAATTATTATTTGTCCTGATGTAATCAGTGATATTTAGGACAGGAAAAGATGGTAGACTGGCCATATGGTAAGAGTAGTGGATGAGCAACCCACGGGCTCCACCCTTTGATATATACGAAATCTAAAATTCAGTTTCATCATCTGTAAAGTAGGGATAAATATGACTTACTTCACATCATTGTTGAGAGTATCAAGTAAGATAACATATGCAAAGCACTTTGTAAACCTTAAAACATCATATACATGCTATGTAGATGATGATAATTATGATGATGATGATGACAATGATGATGATATCAAAAGACAGAACAGGAGCCTGTTAGAGTTATGGGAGAAACCAGCATAGAGCCTTCAGCCCTGACACCAGCTACTCCTGAGGCTTCCAGCCCAAAGTGTAAAAGTTTGAAACTCGCCTTCTTGAGCTTCTGGGAACTATGATGACTAGGTAAAATGGCTCTCATCTTTCTCTTACTCAACCAGATAATACTCCCTCAGGAGAAATCCTAATATAGAGGAGCCAGAAGTGGGGCTTCAGTAGCTTTTTACCTCAGGAAGTTGGGAAGAGGGCCTTTATTACGGTGGCAGAAGAAGACTAGTGCAGGAAGAAAGGTGACCCAGCGGCCCCAATCTCAGCAGCACAGCAGGAGATCCTATGCCACAGGGGGGTGGACCCAGGAAACATCAGCACCAGGACCTTAGATGTGTCTTTGCACAGCCAGGGGAAGTGGCAGACACCAGCACAGACAAAGGCTGACACCACCCATGCTCTAGCCAGCCCTAGAGGAAGAGGAGACTTCCAGCAGCCAGATCACACCTCCCCCACACCTCATGAAAGCAGTCTACAGCACACAAAATGAGTGAGCAGGCCCACAGCTCCCAGCAAAAGAAGCTTGGGACAGAGCCCCCTGAGCCCCAGAGGCAGAGATCCACTTTAGAAGCCAGGGGAAAAAAAAACACCGTGAAAAAACAGAATAGAAAACCAAAGATTATTGATTCCTATTATGGAGAGAGGGAAGATCAAAATACCAATTCAGAAGAAGACAGCACTGAGACATTATACACATCTGAAATCTCAAAAGGGAATGTGAGCCAGTCTCCAGGACAAAAAGTATTCCTGTAATAACACAAGAAAGATTTAAAAACCAAATTAGATAGGTAAAAAGTAAATGGAAAAAAATTCACTGACAAGAGCAAATTTTTAAAAAGTACAATTGGCAAAATGGTTAAGGAGGCTCAGAATATAAGTAGAGAGAATATCTCATTGAAAAATGAAATTAAGCAAATGGAAAATGAGGTATGGAAGCTAAACAAAGACAAAAAGTCATTAAAATTAGAATTGGGCAAGTAGAAGTTAATGACTCAATGAGACATCAAGAAGAAAATGTGAAATATCGGGTTGGAAAAACAACTGACCTAGAAAACAGATCCAGGAGAGATAATCTAAGAATTATTGGTTTAACTGAAAGCCATGATAAAAAAAGCCTGGAGAGTATCTTCTAAAAAATCATCAAAGAAAACTTCCCTTAGGTCCAAGAACCAGAGGGTAAAGAATCGTCAAAAGAGTCTACCAATCACCACCTGAAAGAGATCCCAAAGTGAAAACTCCAAGGAATATTCTAGCCAAATTACAGAATTATCAGGTCAAGGAGAAAATACTGCAAGCAGCCAGAAAGAAACGACTCAAATATCACTAAACTACAGTCAGGATCACGTAAGATCTTGCAGCTTCTACAATAAAAGAAAGTAGGAATTGCAATTTGATATTCCAAAAGGCAAAAGAGTGTGGACTACAAGCAAGGATCAACTATCCAGCGAAATTGAGCATAATTTTTCAGGCAAGGAGATGGACATTCAATGAAATAAGGGAGTTCCAGACCTTCATGATGAAAAGGCCAGAGTTCAATGGAAAATTTGATCTTCAAACACAAAACTCAAGAGAGACATAAAAAGGAAAACAGGGGGGTGGGAGGTATGTTACTCAATAAGGGAAAGTTGTTTGCATACTTATATAGGATTATATTGATTTACGTGTGTGTGTGTGTGTGTGTGTGTGTGTGAATCTTGAGAATGGCATAGTTATTACAACAATTGAAAGGGATATACATAGATTGAGGGTGTCAATATAAAGCAACTGATGTGATGATAAAAAAACAAAAAACAAAAAACACGAGTGGTGCAAATGGATTGTTCCAGGGAAGGAGGTAAGAAGGAGGTAGAAAAGGATAAATTATGCCACATGAAGAGGCATAAAAGCATGGAGGGAAAGAAGGGAAGGAGAAAAGCAATGTTTGAGCTTTACTCTCATTGGATTTGGTTCGAGGAGAGAATAACATTCTCTAATAAGTATAAAAATCAAGTTTGTCCTACAGGCAGCAGGAGGGGAAAGGGGAGAGAAAAGGGGAGGGTGGATAGAAGGGAGAGAAGGAATAGCAAGGGAAAAGGGGTAAGATAAAGGAGGGGCTGTCATTAGGGAGGGAAAATTGAAGAAAAGAGTAGCCAAAAGAAAAACTCTTTTGAAGAGTGGAAGGGAGAAGGGAGAAATAAAAGCATAAACATGGAGAGGGGCAATAAGATGGAGTAAAAGACACAGACAGTAATCATAACTGTGAATGTGATGAACTCTCCAATAAAACAGAGGCAGATAGCAGAATGGATTAAAAACCATAATCCTACAATATGTTGTTTACAAGAAACATTTGAAACTGAGGGATACACACAGGGTAAAGGTAAAAGGCTTTAATAGAATATATTTATGCTTCAGCTAAAGTAAAAAAAAGCAAGTGTAGCAATCTTAATCTCAGACAAAGCAAAAGTAAAGCTAGATCTAATCCAAAGAGATAAGGAAGGACACTATATCTTGCTAAAAGGCACCATTGACAATGAAGCAATATCATTACTTAACATAAATGGACCAAGCGATATAGCATACAGATTCTTAGAGGACAAATTAAGGAAGTTACAAGGAGAAATAGACAGCAAAACAACACTAGTGAGGGACCTCAACCTCCCCCTCTCTGAACTTGATAAATCTAACCTCCAAATAAGCAAGAAAGAAGTAAAGGAGGTGAATAGAACGTTAGAAAAGATAGACATAGATTTCTGGAGAAAACTGAATGGGGATTAAAAGGAATATACTTTTTTCTCAGAGGTATATGGCACATACTCAAAAATTTATCATGTAGTAGGACATAAAAACCTCGAAATCCAGTGCAGGAAGGCAGAAATAATCAATGCATACTTTTCAGATCATGATGCAATTAAACTTATTTGTAAAAATGGACCATGGCAATATAAACCAAAAATTAATTGGAAACTAAATAATCTAATCTCAAAGATGCTCAAAGTACAACTCAAAGAAACAATCAATAACTTCATTCAAGGGAATGACAATAATGAGACAACATACCAGAACTTATGGGATTCTCCAAAAGCAGTTCTCAGGGGAAGTTTTATATCTCTAAATGCTTACATGAAGAAAATAAAGAAAAAAGACATCAATCAATTTGACATGCAACTGAAAAAACTAGAAAAAGAACAAATTGAAAATACTCACTTAAATACCAAATTAGAAACACTGAAAACCAAAAGAGAGATTAATAAAATTGAAATCAAGAAGAATATTGAACAAATAAATAAAACTTAGAGCTGGTTTTAGGAAAAAAAATAATAAAATTGATAAACCTTTGGTCAATTTCATTAAAAAAAAGAAAAAAGAAACCAAATTACTAGTATAAAAAATTAAAAGGGTGAATTCACCTCCAATGGAGAGGAAATTAAAACAATAATTAGGAATTATTTTGCCCAATTGTATGCCCATAAATTTGACAACCTTAGGGATATGGATGACTATCTACAAAAATATATATTGCCCAGGTTAACAGAAGAGGAAGTAAAATTTCTAAATAAGCCCATCTCAGAAAAAGAAATTGAGCAAACCATCAATGAACTCTCAAGGAAAAAATATCGAGGGCCAGATGGTTTTACATGAGAATTGTTTTTTTTTGGGGGGGGGCAGGCAGGGCAATTGGCTTACCCAAGGTCACACAGTGAGTACATGTGTCAAGTATCTGAGGCCAGACTCGAACTCAGGTCCTTCTGACTCCAGGGCCAGTGCTCTACACATTGCACCACCTAGCTGCCCCGAGAATTCTATCAAACATTTAGAGAACAATTAATTCCCATACTTTATAGACTATGTGGGGAAACAGGGAGAAGGAGTTTTACCAAATTCTTTTGATGACACAAATATGGTACTAATACCCAAACCAGTAAGAGTCAAAACAGAGAAAGAAAATTATAGGCAAATATCCCCAATAAATATTTACTCAAAACTTTTAAATAAAATACTAGCAAAAAGATTGCAGCAATTTGTCATGAGAATAATACATTAGGACCAGATAGGATTTATTCCAGGAATGCAAGGCTGGTTCAGTATTAGGAAAACTATCAGCATAATTGATCACATCAACAACAAAACTTGCAGAAACTATATGATTATCTCAATAGATGCAGAAAGAGCTTTTGACGAAATGCAACATCCCTTCCTATTAAAAACACTAGAAAGCATAGGAATAAAGGGAATCTTCCTTAAAATTATAAGTATCATCTACCTAAAATCATCAGAAAGCATTATATGTAATGGGGATAAGTTGGATCCATGGCCAATAAAACCAGAGGTGAAACAAGGATGTCCATTATCACCCCTATTATTCAATTGGTTAGAATTATAAATTTTAGCTGTGTCAAGAGAAGAAAAAGAAATTGAAGGAATTATAACAGGCAAAGAAGAAACTAAGTTATCACTCTTTGCAGATGATATGATGATTTACTTAGAGAATCATAGAGAATCAAGAAAAAGACAACTTGAAATAATAAACAACTAGCAAAGTTGTAGGATATAAAATAAACCCACATAAATCCTCGGCATTCCTATATATTACTAACAAAGCCCGACAGCAAGAGATAGAAAGAGAAATTCCATTTAAAGTTACTGTAGACACTATAAAATATTTGAAAGTCCACCTGCCAAGACAAACCCAGGGCCTATATGAACACGATCATGAAACACTTTTCACACAATTAAAGTCAAATCTAAATAAATGGAAAAAACATCAGTTGCTCATGGTTAGGCTGAGCTAATATAATAAAAATGACAATTTTACCTAAATTAATTTACTTATTCAGGCCATACCAATCAAACTACCAAAAAATATTTTACGGAGCTGGAGAAAATAATAACAAAATTAATATGAAAGAACAAAATGCCCAGAATATCAAGAGAATTAATGAAAAGAAATGCTAGAGAAGGTGGCCTAGCCGTACCAGATATTAAACTGTATTATAAAGAAGCAGTCATCAAAACTACTTGGTACTGGCTAAGAAACAGAGTGGCGGATCATTGGAATAGGTTAGGCACACAAGACAAAGTAGTCAACGAATATAGCAATCTATTCTTTCAGAAACCCAAAGAACCCAGCTTCTGGGCTAAGAATTCACTATTTCACCAAAAAAAAACTGCTGGGAAAATTGGAAAATATTATAATAGAAACTAGGCATAGACTAATATGTTATACCATATAAGAAAATAAAGTCAAAATGGGTTCATGATTTGGGAATAAAAGCTGACAGTATAAGCAATTTGGGAGAGGAAGGAATAGTTTGCCTATCAGATTTATGGGAAAGGGAAGAATTAATGATGCAACAAGAGATAGAGAGTGTTACAAAATGCAAAATGGATAATTTTGATTATGTTGAATTGAAAAGCTTTTGTATAAACAAAGCGAATGCAACAAAGATTGTGAGGGAAGGAGAAAGTTGGGAGAAAAGTTTTACAACCAGTGTTTCTGATAAAGGCCTCATCTCTAAAATATTTAAGGAACTGAACCAAATTTATAGGAATACAAGTCATTCCCCAATTGAGTAATGGTCAAAGGATATGAACAGGCAGTTTTCAGAGGAAGAAATTAAAGATATCTATAGGCATATGAAAAAAAATGCTCTAAAAATCACTATTGATTAGAGAAATGCAAACCAATACAACTCTTAGGTACCACTTCTCTCCTGTCAGATTGGCTAACATTACAAAACAGGAAAATGATAAATGCTAGAGAGGATGTGAGAATATTGGAACACTGTTATATTGTTGATGGAGATGTCAACTGATCCGGCCATTCTGTAGAAGAATTTGGAACTATGCCTGAAGGGCTAAAAAATGTGCATACCCAGGGGAGGGAGTCAAGATGATGGCTGTAAATCAGGGACTTGCTTATGCTCTCTCCCAAGTCAGTCGAAACACCTGTAAAAATGACTCTGAACAAATTGTAGAGGTTCAGAACCCATGAAATCGCAGAGGGAAGCAGGTCTACAGACCGGGAGAGCCAGGATGGTCACTCTGGAAGAATCTATTGCATGGTGCTGGGAGCAGAATGCAGCACAGCATGGGCCTTTCCAGGAAAGAACAGACTGGGAGTCAGCCAGCCAGAACTGGCCTTAGGGCATGAATCATTGAGCCGTGACAGTTACCAGACTTCTTAACCCACAAACACCAAAGAACAGGTTCATGGAAAACTGTGGGATCCAGGTGACAGCAGTTCAGCCACATCCCTTGGGGTGTTGGAGTGGGACAGCTGTGGTAATGGCACCAGCAGGAAACTCCTGAGGCTGCTTTCTGAGCTCCAGCTTCAACTGCTTCCTGAGTCCATGGTTCACACAGTGGGAGGAATCTAGCAGTGGATCAGAGCAGAAGTGCAAGGAGAACTTTCTGGGCACAGAGGCAGGATCTCTTGCTGTGCCCTGCTTGGATCTGGATTGCAGTCTTGTTTAGTGGTTCTTGGAGGAGGAGGAGCACTGCTGTGACAGAGCCTTGAGTGACAGTGGAGTTGAAGTAGCTCTGAAAATAGCAGCACTTGGACCATAAAGCTTGGGAAAAAGTACTCTCTACTCTACAAGCAACCATACCATGACAAAAAGCTCAAGAGTCAAGTAGACGGCTGGGAACATGAACAAGCAGCAAAAACGAACTCAGACTCAAACTCAAACCCTAGATCCCTTTTATGGTGACAAAGAAGATCAAAATATACAGCCAGTAGAAGTCAACAAAGTCAAAGAGCCTACATCAAAAGCCTCCAATAAAAATATGAATTGGTCTCAGGCTATGGAAGAGCTCAAAAAGGATTTGGAAAAGCAAGCTAGAGAAGTAGAGGAAAAATTGGAAAGAAAAATGAGAGTGATGCAAGAATATCATGAAAAACAAGTCGACAACCTGCTAAAAGAGACCAAAACAAAAATATTGAAGAAAATAACACCTTTAAGAACAGACTAACCCAAATGGCAAAAGAGCTCCAAAAAGCCAATGAGGAGAAGAATGCCTTGAAAGGCAGAATTACTCAAATGGAAAAGGAGTTCCAAAAGGCCACTGAAGAAAATACCATCTTAAAAACTATGTTGGAGCAAGTAGAAGCTAGTGACTTCATAAGAAATAAAGACATTATAAAACAGAACCAAAGGAATGAAAAAAATGGAAGCTAAAGTGTAATATCTCATTGGGAAAACCACTGACCTGAAAAATAGATCCAGGAGAAATAATTTAAAAATTATTGGACTACCTGAAAGCCATGATCAAAAAAAGAGCCTAGATACCATCTTTCAAGATATTATCAAGGAGAGCTGCCCTGATATTCTAGGGCCAGAGGGTAAAATAGAAATCGAAAGAATCCACTGGTTGCCTCTTGAAAAAGATCCTAAAAAGAAAACTCCTAGGAATATTGTCACCAAATTCCAGAGTTTCCAGATCACGGAGAAAATACTGCAAGCATCCAGAAAGAAACCTTTTGAGTATTGTGGAAACACAATTAGGATAACACAAGATCTAGCAGTTTCTCCATTGAGGGATCAAAGGGATTGGAATATGATATTCCAGAGGTCAATAGAGATAGGATTAAAACCAAGAATCATTTGCCCAGCAAAACTGAGTATCATGCTCCAAGGTAAAATATCAATTCTCAATAAAATAGAGGACTTTCAAACTTTCTCAGTGAAAAGACCAGAGCTAAATAGAAAATTTGACCTTCAAATACAAGAATCAAGAGAAGCATGAAAAGGTAAACAAGAAAGAGAAATCATAAGCGACTTACTAAAGTTGAACGGTTTTGTTAATATTCCTACATGGAAAGATGATGTGTGTAATTATTGAAATCTTTCTCAGTATTAGGGTAGTTGAAAGGAATATGCATATATTCAGAGGGAGGGCACAGGGTGAGTTGAATATGAAGTGATGATATTTACAAAAATAAAATCAAATTAAGAGATGAGAGATGAATATATTGAGAGAGTGAGAAAGGAAGAGATAGAATGGGGTAAATTATCTCACATAAAGGTGGCAAGAAAAAGCAGTTTTGTAGGAAGGGTAGAGGGGGCAAGTGAGGAGGAATGAGTGAATCTTGCTCTCATTGGATTTGACTTGAGGAGAGAATAATATACACACTCAATTGGGTATTTCACTCCACAGAAAAGTAAGGAGAAGGGGATAAAAAGGGGCGAGGATAGAAGTGAGTGCAGATAATGGGAAGAGGTAATCAAAAGGAAGCACTTTTGAAAAGAGATAGGTTCAAGGGAGAAAATTGAATAAAGGGATACATAATAGGATGGAAGGAAATATAGGTAGCCTTTCACAACATGAGTATTGTGGAAGTGTTTTACATAATGATGCATGTGTGACCTGTGTTGAATTGTTTGCCTTCCTAGGGAGGGTGGGTAGGAAGAGAAGAGGAGGGGTGAATTCAGGAACTCAAAGGTTTTTTTTTTTTGCTTGTTTGTTTAATATTTAATTTATATAATATATTTAGTTTTCAGCATTGATTTTCACAAGAGTTTGAATTATGAATTTTTTCCCCATTTCTACCCTCCCACTCACTCCAAGATGGCATATATTCTAGTTTCCCTGGTCCCCAGTGATCCCTCCCATCTGTCACCCAACTCCCCTCCCATCCCCCTTTCCCTTCTTCTCTTGTAGGGCAAGATAAATTTCTACGCCCTATTACCTGAGTATCTTATTTCCTAGTTGCATGCAAGAACTTCCTTTTGTTGTTGTTTTTGAATACCTGTTTTTAAAACTTTGAGTTCCAAATTCTCTCCCCTCTTCCCTTCCCACCCACCCTCCCTAGGAAGGAAAACAATTCAACATAGGTCACACATGTATGATTATGTAAAACACTTCTAGAATACTCATGTTGTGAAAGGCTAACTATATTTCCTTCCATCCTATACCATCTACATTTATTCAGTTTTCTCCCTTGATCCTGGCCCTTTTCAGAAGTGTTTGCTTTTGATTACCTCCTCCCCCATCTGCCCTCCCTTCTTTCATCCCCCCTTTTTTTATCTTCTTCCTCCTTCTTTCCTGTGGGATAAGATACCCAATTGAGTGTGTATGGTATTCCCTCCTCAAGTCAAATCTGATCAGGGCAAGATTTACTCATTCCTGCTCACCTGACCCTCTTCCCTTCCTAGGGAACCTCTTTTTCTTGGCAGTTTTATGCCAGATAATTTACCCCATTCTATCTCTCCCTTTCTCCCTCTCTCAATATAGTCCTCTCTTATCCCCTAATTTGATTTTTTTTAGATACCATCCCTTCACAATTCAACTCACCCTGTGCCCTCTGTATATATTTATATATGTTTATATATACATATATATACACACACATGCATACACATATATACATATATATACACCTACACATATACACACATAGACACACACATAGGTATATACATGTATTCCTTTTAGCTACTCTGATACTGGGGTCTCATGACTCATACACATCATCTTTCCATGTAGGAAAGTAAAGAAAACAGTTCAACTTTAGTAAGTCCGTTAGGATTTCTCTTTCTTGTTTACCTGTTCATGCTTCTCTTGATTCTTGTGTTTGAAAGTCAAATTTTCTATTCAGCTCTGGTCTTTTCACTGACAAAGCTTGAAAGTTCTCTATTTTATTGAAAATCCATATTTTGCCTTGGAGCATGATACTCAGTTCTGCTGGGTAGGTGATTCTTGGTTTTAATCCTAGCTCCATTGACCTCCAGAATATCATATTCCAAGCCCTTCTGTACCTTAATGTGGAAGCTGCTAGATCCTGTGTTATCCTGATTTTTTTCCACAATACTCAAATTATTTCTTTCTGGCTGCTTGCAGTATTTTCTCCTTGATCTGGGAGCTCTGGAATTTGGCAACAATATTCCTAGGAGTTTTCTTTTTGGCATCTTTTTGAGGAGGCAATCCGTGTATTCTTTCAATTCCTATTTTACCTTCTGGCTCTAGAATATCAGGGCAGTTCTTGATAATTTCTTGAAAGATGATATCTAGGATCTTTTATTGATCATGGCT
>CM053622.1:556718879-556743969 GCA_028646595.1 Phalanger gymnotis
ATTCTTTTTCTAGCTTTTTCAGATGTATGCCCAAATCATTGATCTCCTTTTTCCCTACTTTATTCATGTAAGCATTTAGAGAAATAAAACTTCCCCTAAGAACTGCTTTTGCTGCATCCCATATGTTTTGGTATATTGTCTCATTATTGTCATTTTCTTGAATGAAGTTATTAATTGTTTCTCTGATTTGTTCTTTGGCCCACTCATTCTTTAGAATTAGATTATTTAGTTTCCAATTAATTTTTAGCTTATTTTTCCATGGTTCTTTGTTACAAATAATTCTTATTGCATCATGATCTGAAAAGTATGCTTCGACTACTTCTGCCTTTCTGCACTGGATTGTGAGGTTTTTATGCCCTAGTACATGGTCAATTTTTGAGTATGTGCCATGTACACTGAGCAGAAAGTATATTCCCTTTTATCCCCATTTAGTTTTCTCCAGAGGTCTATCATATCTTCCTTTTCTAGAATTCTGTTCACTTCCTTAACTTCTTTCTTGTTTATAGGGGCTTACATTCTATAAGAAATAAACACTTATTAAGTCTATTATAACTAGATAGGAGTGATTCAGAAACAATATCACTCAATAATCCAGTGTCTGATAAAGCAGAAAATATAAGTTGTATAGAACAAAAAACAATAAAAAACCTCATGTGTAGAAAATTCTAAGAAAACTGTAAGGAAGACTGGCAGAAAGTAGAGTTAGGTGAACATCTTACTTTATACACCACAAAACATCCTGAAAGGATACATGACCTTAATATAAAAGATCATATTATAAAAACATAGAAAAGATGACCATATAAATCTTAAAGCTTTGACAAGGCATATATTCTTATCCAAAAAAGAGATAAGGTCAATTACAAAGATAAAATAGATTACTTTGATTACTTGAAACTGGAAAGCTTTTGCAGACAACATTAATGAAGTTAGGATAAGAAAGGAAGTGGTTGAATGGAAAAAATGAATAAAAAATCTTTGGTTCAAATTTCTTAATAAAGGTTTAGCTTACATTACATGCAAATAATTTTGAATATGTGATTAATAATAACTAATATATCACCTAATAGTCAAATGATATGAACCAACAGTTCTTTTTTTTAGAAGCAAACCATTTATTCAAACACCAAATAATCAGAACCCGTAAAAAATAAGTCTGCAACATCACAGCAGAGAACCACTCCATCTCACAACCATCTGCCCCACTACAGGGGCCTTCCCATAAATACACTCACTGCCACCACTTTACAGCTATCATAGTCTGCTCTCTCTCCCTCAGCTCTGTCATTACTGCTCTCTCGGCATTTCATGTGATACAATTTTCTTTTCCTCTCAGCAAGTTCCGCCCACCACATGTGACTTAAACTTTCTGTGATGTAAGCAGGTCACACAGCCTATTAATGGGTGTGGAAAAAATCTTCAAATTTAAATTACTATTACAGCTTAACACATAGTGATGACTTAGTAAAAGCTTAATCCCTTCCTTCTTTTCTCTAATGTGTCTTCCACTCTAATTATCATCCTGCCAATCTGAAAACAACTACAAGCTGATATTTTAATAAGTGCTAATTCATTAATAGGTTCCCCTTCCCCCAGGCAATATATGTTCATTTTAATAAAGAGTAGCTCTAAAGGTGGACATTTCAATTGCCCTAGTGGAGCAGAGTAGTGAAGGAAATATTTTTGGACAGCTGGACATTTCAGCACTCCCTTCAGTCATAGCACTTAAGTATAAGACCAGCCCTGAGTATGGGTACACAACGGGGAATGCACATAATTACAGCTGTCAATTTATGAAACAAGGTCAATACCAATAAGATCACTTCTCCATATTAAGCCATTAACTCTGAGATTTGGTCTTCTCTCTTTCTATTAAAACTATCTGGCTCCAACCTACCTTTCTAGACTGATTTCACATTATTTCTCCCTATATAATCTAGTTCCAGACAAACTGGTCTAATTGTCCCCATTCCCATCATTCCCTTTCCAACCTCTCCCTCCACACCTCTGCCTTTTGGAAGGCCTAAATCCCTCTGAGGTTTGACTTAATTACCACATAGTTCGAGGGACCTTTATTGATCCCAGCATTTATTAACTTCTTCCCCTTCCATGTTACTTTATAATTTTGCTATACATGTTTTATATGTCCTTCTCTTTGAACATGTTCTTTCTGTCCAGCAACATATAAATTTATGCAGGGTTGGTATTTCATTTTTTTTTGAATCTTCAGAGACTACAATAATGTCTGGCATATAGTAGGTACTTACTAAACATTTGTTGAACCAAATTGAATTGAGAGGCAATTTGATGTTGTGGAGAAGGCATTTAACTTGGTGTCTGGAAATATCTGAGCTTGAATCCTGACTCTGAAATTTACTATGGGGCCACAGATAAGTGACTTACAAAATCTGAGTGCTAAAAGGGACCTCACAAGTGGTCACCCAGTCCCTGCCATGAAGGAAAATCTACAATCTCCAAGAGCATATCTTTTGTATAGCTCCAATTTTCTTTTTTTGTTGTTTTTAATTTTCTTTCCTTTCTTTTTCTTTTGTAAAATTTATATTTAGTTTTCAATATTCATTTCCACAAGATTTTGTTACAAATTTTCTCCCCATCTCTACCCTCCCCCCTACCCCAAGATGTCGTGCATTCTGATTGTCCTCCTTTCCCCAGTGCCTTGTATTGCCCCACTACCCCCCTTGTACCTTTTCCCCTTACTTTCTTGTAGGGCAAGATAGATTTCTATACCCCATTGCCTGCATATCTTATTACTCACTTGCATGTAAAAAACAATATTTTTAACATTTTTTTAGAACTTTGAGTTCCAAATTCTCTCCCTTCTTCCCTCCCCAACTGCCCTTCTAGAGAAGGCAAGCAATTCAATATATGTTATACATATATCATTATGCAAAACACTTCCATAATAGTCATGTTGTGAAAAACTAATTATATTTCCCTCCATCCTATCCTTTATTCGGTTTTCTCCTTTGACACTGTCCTTTTTCAAAAATGTTTGCTTTTGACTCCCTCTTCCCCCAATCTGCCCTCCCTTCTATCATCCTCCCCCTTATTGCCTTCCCCCCTAATTTCCTGTAGGGTAAGATGGCCAAGTGAGTATGTATGTTATTCATTCCTTAAGTCAAATCTGATGAGAGCAAGATTCACTCATTTCCTTTTATATACCCCCTCTTCCTTTCCATTACAACAGCTTTTTCTTGCCACTTTTATGTGAGATAATTTATCCCATTCTATCTTTCCCTTTCTCCTTCTCCAAATATATTCCTCTCTCACGTGTTAATTTAATTTTTTAGATATCATCCCTTCATATTCAACTCATCCTGTGCCCTTTGTATACATATATATATATGTATGTATGTATGTGTATATCTATATCTATATGTCTATATATATCTATATCTCTTTAACCATAACTATATAGACATATATCTATAACTATATCTATCTATCTATCTATCTATCTATCTATCTATCTATCTATCTATCTATCCTTCGACTACCCTAATACTGAGAAAGGTCTCATAGTTACAAATTTCCATGTAGTAATGTAAATAAAGCAGTTCAACTTTAGTAAGTCCCTTATGATTTCTCTTTCCAGTTTACCTTTTCATGCTTCTCTTGATCCTTGTATTTGAAAGTCAAATTTTCTATTCAGCTCTGGTTTTCTCATTATGAATACTTAAAAGTCCTCTATTTTATTGAAAATCCATAATTTGCCCTAAAGCATTATGCTCAGTTTTGCTGTGTAGGTGATTCTTGGTTTCAATCCTAACTCCTTTGACTTCTGGAATATCGTATTCCAAGCCTTTTGATCCCTTAATGTAGAAGCTGCTAGATCTTGTGTTATCCTGATTGTGTTTCCACAATCCTCAAATGGTTTCTTTCTGGCTGCTTGCAATATTTTCTCCTTGTCCTGGGAACTCCGGAATTTGTCTGCAATATTCCTAGGTGTTTTCTTTTTGGGATGTTTTTCAAGAGGCAACCAGTGGATTCTTTCAATTTCTATTTTACCCTCTCATTCTGGAATATCAGGGCAGTTTTTCTTGATAACTTCTTGAAAGATGATGTCTAGACTCTTTTTGATCGTAGCTTTTAGGTAGTCCTGTAATTTTAAAATTATCTCTCCTGGATCTATTCTCCAGGCAGTGATCTTTCCAATGAGATATTTCATTTCATATTGTCTTCCAGTTTTCATTCTTTTGGATCTGTTTTATAATTTCTTCAATTTTCATAAAGTCACTAATTTCCAATTGCTCCATTCTAATTTTAAAGGCAGTATTTTCTTCAGTGGTCTTTTGGACCTCCTTTTCCATTTGGCTAATTCTGCCTTTTAAAGCATTCTTCTCCTCATTGACTTTTTGGAGCTCTTTCGCCATTTGGCTTAATCTATTTTAGGGTGTTATTTTCTTCAGTTTTTTGAGGTCTCCTTTATCAAGTTGTTGATGTGTTTTTCATGATTTTCTTGTATCACTCTCATTTCTCTTCTCAATTTTTCTTCTACTTCTCTTACTTGATTTTCCAAATCCTTTTTGAGCTCTTTCATGGCCTGAGACCAATTCATATTTTTCTCGGAGCCTTTTGATGTAGGCTCTTTGACTTTGTTGACTTCTTCTGGCTTTATATTTTGATCTTCTTTGTTACCAAAGGAAGATTCTATAGTCTGAGTCCTTTTACATCGCCTGCTCATTTTCCCAGTCAATTACTTGACTTTTGAGCTTTTTGTCAGGTGTGACTGCTTTCAGTATTGAGAGTGCTTGTCCCAAGCTTCAGGGATTTTGCACTGCTGTTTTCAGATCTACTTCTATTCTAAGGTGTTATGATACTCCTCTCCTGGCCTGTGCTCTGGTCTGTGCATGCAAGCACTCCTTTCTGCCATTTAACTACCAGGAGAACTCCCTCTCCATGCCACCATAAGCTCTGACACCCCAGTGCTCCTCCTCCCCCAAGAACTACCAAACAGGACCTTGAATCATATCCAAGCAGGGTAAAGCAAGAGAACCTGTCTCAGTGCCAGCAAAGACATGCCTACACTCCCGCTCTGATCAGTTTCTTGTTTCCCCCTACCATGTGGGCCTGGAGTTCCAGAAGCAGCTGCAGCTGCAGCCACCTCTGCCATCCCTTGGTCTGGGACTGGAGTGTGCATTTCTCTCAACCAGGTCCAACCGTTTTCTCACTGACCTGCTCCATTGTCTTTGATGTTTCAAACCAATAGTTCTTAAAAGAAATGCAAAGTGTTCACAATCACATTGAAAAAAAATGTTCTGAATCATTGAAATAAAAGAAATGCACATCAAAACAATGTTAGGTGTCACTTTATGCCCTACAAACTGATGAAAATGATAAAAATGGCAACAGTTAAGATTGGAAAAGTTGTAGGAAGGTGTGCATACATTGTTGGTGGATCTCTGAGGTGGTATAGCTATTTTGTAAAACGATTGGAATTGTGAAAATAAAATAGCTATAATATTCATCCCCTTTGAGCTAGAGACTCCATTCCTGGGCTCATACCCCAAAGTAGTCATCCAAAAAAAGAAAAAAAGTCCCCATCTACTCCAATATATTAATAGCAGCAATTTCATAGGTAAGGATTGGAAACAAAGTAGATGTCTGTCAACTGGCTAAACAAATCCTGGTACATAAATTTAATGGGACACTACTATTTTGTGAGAAATGATGTGTGTTATGAATACAGAGAAATCTGGGAAGATCTGTATGAACTGATGCAGAGTAAAGTAAGCAGAGCCAATAAAACAATATGCACAATAACTAAAACAACATAAATGGAAATGATAGTGACACATCAAAAAATCAAAAGTAAAAGTAACAAAATTATAAATACCAAATGAAGAAATATGAGAAGATACCCCCTTTGGGAGAGATAGGATGTATATAGATGTTACGCATCAAATATTATTTTGGACATTTTTAATGTGTTGTTCAGTTTTGCTGACTTCTTTCCCCTCTCAAAAATGCTTTTATGTGGGATGACTCTCAGGGAGGGGAAAAAGAATAAATATTTAAGATACTATGGTGATGTAAGAAATAGGAAATATCGTTGAAAACTTATTTTGAGAATCTACTTTGGTTGTAATTATGTAAAATTTGGTAATAGTTTCTAGCTCAATGGAAGTACTCAGTATAAATTAAAAAAATACAACCATTTCATAGGATTCATTATTCACATTAATCAGGAAATAGATGTTCAAGGCACTGAACCTCTCATCCTAGGTTCTTTCTTGTTTTTCTGAAAGAAAGGATAATTGTTCCTTCTCTGCTAAGTTTATTCATTTAAAAAAATAAAAGTACTGTTTATTCTCTTATTTTCTTTTCTAGCTCTCTGGTTATTCTTTCTAGTCATTTTCTTTCTTATTTTTGACTGTGTGGATGATTAGTTTATGGATTCCCCATGCCTGATACCTGTCTTTCAAGTTCAAGTCACTCCTGCCCCCCACTCCCAAACATATCTGAGCAGAGAAATATAGTTAATCTTTAACATTCCTGTATTTAAATTTCATGATTTTAAACATTTCTGTGACTTTATTAGAAATCTCATTTCACTTTTGTATTGGCAACCTCACATATTTCTGGTAATGCACAACAGAGAAATAAATGGGAGGAGAAATGCATGAAAGTTTGTGGAACAGATAGGATGCTACTAGATTCTTCACTGGTCTTGTTCACCTTATTTTGTAGAGTAAAGAGCTGCCTGTGCATTTGGAGTTTTGGTGTTGATGTGACCACCTCACCAGTCTTGGTTTCTTCAGAAAGCAGTGAATTAAAGTCTCAGCAACCTTTCCTTTGGCTTTCAGAGGGCAGCTTCTGTAGAGAGGCACTATTGTTTTTTATGGAATCAATGTAATTTTTTTATTGAGATGTTAGCCCAAAAGGTCACAATTATAGAATTACTAGTTAGAAAAAAATGTTTTGCATGTTACCAATTTTATTTGTGTATTGCATTTTGTGGGTTATTTTATGGTTACTGTGTTAGGAAAAGTACATGTTATCAAAATTAATGTTTTGTTATAAAGAATTGTGTGTAGAAAAGTGTATTTTTGGCAATATCTGGAGAAAGATTACAACTTTTGTTGATTGCAGGGATCCTATTTTCCATAGGATCAACATACCAACATTCTTTTTCTGTTTTAACTTTCACACTGTTTTCTAGGAATTTTTCTCTCCAAAAATTGATGATTTATCTAAAAAATGATGATTTATCTAAATATTTCTCAGGGAACTCAGTTTCTTGTTTGTATCATATGTACATTACTTTCACATATTCATATGTACAAACTCTCCTTAATACTCATAATTTTTGGCTCTTCAATAAGTTTATTTTTTAATTTTCAAATATGAGACTTTTATAGCCTTTGAATTCAGTTATGAACCACATAATTGCTTATACTATCCTAACTGTGTTAGTGTATGAAAGTAAGAAAGAAGTTTCCCTTCAAAAGAGCAGAAGTAATTCCCCTGCAGCAGAAATAAATTGAAAGTAATCTTCTCATTGGTCATTTCCTTGAAGCATTTTGGAAGTTAACAGTGGAATCTTTCTAGGAGAAAGGGAGGGAAGAGTTTGTCAACAATAGAATTGCCCCTGGATCACATATAACATTTGCACAAACAATGGGTGAATATTTACCTTCTAATTCTGTGGTACAGGATGACCTGGCTACATCCTAATGAAATGAATGCATAACAAGAAAAGTCCCAGTCCCCTTTCATAAATATTCATGTGTTATATGTATAGATGGGATACTTGACAAGTCAATCAACACCATTGAAATTTTAGAATGTAGAAACAAAACTTTAACCCTACCCTAGAAAAAGATTGAAATCAAGCTGGCATTTAAAACCTACACAATATGCTTCCACCTAACTTTTGAATCCAATGTCATATTACATCCTTTCACACAGTCTTCCCTTTTTGGCTTCTTGACCTGCTTTTTGTGCTCAGTGTAAAATACTCCATTTCCTGCCTCCATGCCCTTGCACAAGTTGCACAACATATCTGAAATTCAGATTTTACCCACCTCACTCTTCTAGGAACCCAAGATTCCTTCAAAACACAGCTCAGATAGAAACCTCTTATACCAAGTATTTCCTGATTCCCCTAGTTGTTATTGTTCTCTTCCTTTCTTGAAATACATTTTTTATTTCCATTTATTTGGTATATTATCAAATGTTGGTGTACATATTCTAACTCTGCCTGCCAGCATCAAATATAAGCTCTTCACAGGCAAGGGCTATTTCATTTCTTTTTTTTTTTCTCTACGTCCAAAAAGTGCCTATTGCCTGGAGTATAGCAATGAGTGTTGGTCATGAGTGCTTGTAAAACTGAATGCATTTGCCTTGTGGAGAGCCAGATATAGATAAGGGTAGTAATGGTGGTAGGAAAGAAACATTCGGACATCTTCATTCCTGAGAAAAGCTTTTGACATAAGCAAACTCATGTCACACAATCGTTTTTCATTACTGATTGGCATACCTTAGGTAACTCTTTCTAAGCCCCTGTACAGGGTGGGTTCTCTGTGGCAAAATTATATTAAACTCAGGAGCAGGAAGATACTACTACCACACTGTTTGGGCCCAGGTCACGTGTCAAAGCCAGCTTTCCAAAGATGCCCACTTTTTATGCTGCTGCTTATAAATTGTCTTCTAAAAGCCCATTTGGAGTTTTATTAGCCAGTCTTCTTGTGATTTAACATAGTCAGGCAACTTGTCTATTTAATTAGCTCCCTTCATGGCTAATTCATATACGCTTCTCCTAGAAATAAGATTACCTACTTTAATAAAAAGGGAACTTTTCCTTACCAATAGTGATTTTTTAGGAGTCATTCTGAATTTGTATTGGGCTGAGATTGTTTCTCATGCAGCTATAATCTACAGTAACTGTTGCCTGACAAGGGCCTTTTAACTGGAATTGCTCTTGTTACTGCCATAATAAAATGCGTTTAGAAGATGAAAAGCCAGCTGTTATGGGTTCATTTTTTTCCCCAGGTGAGATTTCTATCCCTTACAGGGCTTTACAGAACATTAACATTTTTAATGTTATCAGAAGTTTGCACTTTTAATAGTCAGGAGAGCTTTTGAAACCCCTAGTGAAAATTACTAAAATTAGAGATGAGTGGACTTAGAGCTAGAGAATGCAGTTTCCTTTGGTACCAACCACTCAGGTAGCCTGAATTGGACACCTTTCATACTATTTTTGTAAAACTATTTTAATTTTGCACTTAGTGATCAGATATTATAATACAGCCCAGTGGCTCAAAGAAGTTATTGGAGCCCCTTTCTAGGGAGTCCCCCTTCAACCATGGAAGTGGAACTATGGAGAAACTCTTAGATAATATAACCATTGTTGAACATGGACTGAAATTTTTCTCATGGGTTTTCCATTTTATGGAATCAGAAACATATCAGTCTATAAGGTATAATAAGAAAGTACACTTGTAAACTTTAAAATCCATAGATCAAAAAGAGCTAACAGGTCATGTAATTTATGTTGACCCAATGGATCAAAAATTAAGTTCCAAAAAGTCAATAACAAAAACAATAACAGAGGACAACATAATGCATTGAAAAAGTTCATGTTTTTGATACTAGAATAGTGGCTAGAGCATAGTAGGCACTTAAAAAGTTATCATCATCATCAAAAGGATAGTCTAAGCATTACACTGACATCTGTGAAATACTAGAAAATCCTTATAAGAATACCTCCAGTGCATTAATTAGATAATCTGTGGGAAAACTATGGAAAGAGTTGAATAAAAAATTAAATAATGAAAAGGTGGGAATGGGTTGTGGCCTACATTGGTGGAGAGAGTTTTCATAGCAGTGAGGTAATGAATTCTATTGGAGTAGTGAGAAAAGCAATGACCTAGTTATGGGCAGAGTTGGGTTCTAATATATTTTCTAATAACTACCTATTTGTTCTTGAGCAAGGCACTTCATCATTTTTTAGTTTCTTCATCTTTGAAGTAGGTGATTTGGACTCAATAATCTATAACTTTACTTTAACATTTAGCTATTTAAGCAAAGTGTTCTGAATTGTAGAATAAATTGAAAGTATTTATTTTGATAAGTGACAATAAACCAGATATTTCTTCATGAGAATTATATTCTCCCCATCAATAGATTGGAAAAAAAGCCATCCCTTTCTTCCCTAGTCTGGGCTTAGAATAATGTGAGTTTCTTTGCCCTACTCATATGCAATTGGCTTCCATTATGACATTGACACACTTTTGTCCATTCCACCAAAGTCCTTCTATGCAACTACATTCTTATTGAATAGCATACCATTTGTTTTGTGGCACCTGGCGGTAGCCACCTAATCGACGGAGTGAAAAATCCAAACATGGCTAAGACAAATTCAGTACACTCAAGGTAATTTGTAGGTCCTCTTTTACTGAAAAGAAAAAAAAAACCTCATAAGCCTCCACCAAAAAAGTTGTTTAAAGAAAAGGAATTTATGAAATAACATAGCAAGAAAGGTAGCAATAAAATATTTTCTACCTTTAGACCAGTAATGATACTGTTAAGCATACAACATAATGAGATCAAGAATAAAGGGAAAAGCAAGATGACAGCTGGAAAGCAGGGACTTGCCTAGGGCTCTCCCCCAGGACCCTCCAAACACCAATAAAAATGACTCTGAACAAATTCTAGAAATACAGAACCCATGAAATAGCACAGAGAAGAAGCAGGGCTCTAGCCCAGGACAGCCTGGATGGTCACTGTGGAAGGTCTATTGTGCATGGAGCTAGGCGCTGAAAGGAGCAGATCCCAGCATGGGCTGTGACTAGACCAACCAGACTGAGAGTCAGGTAGAATAGGTCATAGTGCCCTGAATCAGAGAGCTGTGGCAGTTAACAGACTTCTCAACACACAAACACCAAAGACAACAGAGAAAGTTAGTGGGAAAAGCTGCAGGGACAGAGTGAAAGGAGTTCTCAGTTTGGTCACTGACCCGGGGGCAGCTGAAGGTGATGCAGCTATAGAACTACCCCTGCAGTGGCCTCTGGACCCAGGCCCACCTGGCGGGAGAAATTAAGTCGTAGATGAGAGTGGGAGTGCAAAGCCTGCTTAAGAACTGAGTCAGGTCCAGGTTGGCAGTTCTTGGGGGAGGAGAAGTGGTACTGTGACAGAGTTTGCTGTATAGAAATAGCTCTGAAAACAACAGCACATTCTGTAAAGCTTGGAACAAAGTACTCTTTACTCTACAAGCAGTCATACCCCAATGAAAATCTCAAGCATCAAGTACTTGGCTGGGAACATTGCCAAGCAGCAAAAACACACTCAGATTTAGTCTCACATTTTGGAATCTTTCTTTGATGACAAAGAAGACCAAAACATACAGCCAGAAGAAGTCAACAAAGTCAAAGAGCCTACATCAAAAACCTCCAATTAAAACATGACCTGGTCTCAGGCCATGGAAGAGCTCAAAAAGGATTTGGAAAAGCAATTTAGAGAAGTAGAGGAAAAGTTGGGAAGAGAAATGAGAATGATGCTAGAAAACCATGAAAAACAAGTCAATGAATTGCTAAAGGAGACACAAAATATACTGAAAAAAATGTTGAAGAAAACAACACCTTAAAAAATAGACTAACTCAAATGGCCAAAGACCTCCAAAAAGCCAATGAGGAGAAGAATACCTTGAAAGGCAGAATTAGCCAAATGGAAAAGGAGGTCCAAAAGGTGGTCCACTGAAGAAAATACTACCTTAAAAATTAGATTGGAGCAAGTGGAAGCTAGTGACTTGATGAGAAATCAAGATATTATCAAACAGAACCAAAGGAATGAAAAAATGGAAGACAGTGTGAAATATCTCATTGGAAAAACCACTGACCAGGAAAATAGATCCAGGAGAGAGAATTTAAAAATTATTGGACTACCTGAAAGTCATGGTCAAAAAAAGGGCCTAGATATCATCTTTCAAGAAATTATGAAGGAGAACCACCCTGATATTCTAGAGAAAAAGAGTAAAATAGAAATTGAAAGAATGCAATTATCACCTCCTGAAAAAGATCCCAAAACGAAAAGTCCTAGGGATATTGTTGCCAAATTCCAGAGCTCTGAGATCAAGGAGAAAATACTGCAAGCAGCCAGAAAGAAACAATTTGAGTATTGTGGAAACAAAATCAGGATAACACAAGATCTAGCAGCTTCTACATTAAGGGATCAAAGGGCTTGCAATATGATATTCTGGAGGTCAATGGAGCTAGGATGAAAACCAAGAATCACCTACCCAGCAAAACTGAGTATCATGCTCTAAGGCAAAATATGGATTTTCAATAAAATAGAGGACTTTCAAGCTTTGTCAGTGAAAAGACCAGAGCTGAATAGAAAATTTGACTTTCAAACACAAGAATCAAGAGAAGCATGAAAAGGTAATCAAGAAAGGGAAATCATAAGGGACTTGCTAAAATTGAGCTGTTTTGTTCACATTGCTGCATGGAAAGATGATGTGTATAATTCATAAGACCTCAGTATTAGAGTAGCTGAAGGGAATATACATGTATATACATGCATACATACATACATATATACATATATGTGTGTGTATGTATATGTATATATATGCATATATATACATATATATATATATATAGACAGAGGGCACAGGGTGAGTTGAATATGAAGGGATGATACCTAGAAAAATAAAATCAAATTAAGGGATGAGAGAAGAACATATTGAGAGAGGGAGAAAGGGAGAGATAGAATGGGTTAAGTTATTCCACATAAAAGTGACAAGAAAAAGTATTTCTAATGGAAGCAAAGATTGGGCAGGTGAAAGGGAATGAGTGAACCTTGGTCTCATCAGATTTGACCTGAGGAGGGAATAACATACACACTCAATTTGGTATCTTACCCCACAGGAAAGAAGGAGGAAGGAGATAAAAAGGGGGGATGATAGAGGGGAGGGCATATAGGGGGAAGAGGTAATCAAAAGCAAACAGTTTTGAAAAGGGCCAGGGTTAAGAGAGAAAATTGGATAAAGGGAGATAGAATAGGAAGGAGCAAAACATAGTCTTTCACAACATCAATGTTGTGGAAGGGTTTTGCATAATGATACACATGTGGCATATGTGGAATTGCTTGGCTTCTTAGGGAGGGTGGGTGAGAAGGGAGAGGGGAGAGAATTTGGAACTCAATGTTTTAAAAAGAGTTGTTCTAAAAAAGTTTTTGCATGCAACTAGGAAATAAGACACACAGGTAATGGAACATAAACATCTATCTTGCCCTACAAGAAAGAAGGGAAAAGGAGATGGGGGGAGTGGGCTGACAGAAAGGAGGGCTGACTGTGGAACAGATCAATCAGAATATATGCCACTTGGAGTGGGGGGAGAGTAGAAATGGGGAAAAAGTTTGTAATTCAAACTCTTGTGAAAATTAATGCTGAAAACTAAAAATATTAAATAAATAAATCATGATTAAAAAATATAAAAGAAAGACAATGTCAGAGGAACAAAAAAAAAGAAGGGAAAGGATCCATATGTTCTATCAACAAATCACCAAATATTCACTAAGCATCAACTACGTGTTAGGCATTATGCTAAGTGGTGAGGATACAATTTTTTAAAGGAAAAAAAAATGTTTCTGTAAGAACCTTACATTCTAATAAGGAAGATAAGGAAATAAATAAGTACATATGATATACCCATTGAGTAGACGCCAGATAAACTTCGAAGTCACGAAAAATAGGTTGGGGATTAGGAAAGGCCTCCTGGAGAAGGTAGAATTTAAGATAATTAACAAAGGAAGTTAGAGATTCTAAGAATCATAAATAAGAGAAAGTCAGAATATTTATATCAAAACTTTAAGTAGCGGCAAAGAAACATAAATGAAATAGGTGCCCATCACTTGGAAAATGCCTAAAGAAATCATAGCATATGAATGTTAAGGACTATTGTTGTGCCACAAGAAATAAAAATATAATTGATTTGAAGAAACGTAGGAAGAGGTATACAAACTGATATAGAGTAAAATGAGAAGCAGAAGCATGGGCATTATTAACAACAATATTTTGAAGACAAAATTGGAAAAAAACTTCGATACTCTGATCAAAACACCAACTTCTCCCCCCTCAAAAAATGTTGATAAAATATCCCTTATACATATGGAGATGGAGATGATGGAATAGAAATTCAGATTAAGACATACAACCTCAGACACAGTCACTGTATTGATTTGTTTAGATAGATTGTTCATATTTCTTACAAGTAAGAGTTTCTACTTGGAATGATGGCTTTTTTTGTGGCATGACAGTAGAAAGGCATACATCCACCCAAAAATGTATATTTTCTAAAATGCACTGAAGAAAAAACATTCCCGAGGAGTCAGAACAATTTTGTTGTTAAATCATCTATGTATGTGTATGTGTCTATATAGATATATGTCTAACTAGGTAGCACAGTGACTAGAATAGGCCTGGAGACAGAAAGACCAGAATTAAATTCTGACCTCAGATATTTATTAGCTGTGTTAACCTGGGCAAGTCACTTATCCTCTGCCTGCAAGAACCCGGAGATGGAAATGGCAAACCATTCTAGTGCCGTGGCCAATAAAACCTCATGGACAGTTGGTCCACATGGTCACCAAGAATCAGACATGACTGAATGACTAAACAACATTAACCCCCACAACAACACACACATGCACATGCATGCATGAATACACACATACACACATATACGTGTGTGTGTTTGTGTGTATATATATATATATATATATATACATATATATATATGTGTATGCGTGTGAGTAGCTATGAGTGCAGGTGGGTGTGTGTGTGTATATGTGTATGCATTAAAATAAAACAAAGAGTATCTAAGGTAATTCAAACAATACATATATATATGTATATATGTATAAACAACAGTAGCTAGCATTAATAACAATAACTGGCATTTATATAGGACTGCTATGTTCTGCAAACTAGTTAAATGATTTGCCAACTGTCTCATAGCTAGTAAGTGTTTAACCCTAGGTTTGAACTTGGGTCTTTCTCATTCCAGTCCCAGCAATCTATCCACTGCCCTACCTAGCTGCCCCTTCATAGCACTTTAAGATATGCAAACACAAATGACTCCACATTTAAGTTTTAAAACATAAAATTTCCTTTCTACTCCATAAACTTTGGTTTAGATGTGTCTTTCCTGGATTCCTCAATCACTTTCTTGTAGGAAAGGTCTTTTTGTACACTTATACTGAAGGCATGTGGACCCAGTAAGTAGGTAAAATTTTCCCTAATTCTAAGACCTTACAGTCTGGTAAATGACAAGCAGCTAGAAAACCTCAACAGGCCATCAGTGCCCAAGACATGGGTCTCACAGAAGTAAGCCCTGGCATCGTGGGGACTGCACCCATCTGTGAAACACCACAGGTCACCTGTGCTGATTAAGGCAGGAGCCACTGTTCACACAGCTGTGGTACCATTAACAGCCTACAGAACCTGCAGGATCTTTTCTCATCCAGGATTCTGTGTGTATACACACACACACACACACACACACACACACACACACACACACACACACATTTCCCAGCCAGCCAAGTTCTTCCAGTGCTCACAATGGATAGACTTCTTTCTAGTGATATTCATAAACATTACTGCTATTTTCCCGGTGGTCATCTAAATACTCATCCTTTTATCTTCCTGATGTCAGAATATGTATATGCAGCACAGGGTTTGAGACTCAACTTTGGGTCCTTATGAGGTCACTCTCTGTGTTCCTGGGGGAGTCTGCCTTCCTTCCTAAGTCCATGAGGTCACCTGCTTCTCAGTGCTTTGAGGTTAGACAAGCTAATTTATGGGTAAACTCTATCAGATCTTTAGACCTTGAGGAAGTCGGAGAGTTAACCAGCGTATATGACACAAAGCAACATAAAAACAAGACCATAGTGGGGGCCCGAGGAGTAACAGTGAGGCAAAGTTGGGAAAACATTGGACCTTTCATTAAGCCTTAAAAGTAAGGATATTTTACCCTGTCCTCCCTACCTCCTATAAATAGTACAGAGCAAAGTTCTGTCCTCTCTCACATTTTGTGACTCAGCACATACAATACTCTACCTCCAGTCATTAATAGCTAATTATCTTGCAATGCTGCTGTTACTTTGTACCCAGTATATTTCACTTTGCATCAACCCATGTAAGTCTTTGTAGGGTTTTCTGAGAGCATCCTGCTTATCATCTCCTATAGTACAATAGTATTCCATCATAACTAAACACCACAACCTATTCAGCCATTCCCCAATTAATGTGCTCAGAACACTAATTAAACTGTCAAACTCTCTAATTCTAATTCTTTACCCCCAGAAAAGAGCTGCCATAAATATTTTTGTACATTTAGGTCTATTTTCTTTGTGTTGTTTATTATTTTTGGGATACAGACCTAGTAGTGGTATTGCTAAGTCAAAGGGCCCCTTGAGCATAATTCCAAGTTGTTCTGTAGAATGATTTAATCAGTTCACAACTCTGTCAACAGCACATTAACATCTTATTTTTCCCATTTTTCCCTCCAACATTTGTCATTTACCTTTTCTGTCCTATTGTCTAATCTAATATGTATGAGGTAGTTTCTCAGAATTGTTTTAACATGCATTTCTCTAATCAATAGTGAGTTAGAATATTTTCTTTCAAATGGCTATAGATAGCTTTAATTACTTCATCTGAAAACTGATTGTATCTTTTAATACTTTATCAGTAGGGAAATCATTCTTATTTTAATAAATTTGACACAATTCTGTACATGTTAGAGAAATAAGGCCTTTATCAGAGAAACTTCCCTCAATTTTTTCAGTTACTATTGCTAAGTGTATTTCCCTCCATCTTGTTCCCCCTACCCCCATTTATTCTATTTTGCCCCTCTCTTTTCACCCAGTCCCTCCTTAAAAGTGTTTTGCTTCCAATTCCCCCAATTTGCCCTCCCTTCTATCACCAACCCCTTCTCTTATCCCCTTCCCCGTCTATTTTCCTGTAGGGTAAGATAGTGATTTTTCATAGAGCCATTAGCTTCCATTTGCTCCATTCTAATTTTTAAGGAATTATGTTCTTCAATGAGCTTGTGGCCTTTCTTTTCCATTTGACCAATTCTGCTTTTTAAGGCATTCTTCCCCTCATTGGCTTTTTGGACCACTTTGGCCATTTGGTCTAGTCTATTTTTAAGGAGTTATTTTCTTCAGTATTTTTGGGTCTCCTTTAGCAAGCTGTTGACTTGTTTTTCATGATTTACTTGCATCACTATCATTTCTCTTCCCACTTTTTCCTCTTCTTTTCTTACTTGATTTTCAAAATCCTTTTTGAGCTCTTTGATGACCAATTCATATTTTTCTCAGAGGCTTTGAATGTAGGAGATTTGACTTTCTTGTATTTTTCTGAGTGTGTGTTTTGATCTTCCTTGTCACCAAAGTAAGTTTCTATAGTTCGAGGGCTTTTTTCCCCATTATTTGCTCATTTTCCCAGACAATTACTTGACTTTTTTTAAAACTCTGTTAAAGTAAGTAGGGCTCTGCTTCCAGTCTGGAGGGCATACTGTCCCAAGATTCAGAGGTTTTCTGCAGCTGTTTTCAGAGATACTTCTATGGACCTATAGGTTTTTAGTTCTTCCAAGGTGGTATGATCTAATAAGAGGTGTTTACTCCTCTTCTGGCCTGTGCTCTGGTCTGTGAGTGACCCATGCACTATTTTCTGCCTTGGAACTGTCAGGAGAGTCCCTTCTTCAATGCTGCCACAAGCTTTGCTATGCTTGTAATCCTTGCCCTGGGAATGTCACACATGAGTGTTACCCATATCCAAGTATGGGCAAAGCAACAGAATCCTGCCTCAGTGCCAGCAAAGAGATCCTTGTAATATACTTCTGATAAGTTGTTCAATACCATTAAAATCTGTGGGCTGAAAGGTCAAGAAGCAGCCACTGCTGCCAGTGCCACTACTGATTCAGTCACTCCCAAGGCTTGCTCCTGATTTGCTGGGGCTGGCTGTGCTGGGGTCAAGTCTGGACCGTGCTTCTCACTCACCCAGGTCTGACAGATGTTTCCTACTGACCTTCTAAGTTGTCTTTGGCATTTGGGGGTTGAGAAGTTTGAAAACCACCATAGCTGTCAGTGATTCAGTTCTCTGAGGCCTGCTCCAGATTTGCTGGCAACCAGTCTGTGTTAGTGTAACCTGTATTGGACTGCATTCCTCTTTCATCCTGGTGCAACAGACCTTTCTTGTTGACCTTTCAGGTTGTCTTGGGCTGGAAATTTGTTTCACCCTGTCTTTTGTGGATAATGCTACTCTAGAATTTGTTTAGAGTCATTTTAACAGGTATTTGGAAGAGTTTGGTAGAGACCTCAGGGGAATCCCCGCTCCTACTCTGCCATCTTGGCTCTACCTCTGGCACCATTTTTTCCCGACAGCATGTGCCACATTTTGGCAATTCTTACAAACATTTCAAACTTTTCAATATTATTACATTATTTTAAATTATTGTATCATGGGGTGTCCAGGAAAGACTAGAACTTCTGGTGTGAGGTCTTGCTGAGCCCTTTTCAGGGCTCTTCATTCACCTTTGGTGTCACCCAACTCTCACCTGGGGCTCCAAGAAACTAGCATGAACAGCAGCCACATACTGATAAAATGGTCTTGGCAAGTTGGCTAATCCAGTTTGATGGTAACCAAAAGGCCTCAAAGTGACTGGTGAGTTAGGGGGAAGTCTACCCCAGGTGAAGACTTCCTCCAGCAGAATAGTTGGATAAGAACAATTTGTTTCAACGACCATAAAAAAAGCTGAAAAGTGCATTGTGAAGTGTTTAGTGCTTGGTCATACATTGAAGGCACCAAGGTGATCCATTGTATCCCAGGCCTTCATCAGTTGCATTTTTTCCTGTCATATGATTTTAATGACTCTGATGGAGAGAGTGAGGCTGATCCCTTTGTGCAATCAAAACATCATCCAATATTTTGCCCCAACATCATGATATCATTTTTCATCTTCAAAAATAAAGGATTAGCAACAACAACAATGGTGATCTATGATCAGTGATCTTTGATGTTACTATCATAATTGTTTTAGGGTGCCAACCACTACCCATATAAAACTGTGAACTTATTCCACGAATATTGTGCATGTTCTGACTCTACTAGCCAACCATTCCCTATCTCTCTCCATCTCCCCTGGCTTCCCTATTCCTTGAGGCAAACACAATTGAAATTAATCTGATTAATAACTCTACAATGTCTGCTAAGTGTTCAAGCGAAAGGAAGAGTGAAGTAGCAAACATCACTGTTGTCTTATGTTAAGAAATTGGCACAGCTACCCTAACCTTCAGTAAGAACCACCTTAATCAGTCAGCAGCCATCAAAATCAAGGCAAACCCTCCACCAACTGGGTCAATAATGTTACTGGATGCTACTGTGGCTGTGTAAGAGCAATATCACCAGCACACAGAAGGGCTGCTAGCACAGGTTCTTTGATCTGCTTTTCTAAGGAAAGTAGTTTTAAGGGGTTTACAATCTCACTTTAATTAAAGATACACATATCATTCACTTAGTTCATGGGGGAAAGTCATCACCTTGAACTTCAGAGAAAACACAAACAGAAATTACAAGCAGAAATTATATAAATAGCAAAATAACACAAATCAGCAGACAGACTTCTAGCTGTCTCTCCAAGCAATACATAAACAGTTACCAGAGAGAGAAGCACCAATATCTGGGTTTTCAAAGCCTGGGGTTCTATGATGGCTATCCAGAGTCTCATCTGATCAAATCACATGACACACTTCCAGTGAGTGAGAGCCCCAAAGCAAAATGCAAACCTCAGATCATATATACCCTTCTCAGGGGCCTGGGGCTTAATACCTACTTAGCAAAAGGGTGTGGAGCCTGGGGTCTAGGACTTTCTTGTTTATTAAGTAGGTCATCAAAGACTCTTGATTCAGTCAAAGACTCCCAATTGATTGAAACAAAAGCAAGACTCATCAAAGGCACTTGATTGCCTCGGTGCTGAGAAGCACCCAAACAAAAAACAGCAAAAAGTCCTACTTTGCTTGCCATTACATTTGAAAGGCAAGACTCATCAAATGTATTCAATTACCTCAGTGCCGAGAAGCACTCCAAAACAAAAGACAAAAGGTTCCACTTTATCTGCCCCAATTCAAACAAAAGCAAGACCCATTAGAGGCACTTGATTACCTTAGCATTCCAAAAGAGAAAACATTTAAAAAGTCCAACCCTGATTACCATCACACCAACAAAAAAGATTACAATTCACAGAATGCTTGGATGACAGCTAGAATTTTTTGCAATAAATTATTTTGTAACTAAGATATGTCCATTTTTTTAGAGACAATACTACTGCATATTTGATAGAATACAGTATAGTGTAAACATAGCTTTTATATGTACTGAGAAAACAAAAAAAAGTCCCATTACTCACTTTACTGCAATATTCAGTTTATTATGGTGGTTTTGAATCAAGCTTGCATTATTTCTGAGGTTTGCTTGTATTTTTTTTTAATACAATACTGCTTCCTCTCAGGAGAAATGAAGACCAATAGATCAAGATTGCCTTTTTAATTGTCATTGTTTCAGATCTTAATCAGTCATAACTCCTTTATTTTTCTGGGTGAGTTTCACAAATGGAATCATTTTTTTTTAAAAAGTACACTACCACATAAAGTGCAAAATAGCATGATGATTTATGGATAGAAAAATAACTCTAAACAGCAGTAAGTTTCTTGAGCAATTGCTGCTCAATACTTCCAATAAAAACAAACAGCAGACAATGCACTGTGACTGTCAACACACAATAGCTAACATCTAAATCTAAGTAATCTTTTGGAAATGACACAGGAAATTATGATCAACTCCACTGAGAAATTCTGCATCTGTTTCTAATAGAGTCCCTGGTTCTGAGCAGATGAAAAACTCTTCTCAAATCACAATTGGAGTCAATTTGAGTTTTCTACAAAGAGTAACAGTAAAGATTTTACAAATGGATCAGGTCTTGGTTACTTGCTCGTTCACCCACTTCGCCTTCCCCCCACCACAAAAATTTTTTTTAAAAAAGAACAACCTCCTGGGCACACATACAAATATCTTGTCTTTGTGTGATGGTAAATGCTTAACAGCTAGCTCTCTGAAAAATATACTCAGAATGCTCTTTTAAATTCAATCTCCATTATTAACATTTTCTCCATAACTTTCTTAAATCTAGGCAGCCAACAACACAATACATCAAATGCTGATTTGTAGTGTTTGCTGATTTCCAAGGTGTTAACACTCACCCTGAAAACTTAACAATCAGCTCTTGTTCTTCAAAGCTGGTTTGAGCTGACTCCAGCACATTTCTACAGGCATAATAGAAGATGAAAAATCACATTGTATATATGATTACCCCTTCCTAAGTTAGATTCAAGGGTGGGAAGTGGGAGGGGAAAGGGTATTTTATGAATGTGCTCATCAGAAAGATGGAGGAATAAAGGAGAAAAAGCTGGCTAAAAGAACTTAATGCTTAAACCATATTTCAACACATTCGTTTACGATATTTTCATTTTTGCCCCTTTCCACCTTTGTACACTAATGAAGAATTTAAAAATTAAGAACCACTGTTAAATCATGGGTGAAACAATCACACCCTTATGGCCAGATACGAAAGATGGGCATAAGAATCAGCAGTGTAAAATGAGCTAGGATAAGATCTGAATGCAGGTAAAATGGGACAATCCTGGAAGTTGAGAAAATGAAAGCAAACAGAGATGATTTATACAAGAACGGAATCTCCACATCCCCAAATTCAGTTTTCCAAGGGTCACCTGTCAGTCTACCAGATTTCCTTGTGAAGTTCCCCTTCAAAGTGTAATAGCTTCTTTGGCAGAGTCAAGATGGTTTAGTAAAGGGAGGGATTCACCTGAGTTCTCCTTCCAAATATCTTTAAATAATGACTCTAAACAAATTCTAAAGAAGCAGAACCTATCTAAGACAGCTTCAAAAGACTTATGATGGAAAAGGTTATTTCCATATAGAGAAATAATTATGGAATCTGAATGCAGATTGGAGAAAACTATTTTCTCTCTTTTTAAAATTTTTTATTATTTTTGGTTTTGTTACATCTTTTTCATGGTTCATTTCATTGGTTATAGTTCTTCTTTACAATTTGATTATTGGAAAAGAAGTTTAATGTGAAGTTATATATAGAACCTATGTCAGATTAAATGCTGTCTTGGGGGAGGAAGGGAGGAGGATAGGGAGGGGAGAAAATTTGGAACTCGGAAACTTGTGGAACTGAATGTTGTAAACTATAAAGAATTAATTAATAAAAAAGAACATAAAAAGAAGCAGAACCTAGAAAAAAACAGAATGAAACAATTTTCTAGCCCAAGACAACTTAGAAAGATGTCATGAAAGGTCTGTTCCACTAGGGTGAGAGAAGAGTACGGTCCAGTGCAGGCCCTGCCAGTGCTTGGGAACTACTGAATTGATGGCAGCAGCGGTGACTTCCACAGCTCTCTGTCCATAGATACCAAAGACAACTTAGATGGTCAGCAGTAAAGGTCTATTGCACATTGATAAGAGTGGAACAGAGTCCAGTGCAGGCTGCACCAGCACAGACCTGGGACCAGCAAACCAGGATCAAGCCTTGGGAGCTACAGAATCAGCAGTGGTAGCTGCTGCTTCCAGAACTCTCAAGCCACAGATGGTAAAGAGATTGCACAACTGGTCAGAAGGAGATTACTGGGGTCTTTTTGCTGGCACTGAGGCAAGACTGTTCCGTTGCCCGAACTGGGATTCAAGTGGCACTCCCGGGGGAGGAGGAAGATGAGCACAACAGAGACCATGGTCACAATGGAGAGGGTAACCTCCTCACAGTTCCAGGGCAGAAAAGGTTGTATATGGCCACTTAGAGACCAGAGCACAGACCAGGAGAGTAGTAAGCACCTCTCTGTAGATAAAACCACCTTGGAAGAACTGAAGACTTAGAGTCCCTATTAGTGTCTCTGAAAATAGCTACACCAAACCCCTGGAGCTTGGAACAGTGAGCGCTCCATGCCAGAAGCAGAGACCTACTTTAATAAAGCATTAAAAGTCAAGAAATAGGCTCAGAAATGAAAAAAAAAACAGAAAAAATTGTGACTATAGAAATTTATGGTGACAAGGAAGATCAAAACACATGCTGAGAAGACAACAAAGTCAAAGATCCTACATCAAAAACCTCCAAGGAAAATATGAATTGGTTGCAGGCCATGGAAGAGCTCAAAAAATATTTTGAAAATGAAGAAAGAGAGGTAGAGGAAAAATTGGGACAAGAAATGAGAGTGATGCAATAAAATCATGAAACAATTACAAAAAGCTCAGTAAATACAGAAAATGCTGAAGAAAACAACACTTTAAAAATAGATTAAGTCAAATGGTTAAAGAGGTACAAAAGACCAATATAGAGAAAAATGCCTTAAAAAAAGGATTGGCCAAATGGTAAAAGAGGCATAAAAATTCACTAAAGAAAAAAAAAAGCTCCCTACAAAGTAGAATTATCCAAATGAGAAAGGAGATACAAAAACTCACTGAAGAAAATAATTCCTTAAAAATTAGAATGGAGCAAATGGAAGCCAATGGTTTTACGAGAAATTAAGAAACAATAAAACAAAACAAAAGAATAAAAAAAATAGAAGACAGTGTGAAATATCTCATTGTAATTCAGCCGAACTGGAAAACATGTCCTGGGGAGACAATTTTAAAATTATTGACCTATCTGAAATCCATAACCAAAAAAAAAAAAGCTTGGACATCATCTTTCAAGAAATTATCAAAGAAAACTGTCCTGTTATTCTAGAACTGGAAGGTAAAGCAGAAACAGAAAGAATCCACCAATCACCTCCTGAAAGAGATCACAAAATGAAAACTCCCGGGAATATTATAGCCAAATTCCAGAGTTCCCAGGTCAAGAAGAAAATACTGCAAGCATCCAGAAAGAAACAATTTGAGTATCATGGAGCTACAGTCAGAATAACACAAGATCTAGCAGCTTCTAGAGTAAGGGATCAAGCAGCTTGGAATATGATATTCTGGATGGTAAAGGAGCTAGGATTATAAGCAAGAATCACCTACCCAGCATAACTGAGTCTAATCCTTCAGTGGGGAAATGAACATTCAATAAAACAGAGGACTTTCAAGCTTTCTTGATGAAAAGACCAGAGTTAAAGACAAAATTTGGCTTTCAAATACAAGACAAAAGGCAAGCATGAAAAGGGAAACAGGAAAGAGAAATCATAAGGGACTTATTAAAGTTGAACTGTCTTCATTCCTACATAGAAAGATGATATTTGTAACTCGTGAGACCTTTCCCCGTATTAGGGAAGTTGGAGTGAATAGACAGACAGACAGACAGACAGACAGACAGACAGACAGACAGACAGACAGACAGATAGATAGATAGATAGATAGATAGATAGATAGATAGATAGATAGATAGATAGATAGATGGCACAGGATGGGTTGAATATGAAGGAATAGTATCTAAAAATAAAATTAAGGGATGAGAGAGGAATGTACTGGGAGAAGGAGAAAGGGAGAGGAAGAATGGCATAAATTATCTCACATAAAAGAAACATAAAAAGCTTTCACAGTGGAGGGAAAGAGCCTCAATATGAGGTGGAGTGAGTGAAACTTACTCTTATCAGAACTGGCTCAAAGAGGGAATAAAACACACACTAAATTGGGTATAGAAATCTATCTTAACCTACAGGAAAGTAAGAGCAGAAGGAGACAAGAAAAGTGGGGTGATAGATGGGAAGGGAGATTGGGGGAAGGGATTAGTCAGAAGCAAAATACTTTCGAGGAGGGACAGGGGGAAAGGAGAGAGAGTATAGGATAAACACTGGGAGAAATAGGATGTTCCCTCCATCCTACACAGTTAGTAATAGTAACTGGGAAAAAAAATTTGATTCAAATTTCTCTGATAAAGTCTTCAATTCTCCAACAGATAGAGAACTGAGTCAAATTTTTTTTTAAATTTGTTTTTAATATGTTTAGTTTTCAGCATTGATTTTCACATGCGTTTGAATTACAGATTTTCTCCCCATTTCCACCCCCCCC
>CM053622.1:556744469-556774875 GCA_028646595.1 Phalanger gymnotis
TCATTGGCTTTTTGGAGCTCTTTTGCCATTTGAGTTAGTCTATTTTTTAAGGTGTTATTTTCTTCAGTATATTTTTCAGTACTTTTGGGATTCTCCTTTAGCAAGTCATTGACTTGTTTTTCATGATTTCCTCACATCCTTCTTATTTCTCTTCCCAATTTTTCCTCTACTTCTCTAACTTGCTTTTCCAAATCCTTTTTGAGCTCTTCCATGGCCTGAGACCAGTTCCTGTTTTTCGTGGAGGCTTTTGAGGTAGGCTCTTTGACTTTGTTGACTTCTTCTGGCTGTGTGTTTTGGTCTTCTTTGTCACCAAAGAAGGATTCCAAAGTCTGAGACTGAATCGGGATGCATTTTTGCTGCCTGGCCATGTTCCCAGCCAACTGACTTGACCCTTGAGTTTTTCAGTGGGGTATGACTGCTTGTAGAGTACAGAGTTCTATGTTACATGCTTGGGGTGATGCACCAGCTGTGCCTCACCAGCACTCCTCCTTCCCCAAGAACCCCCAACCCTGACTGGACTTAGTTCTTCAGCAGGCTCTTCACTCCTGCTCTGATCAGCAACTTAATTCCTCCCACCAGGTGGGCCTGGGGCCAGAAGCAACTGCAGCTGTAGTTCTGTAGCTGCCCCTCCTCCACTGCCCCAGGGCTGTGGCAAAACAGCAAACTCTCTGTCCCCAGCAGCTTTTCCCACTGACCTACTCTGTTGTCTTTGGTGTTTTGTGGGTTTAGAAGTCTGGTAACTGCTGCAGCTCACTGATTCAGGGCGCTAGGGCACGCTTCGCCCAGCTCCTGGTCTGGTTGGCCCATGCCACCCACGCTGGGCTCTGCTCCACTCAGCTCTGCTCCCCTCTGCTCCCAGTTCTGTGTGGGATAGACCTTACCCAGAGACTATCCATGCTGTCCTGGGCTAGAGCCCTGTTTCCCTCTGCTATTTTGTGGGTTCTGCAGTTCTAGAATTGGTTGAGAGCAATTTTTCCTAGGTTTTTGGAGGGACTTGGCGGGGAGCTCACGCTAGTTCCTGCTTTCCAACTGCCATCTTGGCTCTGCCCCCCGCCCCCAAACTTAGCGTGTTTTCACTCCTAGCTTTGTGGTGGAATTAAGGCAAGGGGAAAGATGCCAAGAATTTACCAAGGAATAGAGTTGGGGTCTGGCCAATTTCTATCCTGAAACTCTCTAAAGTGGAGATTAGCACAATGTCGTGGTCCAGTTTTGCACTATCAACATCACAATATGGCCACTGCTGCCCTTGCCCCACTTTCAAACTTGTGGTTAGTATTGGCATGCATATGCAGAGGACACCTGTGAGTACTCTGCATGATGCCGACTTCATAAAATGCATTTTCCTGCCAAGTCTTATTTCCAATAGGATTCCTGATTCCCATAGTTTACTTCATTAGGCTTTCCTCCCAATGCAGATTATTCTACAACTTTTCTTAATTCTTTTCTTATTTTTTGCTTTTTGTCTTTTCTCTTCCCTTGGTTTCATTTTATTCCTTCTCTTTTCATTTTATTTCTTCTCCATTCTCCACTTTTTTTTCTTTTGTGCCACTTTTGTAAGTGCTACTGAAGGGTTTGCAGAATTTGATGAATGAAAAAAGAGTCAGATCAAATTCCACTTTCTTTACTGATGATTAATCTCATCAACTCAATTCAATGTGGACCCACATGAATACCAGCACTTAATAAACATTTGGTAGTTATTATAAGTAATGGGGAAAACAAAGGAAAAAGAAGGAATCAGTCTCTAAAGCCTTCAAGGAGTTTACATTCTCATGAAGATGAAAGCATTTAAACATATTAGCAGATGCAGAAAGATTACATAATGATGAAATCCAGATGATTTGAGAAGGGGATACCCTAGTAGCTAAGGGGATTGGAAAAGTCTTCATGAAAAAAGCAGTACTTGAGCTCAGTGTGGAAGAAAGTCCAGATTCATTGACCACTTTCAAGTCACTGGCATGGGTGATATGTGCTTCCTTCCTGGAACAGCACCACTCCTGAGAGTCCTCTTTCTTTTCTGGATTCTACCTCAGTATTCCCCCACTCCCCACTGAGATACGTTCTGACTTGTTGGGGTTGTTCCCTATGCTCTGGAAGCTGGAACCAGAAACCCTGGAAATGCGTTTCAACTGCACCTAAATAGGGTGAATTATCCTTTATGTTGTATTCTTTAATTCAGATGAATTCTTAATGGCTTCCAGGATTCCTATTAATGACTGTAATAGTCCTTTATTCCAAAGACTAGTCAATTAGCTCCTGATAGAAAATAACAATGTGTCCATGCTATTACTGCTCATATAATTACAGCCCACAACATTTCTTCCTGGATTTATACTATTGACAGACACCTACATATGTAAAAATGGGAACAGCCATACTCAAAAATGTGTTATGCAACACATCAATTTCTGGAGGGAAAATATGTCCTATTTTATTCAGTTCAAGATTTCATAATTCTTCCAATATTGAATCTAGCACAAAAATCTGGGTTATGTCTATTAAGGTTACTGGAGACAGAAGACACCTTTCAGATTTATTTTTACCAATATCTACAAACCAGACTGGGCATATGAATAAAGCCTAATTGAATTGGTCCATCTTTTCTTCTTTTGCTTTTATTTGTAAAAGAAAATAGAACACTGACATTGATTCAGGCACTATTGGGGCTAAAAATGCTGCCTGTGGGTTTTCATGTCCTTGTTAGTCAATTTTGTTTCTTTTTCTGAACAGATTTCCACCAAATATGTTTACACTTAGGGATGCCCTTGGGATTTGAAGGAGAGGGAAAAAAGAGATCACCCTTCCCCAATCACTTCTGGTTTCAGTGGCTGAGCCATATCATAGAACTATGAATAATAATAAGAAGAATACTACCACTATATATCTATAGCATTCTTACTTTTTTAATGAACTATAATATCTATTTCCTTACAGAAGGTTTAAAGGACCATGGACTGGAAATTCTGAGACCCTATTCCCTATCTCCGGCACTTAGTAAACATAAGAATTCCCCAGAATGTCTCACATTTTATACTTATCTTATTCAAAAGCAAACTATAGCTACTTAGGTCTGTTTCTCCCTCCTGTTGTAAAGATAAAGCTATGAGGCCTTAATGACCTATGCATACTGGGGAGCATGAAAGAAAAGAACAAACAGCTTTTACCTCAAGAGCAGATCTCATCTTTGATGCCCCCTCCTCACTAGTACTCCTCTTGCTAATTCACTGACCTTACACATTCTGGACTGAGACAATCTGTACCTAAAGAAATTGCTTGAGTCTTCCTGCCTTAACTGACTTCCCTGAAATTGACCTGATAGCTTGGACATCTGGTACTCTTGGTCCTTTTAGACGGGTGCGACTCCAGAAATTCTTGCTAAACCTTGTTATTGTTATTGTTGTGCATTCATTTTCATTCATCTCTGAATCTTTGTGATGACATTTGGGGTTTTCTTGGCAGAGATACTGAAGCGGCTTTCCATTTCCTTATCCAATTCATTTTATAGATGAGGAAACTGAAGCAGAGTTAAGTGACCTGCTCAGGATCACACAGCTAGTGTCTGAGGTCAGATTTGATCACCTCATCCATAAATCTGTGGGTTTTCTGCAGTCCCAGTTCATACCTCTTCCATGTATAAGTTCAAAAATTCATCTAGTGGGGCAATGGGTAAAGAATGAGTGATCACAGATAAAGACATCCTGGATAACTCCAAGTTATCCAGTGAGTAAATTTAACCAAATTTCCAGTGTAGGTACATTGTATCTCCCGTGGATTCAGCTGGAAGAATCCCTTGCATCCATTTTCTTATTTGGAAAAAAAAACATATTGCGTTTCATAGCACTTTTAATCATTAGATACTGATTCTAATTTTCAATTGGGGATGGTTTTGAATAGAATTCTGATTTAAACTCCAGGAATTTCTGGTCCTCCAAAGCATCTGACAGGACCTAGCAAAGTGCTTCACACAGAGAGGTGTTCATCAAGTACTTATTGATCAGTTAATTGACAAATAGTGGTAGTATAGTAGTATTTCTACTGGATAATATAGTATTGCATATTATACTACCATACAATAGTATTTCTACTGTCATCATTATAGGAAACTTCTGTATGAGCTTTGTAGTAACGAGGGCCCAGAAATAGTTGTAGAATACAAGATTTTGGGAGAGGATGCAATCCCTTTTTATAAATGTCATAGAATGACTTTAGGACAGCCAGTGACAGTTTTGTTTGGCTGTTATGCTCTTCCATTTGACCTCATGTTGATTGACAGTTCTACCATTCAGCGAATGGAGACACACTGACACTGGAAAACACTGAATATAACCTCCAATCCCCCTTTCCCTCCTGTGATTCAAGAAGATAGAGTTCTGGGCATTAATAATAATAGCAAGCATTAATATAGCACTTTAATGTTTGCAAAATGCCTTACGAATATAATCATACTTTATCCTTACTTTACTTAATATAAATATTATCTTACTTTATAACAGTTTTATCCCCATTTTATATTTTAAAATGGGAATCTCATCCCAATTTCACAGATGAGGAAACTGAGGCAGACAAAAGTTAAATGACTTGCCCAGTCACATAGTTAATAGTAAACACACAGTGTATATGATTAAACTTGACGTCAGGACTTCCTTATTAGAGGTCCAGCACTTTATCCGTTGCTTTACCTAGTTGCAATTAGTATGAGTTTGCAAAATATCTACCTCTGCTTTAGGTATTATGGAATAGAAGATATTATAAAATTATTACATTGTTACTTTGTGTGTCTGTGTTCTACTTCATAAATAACTAATTGTGGAAAGCAGCAGAAGAGGATTTATAGCCCCACATAGGAGAGTGACCCCACATGCCCCAGAGCAGTTAATAAGTTCACAGAAATTTTGTTTGTTGGTAAACAACTAAGAAATTTTCTATAAAATGAGGGAATTCGACTAAATTATACCTGAACTCTCTTGCAGTTTTAACTGTCTTTGACTATATGTCTTCCTCGTAACCTGCTTTTCAATACAAAAGAAAGGGTAGTGAGCATCACTCATAAACTACCAAAAAATGGTGGCTTTAAGCCAGTATGTATTAAGCATTAATAATAGCTGGGGTGAGGGGGGAAGGGCAGAGCCAAGATGGCAGAGTAAAAGCAGAGACATACTTGAGCTCACCCCCAAACCCATCCAAATACCTGTACAAATGACTCTAAATAAATTCTAGAGCTGCAGAACCCACAAAATCATAGACCAAATCAAATTTCTAGCCCAAGATAACCTGGAAAGCTAACAGTAAAGGTCTATTGCAAAAGGCTGAGAGAGGAGCACAACCCAGGTTTGGCCACGCTGGCACAGATTGGGCTGAAGCAGGCTTCATGGGACTGAATCACTGGCAGGTATGGCAGTTTCCAGGTGTCTCAACCCATGAATGCCAAAGACAACTTACAAGGTCAGCGGGAAAGGTCTGTTAGACCTGGGTAAGAGAGAAGCATGATCTGGCCTTAGCCCTGGGGCAGCAGAGGTGGTGGCAATGGTGGTGGCAGCAGTGGCAGCAGTGGCACCAGCAGCAGCTGCTTCCAGAGCTCCAGGTCCATAGATCAAGTGGCTGATCAGAGCAGAATTGCAGGGATCTCTTTGCTGGCACAGAGGCAGGATTCTCTTGCTTTGCCCTGCTTGAATGTTGGATCTGGGTCACAGTCTTGCGTAGCAGTCCTAGGGTGAGAAAGAGCACTGGTGTGGCAGATCTTGTGGCTGTAGTAGAGGGGGAATCCTACTCATATTTCCAAGGCAGAAAAGAGTGCTTGTGGTCGCTCACAGACGAGAGCACAGGACAGGAAAGGAGTAAACACCTTTTTTTTGAAGTACATCTTTTGAGCTACATCTTGGAAGAACTGAAAACCTACAGTTCACTAGAAGCATCTCTGAAAAGAGCTGCACAAAATCCCTGAAGTTTGAGACAGGATACCATACACACTTGAAGCAGAGTCCTACCTTAACAAAGAGTTAGAAAATCAAGTGTTTTGCTGGGAACATGGGCAAAGAGCATTAAAAACTCAGACTACAGAATCTTAATTTGCTGACAAAGAGGATCCAAACATACAATGAGAAGAAGACAACAAAGTAAAAGTTCCTCCATCCAAAGCCTCCCAGAAAAATATGAATTGGTGGCAGGCCATAGAAGAGTTCAAAAAAGATTTTGAAAATCAAGTAAGAGAGGTAGAGGAAAAAAAATGAGAAGAGAAATGAGAATGAAGCAAGAAAAATCATGAAAAAGAAGTCAACAGCTTGCTAAAAGAGACTCAAAACTAGTGAAGAAAATAACACATTAAAAACAGACTAACCCAAATGGCAAATGAGGTCTAAAAAGCCAATGAGCTTAGAATAATGTCTAAAAAAAGTAGAATTAGCCAAATGGAAAAGGAGGTCCAAAAGCTCACTAAAGAAAATAATTCCTTAAAAATTAGAATGGAGCAAATAGAAGTTAACAATTTTACGAGAAATCAAGAAACTATAAAACAGAACCAAAAAAAATGAAGAAAATGTGAAATATCTCATTTGAAAAACCACTGACCTGGAAAATAGATCCAGGAAAGGTAATTTAAAAATTTTGGGCTACCTGAAACTACCCCGATATTCTAGATCTAGAGGGTTGAATAGAAATTGAAAGAATCCCTCAATCACCTCCTGAAAGAGATCCCAAAAGGAAAACTCTTATGAATATTAAAGCCAAATTCCAAACTTTCCAGTTCAATGAGAAACTATTGCAAGCAGCCAGAAAGAAACAATTCTAGTATTGTGGTAACACAATCAGGATAACACAAGATCTAGCAGCTTCTACATTAAGGGATTGGAGGACTTGGAATATGATATTCCAGAGGTCAAAGGAACTAGGATTAAAACACTGAATCAACTACTCAGCAAAACTGATGCTTCAGGGGGAAAATGGACATTCAATGAAATAGAGGATTTTCAGTCATTCTTGATGAAAAGACCAGAGCTGAATAGAAAATTTGACTTTCTAAGAAAAGGATCAAGAGAAACATGAAAAGGTAAACAAGAAAGAGAAATCATAAGGGACTTATTAAAGTTCAATTGCTTACGTTCCTACACGGAAAGATGATATTTGTAACTCATGAGACTTTTCAGAGTGCACAGGGTGAGTTGAATATGAAGGGATGATATCTAAAAGTAAAGTTAAGGGGTGAGAGAGGAATATATTGAGAGAAGGAGAAAGGGAGAGATGGAATAGGGTAAATTTTCTCACATAAAAGAGGCCAAGAAAAGCTTTTGTAATGTAGGGGAAGAGGAGGGAAGTGGGATAGAATGAGTAAACCTTACTCTCAGCACATTTGGCTTAAGGAGGGAATAACATACACATCCAATTGGGTATTTTTACCCTACAGGTAAGTAAAGGCGAGGGGGTAAGAGGTCAGGTGATAGAAGGGAGGGAAGATTGAGGAAATCAGTAGTCAGAAACAAACACTTTTGAAAAGGGACAGGGTCAAAGGAGAGTATAGAATAAATGGGTGGGGGTAGAATAGGAGGGAAGGAAATATAGTCTTTCACAACATGAATAATATGGAAGTGTTTTGCATAACTACACAACTATCTATATTGAATTGCTTGCCTTCTCAATGAGGGTGGGTGGGGAGGGAAGAAGGGAGAGAATTTGAAACTCAAAGTTTTAAAAACAAATGTTAAAATTATTTTTACACGCAACTGGGAAATAAGATACACATGCAATGGGGTATAGGAATCTATCTTGCCCTACAAGAAAGTAGAGGGGAAGGGGACAAGAGAGATTAGATGGAATGATAGAAGAGAAGGTAGTCTGGGGGAATGCCATCTTGGGGTGGGGGAGGGGAGAAATGGGGAGAAAATTTGAAACTCAAAATCTTGTGGAAATGAACATTAAAAAAGTAAACACAAACTTAAAAAAACCCTAAAAATAAAATTTAATTTTTTTAAAAAAAAACAACAATTAAAAAAAGAATATTGAAATAAATTCTCTCACTGATTATAAATTTGGCAGCTGATGTAGGAAAAAGAACATTGGATTAAAAGTCAGAGGAATTAGGCTTGAATCTAGGCTATATAAATTATTACCTTATGATCTTAGTCTAGTCATATGATTTCTCTAAGGCATTTCTGTTTTGAACATCAGGTTGTTAATTAAATACTATTTTCTCTACCATTTATAAGTTGCATGACCTTTACCTTATAGACCAATAGAAATGGTACCATGGATAAAAAGCTGCATTTAGAATTAGTAAGATAACAATTTCATACTGACTCAGATGTTCATAGTTATGTACCTCATGGCTAGACATTTCATCTCACAACCGCAGTTTCTTCATCTATAAAATGGGGATAATTATGATCCCTACCTCACAATGCCCCAGAAAAACATGAGCTTATGCATGAAACCTAGTTTTAGATAGATATTTCCAGAGCAGGAAGCACTTTAGTCAAATAATATTGTGTAATTGGAAAATGGTTGCCTCCTCAAGATTTGGAAAATGTTTAATAAATGCAAATGTTATATATCGTGTGGCTTTGAGTTTCATGTAAATCACAATAAGTCATTCCCATATATTTTAAAAGAATTTCTCTTCAATCAAAATGTTTATTTAAATAAGAAAATAATTCTCTGTGGAAGCTAATTTGAAATAATAACATATATTCCTGTTTAAAGAAAATGGGAATTAGTCATCGGCTAAGAACTTTTCTTGCTTTCCTCTGAGGCCTATAATTAAGATCTGGAGGACTGACTGAAAATGTCTAAGATATACTATATATGACCTATTTCTTTGTCTACTTTGTTGTGAAGTAGGTTGAAATGACTATTAAAACAGTAACCTAAAGCTGAACACAAACAGAGTTTGGTCCAATGTTTAGGATAAAATTGAATTGAATTTGCATGGGACACATGAATTACACTTAGAAGTCTTATTCTACATGGTTACATAAACATCTCAGTCATTAATGTGCTGTCTTCTGCAAGTAATTGCAGCCTGGAACTACTTGCCACCTTTGTGACTCCTAATGATAAGTATATGACATATAAGTAACAAATGTCTTTGTTCAGAGAAAAAAAAAGAGGATGGAACTTAAGCACAACCTGTTATCCTGTTTCTCCTATATCAGAGGTGAGGAATTTCTGGTCCAAAGCCAGATCTGAGTCATTGATTTTATTTCATCTGATCTATAGGGTATAATATTGCTCTGGTCACTACCCCTGAAAATCAAGGGTTAATATCTCTCATTCTGGGTTATTCACTTTACCTGTCAGAGGAAAATCTCTGAGGATAAAGGATGGAGGGAAGGATGAAGCTCAAAAGCTTTGAAGAGTAACTACATATGTAGTTTCAAAGTCATTTTCAAGATCGGTGAGAGCAAGTGATAATACTCAACCAAGTCTTTCTTATTCCCAGAACCAAGTAGTAGTAATATGAATCTTCCTACCATCCCATCTTTGTTCTTCCACATCCCTTTTTCTGTATATATTTCTCTCCTGCCTCTGTTCCATGGTGCTAGCTCTCTTCCCACTTCTGTACTTTTAGCTGTCCTTAATGTGGAATTTGAATATATTTGTTTTATTATTTTTATATGCAAACCTATACTTTTGCTTGGGTTAGGGAACTGTGTGGAAATTCCTTCTACCAATATAATTGAGCCTTAATAAAGGACACAATTAAATAGGTTCAGAGGAAACTGGGAAAAACTCCATGAATTGATGCAGAATCAAGTATGAAGAAAAAGCCAACCAATTTATACAATAACAACAAAGGTAAAAAAGAAAACAATTTTGAAAGACTTTAGAACTCTGATCAATGGAAATGTCACTTAAAGTTCCAGAGGAAGTAAGATGAAACATACTACTCACCTCCTGACAGAGAAGTGATAGATTCAATATACAGAATGAAAAACATATTTAAGACACAGCCAACATAGGGATTTGTTTTGTTGGACTATATTTGTTGCAAGGATTTTTTTTTCTTTTTCTTTATTTGGGGGAGGGAAATTGGGTGTGACATTATCAATGCATATAAAAATAAATAAATGAATTAAATATAAAACAAAAATTCACTCCATTAGTGTGAATCAGCAGTGTCTTTCTAAGGTATGGTCTTAGAGAGTCACCTGAGGCCATTAAAGTTACTTCACTGCAGATACACAAGTATGTGTCAGAAGCATCACTTGAACACACTTCTTTCTGAGTCTTAAGGCTGGTCCTATATCTACTAAATCACTAACATATATCTACTGCATTTTAAAATAGCATTATTGTTTAATTTAAATTAATGTCAAAACATTGATATCTCTCTTGAAAAAGGGGGAAAAGGTAGTCTTGTGTGGGGCCCTCAGTTAATCTTTTCTATGGGTTAGTATCCTTTCATGGTGAAAAACAAGTTTTCTATTCCTCATCCATAAAACTGAAAGATGTAAAATATATCTGCTTTTGCTAGATAATAGGAATGTGTGCTGATATTTTTTCATTATATTACTGTCTATTATACCTATATACATTACACAATTACACTTTTGTTCATTATATTTCTGTACCAAATAAATATTTTAATACTTCAGGTAAGTCTTGGGATCATAAGTCTCTCTGCACCTATCTTGCTTAATCCTTATATGATAGACTCATAATTAATGGGTGATATTCAAAAACCCTTTGTCAGCTTACTATAACTTGTTAGAGCTTTTTGAAATTGCAGAGCATCAACATAGCCATGGAAAACATAGCTACCTCCTTATCATGAAAGGGTATCATGTAGCATGCTACAGAGGGAAGAACACAAATTCTATAGTGGGAAGACCCAGGTTCAAATTATACTTGATGCTTATTAACTGTGTGACTTTGATCATGTTACATACTATTCATGGGTCTCATTGTTCTCATTTTTAAAATGAAGTTTTTGGACAAGACGACATCTAAGGTTCTTTCCATATCTAGATCTATGATTGTATAAGTAGGAATTTGTAAGTAAGGTGGATTTTAATATGTGTAAAGTGAATTTTTGTTGTTGCTTAGAGTTCAATTTCCCGGGTATAATGGCAAATGAAGTGGGACTTTTCACTGTTGTTTTTCCTTTTGGAGTGCTTCCCAGAACTAAAGTAATCAAATGCCTTTGATTGAGCCTTGCTGTGTTTGACTCAAGAGTCTTTGATTGATCAAGAGTCTTTGATGACCTGCTGACATCACAAGAAGGCATAAGTCACATGAGTTTGAGTCACATGGTTGTCACGCCCTCTGTGGGCTGACCCTGAAGAAACGTATATAAATTCTGAGGCTAGCATTTTGCTTTGGGGGCTTACTCATTGGAAAAATGTTTCTGTGATTTGGCCAGATGAGACTTTGGGTAGCTGTTAAGGAGCTCCCCTGGCTTTGAAAATCCAGATGTTGGTGCTTGTCTCTCTGGTAGCTATGTGTGTATTGCTATGGTCAGACTTCTGCCTGTCGATTTCTGTTATTTTCTCTGTTTGTAATTTCTATTTGTATTTTCTCTGAAGTCCAGGGTAATGACTTTTTCCCCTGAACCAAGTGAATGATATATGTTTGTTTAAAGTATGACTGTTAACCCTTTAAATTTGCTTTCCTTAGAAAAGCAGATCAAAGAAACTGTGCTAGCAATACTCCTGTGTGCTGGTGTTGTTGGCCTTACACCTCCACAGCAGCTGAAACCATCAAAACAGAGAAAGGACAGCAGTATCACATATTTACTGATTCATGGGTAGTAGCTAATGGGTTAGCTACATGGATGCCTATGTGTAAAAATCAGAATTGGGAGATTCATGGAAAACAAGTTTGGGGTAAATAATTATAGGAAGATATATGGGACCTGTCTCTGGTTACAAATTTGTCAGTTTTTTACATCGATGCTCATGTGACCTTCACCACACCACAATGTGAGTGCAATGCACATGTTGATTAGCTAGCAAAGATTGCTACTGAGCATGTTGTCTCTACTCTGGCCTCAACTGGGGATCCAGTATTATCAAAGTGGGTCCACTAGACAGCTGGCCATTTAGGGGTCCAGGCCACACATCTGTGGGCACAGGATCCGGGTATTAATATCTTTCATGCATTGTTAAAGCAAATAACAGAGGAGAGCTGTATATGCCAATTGGAAAAAGAACAAACTCTTCCCAGGGTAGTAACAGGAGAAATAGCAAGGGGAAAAGTTCTAGCCCAAATTTGACAGATAGATTATAATGGACCAGTGGTACCCCAAGATAAAGGATGTAAATATATATATGTATGTACTTGTGTTAACACCTATTCAGCTATACTAATGACCTGTCTTTTTAAGAATACAACTCAGAAAAATACCTGTAAAACCCTAGATCCTGTAAATCTGTATTATGGGACCCTAATACAGACTCAAAGTGACAATGGGTCACATTTCAAGGTTAATGATATAAAGAGACATTTTGAATTGAGTAATACAGAGTGGGTATAGCATATTCCATATTATCCACAAGCATTTAGGTTAATTGCAAGAATGAACGGATTGTTGAAAGAACAGTTGAGAAAGTTAAGCTTTAACAATTTGTACCAACCTTGGAAGGATAATTTGTTTAGTGCCCTACGTAACTTGTATGATCAACCCTTAGGAGGAAGTACACCTCTAACTAGAATGATGACCCCAAATCTACAGATTAGAAAACAGTAAACATATGAGATCCAAAATATTGAGTTTTGGAATGTGAGGTAAGATGTCCTGCCCCATGTCCAGGAACACCTAGTTCAGCAGGATATGATTTACATTGTGTAGAGAACTTCAGGTTGAATAGAAAAGAGATAAGACAAACCTCTATTGGGATATATATGAGAATCCCTAAGAATCACTTTGGATGGAAATTACCTAAACCACGATTAGTAGCTCAAGGAATACATGTATTGGCTGGAGTGATAGATTCTAATTATCAAAGAGAAATTGTTGTGACACTCTAGAATTTGGGTGAAGAACCTATATGGTTTTGTAGAAGTGATAAAATAGTTCAAGTGATCATTATTCCTTGTGAAAAAATACCCGTTGTGAAAACTGACCCTCCTTCCAAAATAACTAGTAGAGGAATGCAAGGATTTTGTTCTATTCATAGAATAAAATTGAGAACTGAGGTATTGGTAAAACTGAAACCAGATGATATTCCAAAGACTGCAGAAATCATAACTCATGGGAAGGACCATACCATGAATGTTCTTTATTCAGGAGAAGATAATTACCAAATTGTGCGCTTGAGTCATATATTTTACTGTGAATAGGGCTATAACAGTAGGTTCATAGACTCCAGAAACATGGCTAACACCAATAAATGTCACAATGCACTCAGAGGGAATGCGATACTGTAAAATTAAGAGTGGAAGTTTGTATCTGGGGGAAAACAGCATGAGGACAATCTTAGTCTCTATCTAGGATGGGCTCCTCCTGACTTAGTTTTCCTTCGTGTTCCCTTGTACCTCTGAGGAAAAAGCTGTGAGGACAATCTTAATCTCAATCTGGGATGGGATCCTCTTGTCCTAGTTTCCTCATTGCATTCCATTTGAAAAGAAACATTTCCCCCCTGAGTTTGGCTATGAGGTTGAATCGACACTGCATAGTTGGAGTCTCAATCAAAGTGGAGATGACCCTATTTGAAGAATAACAGCCCATATTTGCCTATTATTTTTGGCCTTTGTTTTGCTTAACCCTTTTTGCTAGATTTGTCCCTCCAGGTTTAAGTACTTGGGGAGGACAGATTGCTTAAGGTGGATGGCACCCATTGTCCACGACTGTGATGTATCACTCCTGGACCTGGCATCAATCAAGTTCCAGGTGCCAGCTTGCTGAAGAACTGACCTCTCAAATAGGACTCTTGACCTTTTGTGGAAAAGGCAGCTCTACATCTAATTTCAGCAGGAAGAAGCTATAGAGGATGAGACTTTTGCTCTTTACACCAAGATTTTGAGCCCTATTCATTTGAGGGGGGGAATGATGATATAGTTCTGTATACATATTTTTGTATTATCTTTGTTGTATTGTTATACTGTTATCGTATTATTGGCACCAGTTTCCCATTGACCTATGGAATGGATACAATGATCTAGGTGCTGACTATGAGCCATGTGGCCACTCTGGTGATGAGATGTTGTTATGTTAAACATTTTGCGAATGTGATGTGTTTATTTTGAGGGGATTTTCTTGTCCTTAAGAAATTTTAGTGCTTATTCAGACACAAGTTGCCTGTGTAGTGACATGAAAGATCTTGGGGCCATGATACCAATCAGTAATTAAAGAGCTTTCTCCTCCATTAAATAGGCCTCAGGTGGGGCTAGTTAAGGGAGGCTTGATTAGAAGCAGACCTACACCCTTTACTTAAGTGCTAAGCCCCAGGCCTACACCTTTTCACTGATTGGGTGTGAGGCTCTCAGGCCCTAAGAAAAATGTATATACCCACAAGGTAGCCATTAAGTTCCAATTCAGCCCAAGGAGAAAAAATAAGAACTCCAAGACAAGAGACCTGAGAATTTGCAGATTAGCAAGCTACAGAACTCAGAGAGCTGTGGATAGATGACAGAGAGCTGCAGAGAGAGTGCAGTTTGAATACTGGAGACCAGAGAATTGAGGGGGAGAGAATATATGCAAGAAGACAGTTGAGATTCATGAGTGTTTATGAGAAGGCCCCAGCAGGGTGAAGATTACAGGATGACTTGGTTCTTTGCTGTAATACTGTGTTATAATTTCCTTGTCGTTACATTGAGGTGGACTTACTGGCTTTGGGACACAAGTGTTGCTATTTTGGGTTGGAGTTATTGGTTTGGGGATTTAATACTCTGGTGTCTAAATAAATGTTATACTTCCCCTGCCTTCTACCTAGAGAATTTTTTATACTTTGTGATTTGAACTATACGGGCATGTCCATGGTCATCGTTGAGGTTGTGAATCTCACCTTACTTATACACGTGGCCATAACCATGTCTATTTCCAGGATCATGGTTCAAAACATCTCCCCCATACTTGTGCAGCATTATATAATGATAAATAATGTAAACATTTGTGCTGAAATTGTAAATATCCACTGAGACTAAACAACGAGATACAGGGATGAGGTGATATAAATTTGTGAGGCTATTGCTAGCAATATGCCTTCTTTGTCTGGTTCCCTACAAAGCAGGTGGGTACTGGTCAATGTGTGGGGAACCCTTGGGGTTGATTGCCCAAGATGAAATATTGTATGTGCCCTGATCAGCCCCCATCAAGTCTTGGGGAGAAGCTGTTTTTGCCTCAATTGGCCCCCACTGAGGCTTGAGGGGATTTAGGAGAATGCATAGGCTGTGCCTGTCTTGATTGCCCTTGTCAAGATGTAGGGGTTTTTGCCCCTTCTTCTTGTGGGACCCTGCAAGAAGGGTGATTAGGGAATGCTATAGGTGTTTGTGCTTCGTTATCAGCACCCTCGTGAGACAACTAGACTACAATAAAGTAACCCCTTTGAGGCTGGCTTTCCTGTCTGACCAGATCAAGAGTGAACCTGTGCTAGCAGTCCTCCTGTATGCTAGTATTGTATGCCTTACAGAATTTAAGGAAGGTCTTCCAGAGAAAAAGATATTAATACATAACTTAAAAAGACTTTTATATAAAAATGAACATAGTATGTTTTGATTAGAACCCAAATCTAGGAGGAAGGGGACATATAGAAAGAAATAGATTGAAGGAATTTTACTAAGTTGCTTTAGGTATCCTTAATTGTTTACTTGTGCCTGGGGTGTACAAAGGTCCATAGGGCTTAATTAGTCAATTTTTTTTTTCTGTAAAGGCTCCTGATCCTTCCAACCTCCCAAGCACAAAACAACACAAACTCAACCTATTCATGACCCAGTGAAGACTGCCTATAGTCATAACAGAACTTGCTACCTTTCATGAAATGGACTGTATGTGTTCTGTGGCATATTATGAATTAGCATCAAAGAAACTTGAGTGACTTTATCACAAATAAGTGCATGTATTCTCTCTGTATATTTTTTCTCAAAACATCAGTTAATTATAACTTCACGAATCCCCTATAAACATGAGCTATGTCTTTCATCCTTAAATCTAAATAAATCCTTACTGAAAATAATGATTTCATCCCACTGATATAGGTTCAAATATAAGATTTGATGATAATGGGGATCTGTCAATCAGTCAGTCAATTTGCATTTATCATATACTGGGGACATGAAGAAAGTCAAAACAGTCCTTTCTCTCAAGAAGTTCACATTTTAACATGAGAGACAGCATGTAGATAACTATTTACCAGATATATATAAAGAAGGTAGAAGGTAATCTCAGAGGAGAAGGCACTAGGAGCTAGAAGGTCTAAAAGAGTTGAAGGTGAGGAGGGAGATCATTCTAGGAAAGAGGGATAGTACAAAAGCAAGGAAAAAGGAGATAGTGTGAAGTACACTCAGCAAATAGGCCAGTGTGATTGGATGACAGAGTACGTGGTGGGGGAGGTTGGGAGGGACAGATGAGTAATATGTAAGAAGACTGGGAAGGGAGGAAGGCAGAAGGTTTAAACAACAAAGGACCTCCTATTGATCCTGCATGTAAAAAGGAGCCACTGTAATATACTGAATAGGAAAAGAGTGACAGTCCTTTTTAGGTCTGATTTAGGAAAAAATACTCTGGCAGCCAAAGGGTGGATGAATCAGAATGGGAAAAACATGAGCCAAAGAGAAAAGTTAAAAGGCTACTTATAGTCTACATGAGATTTTGAACTGAGATGGTACTCATATGAGTGAAGAGAAGGGGAGCATGTATTCAGAAGGTTTGGAAGATAGGACCAATGAGATTTGCCAATGGGTTGTTAAGAATATATGGTATGAAGAACTAAGGAGAGGGAATAGAAGTCACCTAGATGATGAATATGATTAGGGGTTATAAGACTTAAAAAATATGGACTGCTAAGAGATCATTGTCTTGGAGTTCATAAACATGGAAGCTGAACATTTGTTCAATATGCCAAAATCAAAAGTATCACCATTTCTATATGTAGTGTTTGCTTTCAGTTAAACTCACACGATCTCACTCTTGGAAAGGATGTCAGATGTTTTTGAGTCCAACATGTAACTGAAAAGGAATTTATTATGTAAATATCCACACCAGTTATTATCTAGATTCTATTTGAGAACTTCAATTGGGGAAGACAGGGCATAGATGAACCATCATTTCCTGAGAAGGTACATTGCATGTTTATGTAATTGCAATCACTAGGAATTTTATTTTTTCTTTAATATTCATAATGAACATAATGAATACAGAAGAAGCATGGCAAGATTTCTGTAAATGAACACAGAGCTAAATGAGGAGACCTGAGACAAGAAACAACAATGATTCCCTAATGTTTCCCCCAATGGTATTTTATTTTATCCAATTACATGTGAAAATAATTATCAAAATTCATTTTTGTAAGATTTTGAGTTCCAAAGTTTTCTATTGTCTTCCTCCTTCCCCAAGAAAGCAAGCAATCTGATATAGGTTTTACCTAGAAACATGTTAAACATGTTTCTACATTTGCCATGTTGTGAAAGAAGAATCAGAAAAAAGGGGAAAAAACATAGGAATGAATAAAACAAGAAAAATGAAATAGGATTCTTTGATCTGTATCAAGATTTTAGAGTTCTTTCTCTGGATGTGAATAATATTTTCCATCATGAGCCTTTTGGAATAGTCTTAGGTCATTGTATTGCTGAAAAGAGCTAAGTCTATCATAGTTGATCATCACATAGTGTTGCTCTTACTGTGTACAATGTTCTCCAGGTTCTGCTCACTTCACTCAGCATCAGTTCAGGTATGTCTTTTCGGGTTTTTCTGAAATTTACCTCCTCATCGTTTCTTATAGCACAGTAATATTCCCTTACTTTCATATATCACAACTGGTTCAGCTATTCCCCAATTGATGGGCATCCCCTCAATTTTCAATTCTATGCCACAACAAAAAAGAGCTATTATGAGAGATGGAGTCAAGATGGAGGAGTAAAAGCAGGGACTAGCTTGAGCTCTCCCCCAAATCCCTCCAAACACCTATAAAGAACGACTCTAAACAAATTCTAGAGCTACAGAACCCACAAAATGACACAGTGAAACAAGTCTCCAGCCTAAGACAACCTGGATGGTTGCTGGGAAAGGTCTATCAGACCATGCTGAGAGCAGAGATTAGCCCAGCACAGGCCACACCAGCATAGACCAGGCTTAAGCAGACCAAGTGGAGCAGGCCTCAGGGCACTGAATCACCGAACCGTGGTGGTTTCCAGACTTCTCAACCCACAAATGCCAAGACTACTTAGCAGATCAGTTGGAAAACTCCATTAGACCTGGGTGGGAGAAGGGAATGATCTGGCCCAAGCCCCAGGGTGGCAGAGATGGCAGCAGCAGTGGCTACTTCTGGAGAACCAAGCCCATAGACCATGTGAGGAATCAAGTTGCTGATCAGAGCAGGAGTTCAGGGATCCCTTTGCTGATGCTGAGGCAGGATTCTCTTGCTTTGCCTTGCTTGGATCTGGGTAGTAGTCCTGGGTGGCAGTCCTGGGGTGAGGAGGAGGACTTGTGTGGCAGAGCTTGTGGTGGCTGTGGAGAGAGAATCCTCCAAGCAGTTCCAAGGCAGAAAATAGCTCCTGAGGTCACTCACAGAACAGAGCACAGGGTAGTAGAGGAGGAAACACTTCTCCTTGGATAATACCACCTCAGAAGAACTAAAAATTTACAGGTGCCTACAAGTAGCTTGGGAAAAAGCAGCACAAAACCAATGAAACTCTCCACTCTGAAAGCAAAGTCATACCTTTACAAAGAGCTCAAAAGTCAAGTAATTGGCTGGGAAAATGAACACATTGCATAAAAGTCTCAGACTATAGAACCTTATTTTGGTGACAAAGAAGACCAAAACATACAGTCAAAAGAAGTCAATAAAGTTCCTACATCCAAAGGCTCTGAGAAAAATATGAATTCATCTCAGGCCATTGAAGAGCTCAAAAAGGATTTGGAAAACCAAGTAAGAGAAGTAGAGGAAAAATTGGGAAAATAAATGAGAGGAATGCAAGAAAGTAATGAAAAATGAGTCAACAACTTGCTAAAGGAGACCACCCAAAATACTGAAGAAAATAACACCCTAAAAATAGGATAACCCAAATGACAAAAGAGTTCCAAAAATCCAATGAGGAGAAGAATGCCTTAAAACTCAGAATTGGCCAAATGGAAAAGGAGGTCCAAAAGCTCTCTGAAGAAAATAATACCTAAAAATTGGAATGGAGCAAATGGAAGCTAATGTCTTTCTGAGAAATCAAGAAATTATAAAACAGAACCAAAAGAATGAAAAAAACCAGGAGACAATGTGAAATATCTCATTGGAAAAACCACTGACCTGGAAAATAGATCCAGGAGAGATAATTTTAAAATTATTGGACTACCAGAAAGTCATTATCAAAAAAAGAGCCTACACATCATCTTTCCACAAATTATCAAAGAAAACGGTCCTGATATTCTAGAACCAGAGGGTAAAATAAAAATGGAAAAAATTCACTGTTAGCCTCTCGAAAAAGATTCCAAAAGGAAAACTCCTAGGAATATTGCAGCAAAATTCCGGAGTTCCGAGGTCAAGGAGAAAATATTGCAAGCAGCTAGAAAGAAACAATTCGAGAATTGTGAAAATACAATCATAACACAAAATTGACTAGCTTCTACATTAAGGCATCAAAGGGCTTGGAATATGATATTCCAGAAGCCAAAGGAACTAAGATTAAAACCAAGAATCACCTACCCGGCAAAACTGAGTATAATACTTCAGGGGGAGAAGTGTATTTTCAATGAAATCGAGGACTTTTAAGCATTCTTGAAGAAAAGACCAGAGTTGAATAAAAAACATCGACTTTCAAATACAAGAATCAAGAGAAGCATGAAAAGGTAAACAGTAAAAAATAAGTCATAAGGGACTTATTAAATTTGAATTGTTTATATTCTTACACGGAAAGATGATACTTGTAACTCATGAGACTTTCTCAGTATTAGGGTAGTTGAAAGGAATATACATATCTATATAGACAGAGGGCACAGGGTGAGTTGAACATGAAGTGGGGATAGCTAAAAAAATAATTAAGAGGTGAGAGAAGAATATTTTGGGAGAAGGAGAAAGGGAGAGATAGAATTGGGTAAAATATTTTACATGAAAGTGGCAAGAAAAAGCTGTTATAATGGAAGGGAAGAGGAGGGAGGTGAAAGGGAATGAGTGAAACTTACTTTCATCAGATTTGGCTTAAGGAGGGAATAATATAGACACTCATTTGGGTATCTTAAGTAGAAAGTAGAGGGAAGGGGATAATGGGGGGGGGGATGATAGAAAGGAGAATAGATTGGGGGAGAGTGTAGTCAGAAGCAAATGCTTTTGAAAAAGGACAGGGTCAAAGGAGAAAATTGAAAAAATGGGGGACTGGATAGGATTGAGTGAAATACAGTTAGTCTATTACAACATAACTATTATGAAAGTATTTTTCATAACAATAGATGTATGACCTATATTGAATTGCTTGCGTTATCAAGGAGGGTGGGTGGGGAGGGAGGAAGGGAGAGAATTGGGAACTCAAAGTTCTAAAAACAAAGGCCAAAATTGTTTTTACATGCAACTAGAAATAAGTTATACAGGCAATAGGGTATAGAAATCTATCTTGCCCTACAAGAAAGTAAGGGGAAAGAGGATAAGGTCGGGGAGTGGAGTGATAGAAAGCAGGGCAGACTGGGGAAAACAGCATTCATAGTACATACCATCTTGGAGTGGTGGGAGGAGAGATATCAGAAGAAAATTTGTAACTCAAAATGTTGTGGAAATGAATGTTGAAAACTAAAATTAAATAAATTAATCTTTAAAAAGGAAAAAGAGCTGCTATGAATATTTTTTTCATCCTTTCTCCTTTTTTATGATCTCTTTTGGATATAGAACTAGCAGAGTTATTGCTAGATCAAAGGGTATTCAGAGTTTTATAGCCCCTTGAACATATTTCCAAATTCTGCTGCAGAATGGTTGGGTCAGTTCACAATTCCACCAACAGTGCATTGAAGTCCCAAATTTCCCACAACCTCTTGAACTTTTATCGTTTATCTTTTCTGTTGTATTAGTCAATCTGATAGGTGTGAGGTGATACCTTATAGTTGCTTTAATTTGCATTTCTCCAGTCAATAGTGATTTAGAGCATTTTTTATATGACTATCAACAGCTTTGGTTTCTTCATCTGAAAGCTGCTTGCTCATATCCTTTGACCACTTATTAATTGGGGGATGTCTGGTATTCTTATAAATTTGACTCAGTTCTCTATATATTTAAAAACAAGGCCTCCATCAGAAAAATTGGCAGTAAAAAAATATTTCCCAGATGTTTGATTTCCTTCTAACATTAGTTGCATTTGTTTTGTTTGTGCAAATTTTTTTAATTTAATGTAATAAAAAATATCCATTTTCTATTTCATATTGTTCTCTGTCTCTTACTTGGTCATAAATCCTTCCCTTCTCCACAGATCTGAAAGGTACTTGGTCATTGTTTGGGCCCTGATTAGATCAAAAAAGATGTATATATCAATTATTTCTCTTTTGATCAGAATCCTGTGGGTCTTCCTCTCCCAAATTGATTTATTTTTGACTAGGTAATATGGCCATTCAATATTCTTTAGTTAAATTGGTTAATAATTTTCTTTCTCTGTTTTGGCTCTTCTTGGTTTAGGTATAAGCACCATATTTGTGTCATAAAAGGAATTTCATAGGACTCTTTCATCCATTTTTTTCAAATATTTTCTATAGTATTGACATTAATTTTTCCTTAAACATCTGGTAGAATTCATTTGTAAATCCATCTGGCCCTGGAAATTTTTTTTTCCTTAGAGAGTCCATTGATGGCTTGTTCAATTTCTCTTTTTATTTTCCTAAAATGGAGTTATTAAATTATTATATAATGCATCATATATTATAACTATAATATATTTATTTAATATTATATATAAATATATGAATATATATTATATACATACACATACATACCATATGTATGTATGTATGTATGTATGTATGTATGTATGTATGTATGTATTTCCTCTAACTACCTTAATGTTGAGCAAGGTCTCATAAGTGACAAATATCAACTTTCCATGTAGGAATGTAAATAGTTTGACTTTAACAAGTCCCTTATGATTTCTGTTTCCTGATTACATTTTCATGAGTCTTTGAAAAGTTAAATTTCTATTCAGCTCTGGTCTTTTCATCAAGAATGCTTGAAAGTTGGATGGGGCAGAGCCAAGATGGTAGGTGGAAAACAGGGACTCACTTAAGATCTCCCCAAAATGTCTCCAAACACCTGTAAAAATTACTCTAGACAAATTCTAGAGCTACAGAACCCATGAAATAACAGAAGGAAATAAGTCTCTGGAGCAAGATGGCCTGGATGGTTGCTGGGAAGGGTCTATTGCAATATACTGGGAGTGCATGCAGCCCAACATGGGCTGCACCAGTACAGACAAGGCTGGGAATAGTTCAGGGGGAGCAGGCCTCAGGGCCATGAATCACTGAGCTATGGCATTTATCAGACTTCTCAACCCACAAACACCAAAGACAAATGAGCAGGTCAGTGGGAAAACAGTTGGATCTGGGTGAGGAAAGTGCTTGCTCCAGCCTCAGCCTGGGGGAGGTGGAGGTGGCACAGTAGCAGCAGCAGGAAGCTCTAGCTAGTGCTTCCAGAACTCCAGTGGCAGCTGCTTCTGACCCCAGGCCCATATGGTTGGGGGGGGGGAGGGTGTTGGAAATCAAGGAGCAGATCACAGCAGGAGTGCAGAGGCAGGGTTCTCTTTCCTTACCCTGCTTTATCCTGGGTTGAGATCTTGGTAGGCGGTTTTGGGGAAAGAGGAGTGCTGGTGTGGTAGAGCTTGCAGTGACTGTGAAGTGGCTCTGAAAATAGCAATAAAAAACCCCTGAAGCTTGGGGCAAAGTTCACTCTGAAAACACTCAGTTCCTGACAAAAAGCTCAAAAGTCAAGTAATTGCCTTGGAAGATAAGCAAGCAGTGAAAAAGACTCAGAACTATAGAATCTTTTTTGGTGACAAAGAAGATCAAAACATACAGCCAGAAGAACTCAACAAAGTCAAAGATCCTACATCAAAAGCCTCCAAGAAAAATATGAATTGGTCTCAGGCCATGGACAAGCTCAAAAAACATTTGGAAAATCAAGTAAGAGGAGTAAAGGAAAAATTGGGAAGAGAAATGAGAGTGATGCAACAAAAACAAGTAAGCAACTTGCTAAAGGAGATCCTCCCAAAATACTGAAGAAAATAGCACCTTAAAAATAGATTAATCCAATTGACAAAAGAGCTTCAAAATGCCAATGAGAAGAATTCCCTAAAAGGCAGAAATAGCCAAATGGAAAAGGAGGTGGAAAAGGAGGTCTAAAAGACCACTGAAGAAAACACTGCCTTAAAAATTAGAATGGGGGGTGGGGCAGACCCAAGACGGCAAAGTGGAAGAAAGGAACTAAAATAGTACTCTCACAAATTCTGTCAGATACCTCTAAAAATGTGAATCTGAGCAGATTTGAGAGAGATAGAAGCCACTAGTAGACTAAGAGGGGTAGGAGTGGCTGGGGGCAAAAGCAAAGCTCTTTTGAGAAGTGGAAGGGGAAAGGGAGAAATAAAAGCATAAATGGGGAAAACAGAATGGAGAAAAAGACACAGGTAGTAATCATAACTGTGAATGTGAAAGATGTGAACTCTCCCATAAATTGGAAGCAGATAGCAGAATGGATTAAAAACCATAGTCCTACAATATGCTGTTTACAAGAAACACATTTGAAACAGAGTGACACACAGGGTAAAGGTAAAAGTCTGGAGTAGAATATATTGTGCTTCAGCTAAAGGAAAGAAAGCAGGGGTAGCAATCCTAATCTCAGACAAAGCAAAAACAAAGATTGATCTAATTAAAAGAGATAAGGAAGGACACTACATCCTGCTAAAAGGCACCATAAACAATGAAGCAATATCATTATTTAAAATATATGCACCAAGTAGTACAGGATGCAGATTCTTAGAGGAGAAGTTCAGGGAGTTATAGGAAGAAATAGTCAGCAAAACCATACTAGTGGGGACCTCAACCTCCCCCTATCTGAACTTGGTAAATCTAACCTCAAAATAAAAAAGAAAGAAGTTAAGGAGTTGAACAGAATTTTAGAAAAGGCAGATGTGATAGACCTCGGGAGAAAAGTAAATGGGGATGAAAAGGAGTATACTTTTTTTTCTCAGTGGTACATGGCACATACTCTAAAAATTGACTGTGTACTAGGGCATAAAAACCTCACAATCCAGTGCAGAAAGGCGGAAGCAGTCAAAGTATCCTTTTCAGATGATGATGCAATGAAAATTATTTGTACTAAAGAACCATGGAAAACTTAGCTAAAATTAATTGGAAACTAAATAATTTAATTCTAAAGAATGAGTCAGCCAATGAACAAATCATAAAAAACAATTAATAACTTCATTCAAGAGAATGACAATAAAGAGACAACATAGGAAAACTTATGGGATGCAGCAAAAGTAGTCTTTAAGGTAAATTTTATATCTCTAAATGAGCACATTAATAAAATAGAGAAAAAGAGATCAATGAATTGGGTGTGCAACTGAAAAAGCTAGAAAAAGAACAAATTGAAAATCGATTAAATACCAAATTGCAAATAATGAAAATCAAAGGAGAGATTAATAAAGTTGAAATCAAGAAAACTATCAAATTAATAAGTAAAACCAAGAGCTGGTTTTAAGAAAAAAAAAATAAAATTGACAAACCCTTGGTCAATTTGATTAAAAAAAAGAAAGAAGAATATCAAATTACCAGTATCAAAACGAAAAGGACGAATTCACCTCCAATGTAGAGGAAATTAAAACAATAATTAGGAATTATTTTGCCCAATTGTATGCCCATGAGTTTGACAACCTTGGGGATATGGACAAATATCTACAAAAATATAAATTGCCCAGGTTAACAGAAGAGGAAGCAAAATTCCTAAATAACCCCATCTCAGAAAAAGAAATTGAGAAAGACATCAATGAACGCCCTAGAATAAAATCTCCAGGGCCAGATGGTTTTACATGAGAATTCTATCAAACATTTAAAGAAGAATCAATTCCTATACTTTATAGACTATTTGGGAAAATAGGTGAAGGAGTCCTACCAAATTCTTTTTATGACGCAAATATGGTACTAGTACCTAACCGGGAAGAGTCAAAACAGAGAAAGAAAATTATAGAACAATTTCCCTAATGAATATTTATAGAAAAATTTTAAATAAATATTAGCAAAAAGATTGCAGCAACTTATCACCAGAATAATGCACTATGACCAGGTAGGATTTATTCTAGGAATGCAAGGCTGGTTCAATATTAGGAAAACTATCAGCATAATTGATCACATCAACAACAAAACTAGCAAAAACCATAAGATCATCTCAATAGAGGCAGAAAAAGGTTTTGACAAAATCCAAAACCCGTTCTTATTAAAAACACAAGAAAGCATAGGAATACATGGAACCTTCCTTAAAATTATAAATAGTGTCTACCTAAAGCCATCAACCAGCATTATTTGTAATGGGGATAAGCTAGATTCATTCCCAAAAAGATAAGAGGTGAAACAAGGATGTCCATTATCACCACTATTATTCTATCTGGTACTAGAAATGTCAGCAATAGTAGCAATAAAAGTAAATAAAAGTAAAAAAAGAAATTAAAGGAATTAGAATAGGCAAAGAGGAAAGTGAATTATCACTTTTTGCAGATGATATGATGATTTACTTGGAGAATCCTAGAGAATCAAGTAAAAACCTACTTGAAGTAATAAACAACTTTAGCAAAGTTGCAGGATATAAAATAAACCCACATAAATCCTTGGCATTCCTATACATTACTAACAAAGCCCAACAGCAAGAGAGAGAAAAAGAATTTCCATTTAAAGTAATTGTAGATACTATAAAATATTTGGCAGTCTATCTGCCAAGACAAACCCAGGGCTTATATGAACATAATTATGAAACAATTTTCATGCAAATAAAGTCAGACCTAAATAAATGGAAAAATATCAGTTGCTTTTGGTTAGGCTTAGCTAATATATTAAAAATGACAATTTTACCTAAATTAATTTATCTATTCAGTATCATACCAATCGAACTATCAAAAATTATTTTACAGGGCTGGATAAAATAATAACAAAATTCATCTGGAAGAACCAGAGATCTAGAATATCTAGGGAATTAATGAAAAGAAATGCTAGGGAAGGTGGCTTAGACATACCAGATATTATACTGCACTATAAAGTAGCAGTCATGAAAAATATGTGGTAATGGCTAAGAAAAAGAGTCATGGATCAGTGGAATAGGTTAGGTACACAAGATGCAGTATTCAACAACTATAGCAACTTACTCTTTTATAAACCCCAAAAATCGAGCTTCTGGGCTAAGAATTCACTATTTCACATAAACTGCTGGGAAAATTGGAAAATGATAGGGCAGAAAATGGGCATAGAACGATATCTTACACCATATATCAAAATAAAATCAAAATGGTTTCACAATTTGGGAATAAAGGCTGATATCATAAGCAATTTGGGAGAGCAAGAAGTAGTTTATCTATCAGATTTATGGGAATGCAAGGAATTCATGATGCAACAAGAGATAGAGAGCATTACACAATGCAAAATGGATAATTTTGATTATGTTAAATTGAAAGTTTTTTGTATAAAAAAACCAGTGCAACATAGATTAGAAGGGAAGCAGAAAATTGGGAGAAAATCTTTACAACTATTGTCTCTGATGAAGGAATCATCTCTAAAATATACAGGGAACTGAGCCAAATTTATATAATTACAATTTATTCCCCACTTGAGAAATGGTCAAAAGAATGAACAGGCAGTTTTCAGAGGAAGAAATTAAAGGTATCTGTAGGCATATGAAACAATGCTCTAAATCACTGCTGATCAGAGAAATGCAAATCAAAACAACTCTTAGGTACCACATCTCTCCTGTCAGATTTGCTAAAATGATAAAACAGGAAAATGATGAATGCTGGAGTGGATGTGCAAAAATTGGAACACTGTTACATTGCTGGTGGTGTTGTAAACTGATCCAGCCATTCTGGAGAGCAATTTGGATCTATGTCCAAAGGGCTATAAAAATATTCATACCCTTTGACCCAAGAATACCACTTCTAGGGTTGTATCCCAAAGAGAACACACAAGTGGGAAAAGGACCCATATCTACAAAAATATTTATAGCGGCTCTTTTTGTGGTAGCAAAGAATTGGAAATCAAAGGGATGCCCATCAATTTGGAATGGCTGAACAAGCTGTGGTATATGAAGGTAATGGAATACTATCATGCTACAAGAAATTAGGAAGATACAGAATTCATAATAACCTGGAAAACCCTACACGATATAATGCTGAGTGAGCGGAGAAGAACTACGAGATCATTATACACAACCATGGATATATGGATTCTGTGATGACTAAACTTGATAGACCTTGGTCTTCTCAGCAATACAAGGTTTAAAGGCAAGTCCAAAGGACTCATGAGAGAGACAGTTATCTGCATCCAGAGAAAGAACTATGGAGAGTAAATGCAGATTGAGGCAAACTGTTTGCTTTCCTTTTTTTTTCTTTGTTTTCTTTTTCTCTTTTGTTTTTGTTTTGTTTTGTTTCTTCTTTCTCATGATTCATTCCATTGGTCATAATTCTCCTTTACAACTTGACTATTGTGTATATAAGTCCAATGAGAAGTTATATGTAGAAGAGATATCAGATTCCATTCCGTCTTGGGGAGAGGGAAGAAAATCTGGAAATCAAAATCATGTGGAACTGAGTGCTGTAAACTAAAAATAAAAAAAAATCTTATTTAAAAAAATTATAATGGAGCAAGTGGGAACTAGTGACTTTATGACAAATGAAGAAATTATAAAACAGAACCAAAAGAATAGAAAAATGGAAGGCAATGTGAAGTATCTCATAGGAAAATTCACTCACCTGAAGAAGAGATCCAGGAGAGATAATTTTAAAATAATTGGAATGCCTGAAAGCCATGAGTAAGAAAAGAATCTGATATCATCTTTCAAGAAATTATCAAAGAAAACCCATGGTATTCTAGAACCAAAGGGTAAAATAGAAATAGAAACAAGTCACTAATCACTTCTTGAAAAAGATTCCCAAAAGAAAACTCCTAGGAATATTGTAGCCAAATTCCAGAGTTCCCAGCTCAAGGAGAAAATATGGCAAGCAGTCAGAAAGAAACAATTTGAGTATTGTGGAAACACAATCAGGATAACACAAGATCTAGCAGCTTCTGCATTAAGGGATAAGAGGGCATGGAATATGATATTCCAGAAGTCAATGAAGTTAAGATTAAAACCAAGAATCACCTACCCAGCAAAACTGAGTACAATGCTCTAGGACAAAATATTGATTTTCAATAAAATAGAGGACTTTCAGGCTTTCTAGATGAAAAGACCAGAGCTGAATAGAAAATTTGACTTCCAAATACAAAAATCAAGAGAAGGATGAAAAGATAAACTGGAAAGACAAATCATAAGGGACTTACTAATGTTGAACTGTTTTGTTTACATTCCTGAATGGAAAAATGATTTTTTTAAAACTCATGTGGCCTTTCTCAGTACTAGGGTAACTGAAGGGAAGATATACAAATACAGACGGAGGGCACAGGGTGAGTTCAATATGAAGGGATGATATCTAAAAAAATAAAATTAAATTAAGGGATGAGAGAAGAATATATTGGGAGGAAAAAGAAGAGATAAAATGGGGTAAATTATATCACAAAAAAGTGGCAAGAAAAAGTAGTTATAATGAAAGGGAAGAGGGGGCAAGTGAAAGGGAATGAGTGAATCTTGTTCTCATGTTTTGACTTAAGGAGAGACTAACATAAGCACTCAATTTGATATTGTACCCTACAGAAAAGTGAGGGAGGGGGAATGGGGATAAGAGTGGAGGGATGATAGAAGGGAGTGCAGATTGGGGGGAGGAGGTAATCAAAAGCTTACACTTTTGAAAAGGGACAGGGTCAAGGGAGAAAACTGAATAAAGAGGAACAAGATAGGATGGAGTTAAATATAGTCAGTCTTTCAAAATATGACTATTATGGAAGTGTTTTGCATAATGATACATGTGTGGCCTGTGTTGAGTTTCTTGACTTCTCAAGGAGGGTAGGTGGGAAGGAAGAAGGGAGAAAATTTGGAACTCAAAGTTCTAAAAACAAATGCTCAAAAAAAGTTGCTCTTACATGCAACTGGGAAATAAGATATACAGGCAATGGAGTATAGAAATCTATCTGACCCTAAAATAAAGTAAGGGGAAAGGGGACAAGGGGGGAGCAGTGGGGTGATAGGAGGAAAGGCAGACTAAGGAAAGGGGCAATCAGAATATATGCCATCTTGGGATGGGGGGCAGGTAGAAATGGGGAGAAATTTTGTAACTCAAAATCTTGTAGAAATCAATGTTGACAACTAAATTTATTTAATAATAAATTTATAGATTAGAAAAAAATAATTAGAAAAAAATGCTTGAAAGTCCTCTATTATATTGAATATTTATTTTTACCCTGAAGGATTATACTCAGTTTTTTTCTGTGTAAGTGATTCTCAGTTTTAATCACAGGCCTTTACTTTGACCTACAGAATATCATATTCTAAGTTCCCCAATCCCTTAATGTAGCAGCTGATAAAACTTGTATTATCCTGATTGTGGTTCCACAATACCCAAATAGTTTTTTTTTTTTTCTGTCTGCTTGCAATATTTTCTCCTTGTCCTGGGAACTGTGGAACTTGCCAATAATATTGCTATGAGTTTTCCTTTGGGGATCTCTTTCAGAAAGTGATCAGTGGGTTATTTCCTTTTCTATTTTACTCTCTCCTAGAATATCAGGGCAGTTTTCCTTGATAATTTCTTGAAAAATGATGTCTAGGTTATTTTTTTGATCATGGCTTTCATGTATCTCAATAATTTAAAATTATCTCTCCCGGATCTAGAGTGGTTTTTCCAATGAGATATTTCACATTGTCTTCTAATTTGTATTCCTTCTTTTGGTTTTGTTTTATCATTTCTTTATTTAATGAAGTCAGCTTACATTTGATCCATTCTAATTTTTAATGAGTTTATTTACTGAGTTTTTGATCTGTTTTTTTTCATTTGTCCAATTCTGCTTTTTTTTTTCGCTGTTTTAACATAATTTTATTGATATCCTTTTTTTATTTATTTTTGACATGTTTGGTTTTCAGCATTAATTTTCACAGGCATTTGAATTACAAATTTTCTCCCCATTTCCTCCCCCCCACTCCAAGATGGCGTACATTCTGGTTGCCCTGTTCCCCAGTCTGCCCTCCCC
>CM053622.1:556775375-556835953 GCA_028646595.1 Phalanger gymnotis
TTGCTCTTTGCGGGTTGAGAGGTCTGGTACATGCCACAGCTCAGTATTTCGGGATGCCAGGGCACTCTCCGCTCGTCTCCTGGTCTGGTAGGTCCGCGTCTGGTCTGTTCGCGCTGGGCTCAGCTCTGCTCCCCTCGGCTGGGGGCTGGGAGGTCCATGTGGGACCGACCTTACCCAGAGACCATCCAGGCTGTCCTGGCATGGGGCCCTGCTTCCCTCTGCCACTTTGTGGGTTCTGCAGCTCTAGAATTGGTTCAGAGCCATTGTTTTATAGGTTTTTGGAGGAACTTGGTGGGGAGCTCACACCAGTCACTGCTTCCCAGCCGCCATCTTGGCTCCGCCCCCTCCCGATTCTTGATTTTAATCCTAAGTCCTTTGACCTCCGAGATATCATATTCCAAGCCTTTCATTCCCTTAATGTGGAAGCTGCTAGATCTTGTGTTGTCCTGATTGTGTTTCCACAATACTCAAATTGTTTCTTTCTGTCTGCTTGCAGTATTGTCTCCTTGACCTGGAAACTCTGGAATTTGGTGACAATATTCCTAGGATTTTCTTTTTGGGATCTTTTTCAAGAGGCAACCAGTAGATCCTTTCAATTTCTATTTTACCTTCTGGCTTTAGAATATCAGGGGAATTTTCCTTGATAATTTCTTAAAAGATGATATCTAGGCTCTTTTTTTGATCATGGCTTTCAGGTAGTCCAATAATTTTTAAATTATTTCTCCTGCATCATTTTTCCAGGTCAGTGGTTTTTCCAATGAGATATTTCACATTGTCTTCTATTTTTTCATTCCTTTCATTCTGTTTTTTCATTCCTTTCATTCTGCCTCTGGGGCATAGGAGGCACTGTCCCAAGCCTCTTTTGTTAGAGGCCAGGGACCTGATCACTATCTTTCTGTGTCAGAGGCCTCATGTGCTGATGGCTTGTGCACTATGCTGAGTTGGCTTGGCCTAGTCACACCTGTTGTGCTGAGTTTCTGGGCCTGGCAGTGAGCCTTTTGCACTGAAGCTGTAGGGCTCACAGCTCACCTGTGGTGACACCAGCCTGCTGATCCAGGACTGAGTTGGTTGCTGATCTGTGCTGTGGGCAAGAGACTCCTACTGGCTTGCCTGGATGTTGTGCTTAGCTGCACTGGCCTTTTGCCCAAGTGAGACAGGCCTTTCCTGAAGTCCTTCTAAATTATCTTAACATGTAAAGTTGTTTTGTTCTATCTTCTTGGGGGTTCTGTTGCTCTAGAATCTATTTAGAAGCATGATTTAATATTGCTCTGAGATAAACTGGGGAGTACTCAGGCAACTTTCTGGCTTCTCTCTACCATCTTGTATCGCCACCAACATTCCACAATTCTAATGAAAAGAATACTAAAAATAAAGTCACATTGAGTAATTTTATAATCTAATAAAATTAAAAAAAACACATAATAAGACATACTTAGTTCCTTTCTACTGCAATGTCAGGATTGATTGCAGGAATGTTGCTGGAAAAAAAAGAAAGGAAAATAAAGTGAACAAAGTATGTTTCAATCTGTATTCAGAGTTCATCAATTCTCTCTTTCTCTTGAGGTAGATAACATTATTCATTGCAGGTCCTTTGAAATTGTCTTGGGTAATTATATTGATAGAGCAGCAAAGACTCTCACATTTCATCATTGCTACAATATCGTTGTTATTATGCGCAATTATCTCTTAGTTTTGCTCACTTCACTTTACATCATTTTATATATATTTCCAGTTTTTTTTTCCAGAAACCAACTCCCCTCATCTTTTCTTATAGCACAATCATATACCACAAGTTGTTCAACCATTCCCCAATTTAGTTTTTCATTGTTCTCTCTGGGATATAAATTAGTAGTGGTATTGCTGGGTCAAAGGGTATTCACAGTTTTATAGCCCTTTAGGCAAAGTTCCAAATTACTCTCCAGAATGTCTGTATTAGTTCACAATTCACCTGGTGCATTAATGTACACTTTTTCCCCAAAATTTGCTGACACATTGGCGATTTCCAATTTATTTGAAATGGAATTTCTCTCTAAATCCCTTCTTCCTGGCTTTTGTTGGGTTGATGATTTATGTGTTTATTTTATATCTTGCAAATTTGCTGAAGTTTTTAATTGCTTCAGTTATGTTATCAGTTGATTCTCTAGGGTTCTCTCACCATATAATCTTCAAATATTGATAGTTTTGTTTTCTCAATGCCTATTTTTATTCCTCCAATTTCTTTTTCTTTGTGTATTCTCAAGCTAGCATGTCTAGTACAATATTGAATAATAGTTATGATGATGGACAGCCTTGCTTCACTCCTGAACTTACTGGGAAGACTTCTAGTTTATTGGAATTACAGATAATGCTTACTCTTGGATTTAGATAGTTACTACTTAGTATTTTAAGAAGGCTCCAAAGATTTCTATTCCTTCTGTGTTTTTAATAGGAATGGGTGTTGTATTTTGTCAAAGGTTTTTTTTATGCCTCTAGATATAATCATATTTTTTGTTGTTATTTTTATTGATATGGTCTACTTTGCTGATATTTTTCTAAAAATTGGACTAGCCCAACTCCATATGGTTAAGGTATGTGTTCTTTGTGATATATTGCTGGAATTTCTTTGCTAGTATTTTGTTTATATTTTTATTGATATTCATTTAGGAAATTGGTATATGGTTTTTGTTCTCTGTTTTTTTCTCTTCCTTGCTTAGGAATGAAAACCAAATTTGTGCCATAAAAGGTGTTACATAAGAGTACTCTTTACCATTTTAAAAGAGTTTTTCAATTAGTTTATGTAGTTTTGGGTGGGATTAATTGTTCCTTAAATGTCAGGTATTATTCATTTGTAAATCTATCTGGTCCTGGTTATTTTTTATTAGCTCATTAATAGCTCATTCAATAGCTTTTTCTATGATACAGTTATTCAGATATTCTGTTTCCTCTTCTGTTAACTTATATTTTTGTAAGTATTCATCCATTTCACTTAGGTTATCAATTTTGCTGGTATATAATTGGGCAAATAACTCCTAATCTTTAATTTCATCTTCATTGGTGGCACATTCACCTTTTCTTTTTTGGTACTGGTAATTGAGTTTTCTACTATACTATACAGTCAAATCAATCAATTGCTTATCTATTTTTTCATAAAAACCAACTCCTAGTATTATTTATTAGTTTATTTTTTTAACTTTCAGTTTTATTAATGTCTCCCTTGATTTTCAAGATTCCCATTTTGATGTTTAATTTGGGGTCCTTAATTTGTTCTTTTTTCTAAAGTTTTTGTTGTTGTTGCATGCCTAATTTATTGATCTGCTCCTTTTATCTTTTATTCATGTAAACATTTAGTAATATGCATTTCCTCTAAATACGGATTTGGCTGCATCCTACAAATTTTGGAATATAGTCTCATTGTTGCCATTCTCTTTAATGAAATGTTCTTTGACCTACTCATTCTTTAGGATTAAATTATTTAGTTTCCAATTTATTTTTAATCTCTGTTTTCAAAGCCCTTTGTTGAATGTTAATTTTTATTGCATTGTGATCTGAAAATTACATTTAATATGCATGCTTTACTGAATTTGGTTATGATGTTGCTCTACCATAATATATGGCTATTTTTAATGAAAGTACCATGTAGAGCTGAGAACAATATATGGTTCTTTCTATTTAGATTCAGTTTTCTCCATTGGTTTATTATATCTAACTTTTCTAAGATTTTTCTCATCTACTTGACTTTTTTTAGTTAGATTTTTCTAACTCTAAGAGTGGAAAGTTAAGGTTCACCACTTGTATAGTTTTACTGCCTATTTCCTCCTATTTAACTTTTCCTTTAGATATTAGGATGTTATTTTGTACATATATATTTAGTACTGGTATTACTTCATTGTCTGTGGTTCCTTTTAGCAAGATATATTTTCCCTCCTTATCCCTTTTTCTAGCTGCATTTTTTACTTTTGATTGGTCTGATATCACAATCACTAACTCTGCCTTTTTTCCAGGGGAAGCAGCCCTTTATTTCAATTCTGTGTCTCTCTTTAAAGTATATTTCTTGTAAACAGCATATTTTTGGATTCTAGTTTCTAATCCATTCTGCCATCTGCTCCCATTTAATAGGTGAGGACATCTCATTCATTTTCAAAGTTATGATTGCTAACTCTGCAATTCCATCCATCTTTTTTTTCTGTTTATCATTCTCTCTCTCTCTCTCTCTCTCTCTCTCTCTCTCTCTCTCTCTCTCTCTCTCTCGATATCCCTCCTCTAAAGTCTATTTTTTGTGTATGATAACTATCTTCTTTCATTCACCCTCCCTTTTATCAAGCTCAGCATATATGTGTGGGTTTGTGTTGCTCTTTGAACCAATTCATATGTGAAATTTAAATGTTTCCTGCCCCCACACATAATTTTCCCTTCCACTGTAAAAGTTCTTTCCTCCTCATCTCATTATTGTGAGATTTTTCCCCCATTTTCTCTCCCTTCTCTCTTCTAGAGCATCCCTCTTTCTTGCCTATTTTTATATCATCCTGATGTAATCAATTTATTCCAATGCCCTCTTTCTATGTAGAATTTTTCTACCTGCTCTAATAAAGTCCTAAAAGTTATATGAATTATTTTCCCATATATAATGGTAAACAATTTAACCTTGAGTCATTTGTTATTTCTTTTCCATTTTTATCATTTTATTCTCCTGAGTTATATACATGAATGTCAAATTTTCTAATTAATTCTAGGCTTTTCATCAGGAATACTTGAAAATTCTCCATTTTGTTAGATATTCATTTTTCCCTTGAATAACTATACTCAATTTGACTGGGTAGGTGATTCTTGCTTACCATCCGAGCTCTTTTGCCTTATGTAATATTATATTCCAGTGTCTTCATGTCCTTAATGTTGTAAATGCTAAATATCATGTGATCCTGACTATGGCTCTATCATATTTTGATGGGTTATTTCTGGCTGTTTGAAATGTATTTGCTTTGATCTGGGAGCTCTGGAATTTGGCTATAATGTCCTTTACAATTTTCATTTTCAGATCTTTTTCAGGTAGTGATTTTCCAATTTCTATTTTGCCCTATGGTTTTAGGATACCAGAGCATTTTTCCTTGATAATTTCTTGAATTATGTCCAAGGTCTTTCTTTGATAATAGCTTTCAGGTAGTCCAATAATTCTTAAATTATCTGTCCTCAATCTATTTTTCAGGTAGTTGTTGTTCTCATTAGATAGGTCACATTTTCCTCATTTTCCCCACTCTTTTGACTTTGTTTTATTGTTTCTTGATGTTGCATGTAGCCATTAGCTTCTACTTGTCCAATTCTAATTTTAAGTGATTACTTTCTTCAGCCAGCTTTTTAACTTCTTTTACTTTAGGCCAATACTGGTTTTAAATTTGTTTTCTTCAGTATTATTTGAGTCTCTTTTACCAAGCTGTTTATTTTATCCCTAATTTTCTTCCATTTCTTTCATTTCTTTATCTATTTTTTCCTCTACTACTCAGTTGATTTTGAAACAGAGGGCTTAGAACAGAATTCTGTGGGATATCTACTGTTATTGTGGGTGATCTGGATAAGGATGGAGCAAAGAAGACTAAACAGCAGCCAGATAGGAGGAAAACCAGGGGATGGTGATTTCTCAAAAAACTAGAGTGAAGAAATTATCAAAGAGATGAAGGTGATCAACAGAATTAAGGGCTACAGCAAAGTCAAAGAAGATAGATATTGAGAATAGGTTATTGGATTAGTCAAACAAGAAATCATTGCTAACTTTGAAGAGAGCAGTTTCAGTGGACTAATGAGGTATGCAGTGGGGTTATAGAAGATCAAGAAATGAAAGAGAGAAAGTGGAGACACCTATTGTAAACCACATTTCCAGGTAGTTTAGCCACAAAGGGCAGAACAGATAAAGTAGAATAGTTAGCAGTGGTAGAAAGATGAAGTGAAGGTTCATTTTTGTTTGTTTTGGATAAAGGAGACATGGAATTATTTGTAGGAAGTAGGGAAGGTGTCAATAGACAGAGATTGAAGATAAGTAATAGTGCAGGGATGCCAGAAGGGGCAATTTTCTGGAGGGAAAGAGATGGAATTGATTTGCTCATACTCATAGAAGTCTGGATTTTGGTAAGGAGTAAGGGCACCTCTTCATGTGATACAAGGGTGAAAATGGAGATCATGGCAGAAAGGGAGAATAGGGAGCTCACTACTAATGGCCTCAAGAGGAAGTCAACTTTTTCTCTTACCCTATGGCTCCACTTATCATTCCAGTAACTTATCAGTACAAAATGCCCCTTCTGGGTTACAGCTGTCCTCTATCCATTGCCTTCCTCTATTAGAAAATGATTTCTTTGGGGAGGGACTATCTTGTCTTCTATATATGAATGCTCAGAGCTTAGCATAATATCTGGCATATATATTACTAGTAGCTTAGTAAATGTTTTCTCTTTCATTCATCTAATTAATTATCAGCAGTGTCAAGCAGAATAATCTTGGAGCAATAATGAGCTAGTAGGAGCCAAAAGTCAAGGTGAAAGAATGGTTAAGAAGCAAGACAATCATAATAAACAGAAGGGTCCAAGGCAAACCAAGTCATAAGAGGGTTTTGATGACCTCTAGTTCTTTTTTTAATTTACTTTTTTTAAGTTTTTAGACTCTTTGAGCTAGGTATCTGCATGAATCCAATGTTTTTTGTATGTTTTCACAATTCTGGAAGATACATTGGAGGTGGACAATATGTGTGGTTGAGAAGGAATTGCCAAACAAAAACTTTATCTTTAGCTCAATAAACATAATCCAGCCTAGGAGAAGGGAATATGAGTATTCGTGAAGTTGATTCACCTAAAAAATCAATTTATTTGGGCTTTTCTCAAACAAACCCAGTAAACCAATTATTTATACCCTGAGGATGTTTTATATAAAGTTACCTTGCATTATAAAAATAAGATTAATTTCCCTCTGCCTCCAAACACATATATCTATGCAACTCTTTCAGGATTCAGGCTCAAAATCTTAATCATTTACAACTGCAGTTCCTCTCTTTATCCCTCATACTTAATTAGTTATCATGTTCTGTTGATTCTTTTTTGTTGTTGTTGTTTTTACACTCTTTTTAATTCATTCCTACTTCTTCATTCCTGATGTTATAACCATTGCCCAGGTACTCAGCATATAAAATGCAGAGTACTGCCATGGTCTCCTAGTAGAATTTCTAAACACTATACCCATTCCTTTACTCCATCCTGCATACTACTGGCCAACTTGTTTTTTTAAACAGCTCATTCAGCATGGTGCTTCCCTGTTTAAATTCTAGCAATTTTACAATTTAAAGACTTTATAATGACTGTGAAGTAGGTAATATAAAATTGTTTATTTTTTTAATTACTCATGATCAGAGAGGTAGTGAATTTCCTGTATTTGTAAAATATTCATCTCAGAACTGGGATTTAATACCTTGCCCCTATGGCAGGGGAAAGATGAAATGACTGAAGAAACAAAAGTTTGAGCTTCTGAGAATATTAGTTTAATAAACAATGCATGCCAATTTCATAACAAATTGAACTAGGCCTCCTCATCTTTGGCACTAGACCCCAAATAGAGGTACAGGCATTTTTATGCACAAAAAAACCAATTAATTAAACAAAACCAATTAACTAAAAGAAAAAATTAACAGAATGAAAACCGAGATACCAAATTATGTAATCTGATTTATAAATTGGAGGAAAGATTAAGGATTTTCCAATTTGGGAGGAAGAGACTGAGCAGGTTCAATTCTCTGAAATCAGAAAAAGAGGAGTCCCACTCCCCCTCCCCAATTGTCTGTATTCAATCAAAGTAATATGGAAATAATAACTGAGCAGTATGGGGCCAATTTTCAGATAAAACACATGGATTGTTTGATATGTATGATTGTGAGAAAACTCCTGGGATCAATCTTCAGATATGACTGGGTTTCTGATCACCATAACCTTCCTAGGTCCTCAGTTAAAGCTCTCTAAGCACCAGGTAAAGGTGTTTTAGCTTGCCAGCTGGGCAAGGCTAGGTTCAAATAATGCAATAATATTTTCTAATGATTCCCATAATTGAACAGTTTTCTCACAAGATAGAAACCGGTATAGACCTGTCATTGAATAAAAAGGGAACTAAGCTAGCTCCAGAATTGTCACAAGATGTAGTCAGTGTGGTTCATTTAATTTCCACAATTCTTTCACCCATGACATCATAATCCGTTATGTTTTGTTACAATGGTGTTGAATTCAAATATAGCTGGTTGTTTATTGACTCAGAAAACCAGATGAGTGTTACCTATGTTGTATCATATTTTTAAATTTATTTTGTTTTTTTTAAGATTAGGAGCTTCTTCAGTTTATTATTTAATATATTAAATTTATTTTATTAAACATTTCCCAATTACATTTTAATCTAGTTCAGCCACACTTGTGAGTTTTGCAGGTAGTTTATGACTTGTGTGTTGGCAATTTGAAACCTCTGCTAGAGTACACCATGCAGCCCTTCTAGCATACAATCAAAATTCCTCCACCTGGTTTGCAAAGGTCTCCAAAATTAACTCCACCCTACTTTATCCAATGCTGTATCATCATTCACTACTCTCCAGAATGGATCCTATTGTTCCAGTCAGACTAGACTTGCTCTCTGTTGCCTACATCTGTCATACTGGTTCCTTTCTCCATGCCTTAGCTGAGGTGCCTCCTCCTGATATTCCCTCTCTGTTCTCTTCCTGTTTAAATCTTTTAATGCTGAGTCAAGACTCTTCTGTGGTGCTTCCCCAGACCAACCCCTACTTATAATGTAGTTTTTCTAACTCAATTTATTAAGTACTTACTTTATCTTTAAAAGTTCACTAATTGTTTTATGTATGTAATCTTATATCTCACCCAGATAGTAAAGTCCAAGACTAAGCAACTGGTTGGTCCCTGTCATAGCAAAAATAACATTGGGCTGAGAGTCAAGAGATTGGAAGTCTAATTCCAGTTTTGCTAAAAATTACCTCTTTCACCTTGGGCAAATCACTTTACCTTGCTTTGTTTCAGTCTACTACTCTGCAAATTAGAGTGTTTGATAAGATGATCCTTAAGATTTTTTTCTAACTCCAAGCTCATATGTTCTTCATCTTATATTTTCCAACCTGGTTCCAACCTGGTTAGCTCCAGCTTCATTAGGGTTGCTTAGTAAATGTTTGCTTGTTTGAATAAATGAGTGAATGAATGCATGAACAAATTGAATGTGGTACAATTTATATTTCTAAGATAAAAATGTCCAGGGTTTCAAATTACTTTTTATAACATATATGATAATTCATTGAATTGCAATAATGTAATGAAAAAGACAGACTTCTAATGTAAAAATGTCTAATAGATCTGATACTATAGAGACTGACAGAATATCTGTAACAACCAGAGAAGCTCATGAGTAAAGTTTAATGTCCTTCAATGGATCATGCACATTAAGAGAGTAATTAATGGTTTGATTCATGAGGCTTCAGGGAATGACTGTCCAACAAAATAATCTAAGTAATTTAAATCTGCAATAAAGTAGAAGTGGAACAGCATTTGATGGCAACACATAGCAATGATTCACCCACGGGGGAAAACATTCTTATTACAGCCACATCCAAATAATCCATAGGAAAAGCAATATCAAGTTCACGTGTGATTTGATTACATTCCTGCACAATAGTCCTCCAAGGCATATTCAAACCCAGATACATCTCAACAAGTACACATAATACCAAAGGCTCAGTAAACCAGCACATTCCATCCAAATTATGCTTTCTGCTTCGGAGATGGGAAATGTTCGCAGAATGTTAACAGTCTCTTTATTCACAACAGATTCCTCCTAGCATTTGTGAATGACATCTTTATCAGCTACAAGGACAACTGGTTCCCTTTGCAACCAAATAATCAATCAACAAGCATTTATGGAGTCTCTGCTATGTATTTGACATTGTACTGGGTTCTGGAAATAAAAATACAAGGGTCAGACAGTTCTTGCTTTCAAAGAGTTTACATTGTACTAGATGCAGACAAAGCAGTGTCCCCTCATATAAAACCGTTGTCATGATGTGTCTCTGGTCCATTGATGATATGACTATTGTGTGTGTATGTGTGTGTATATATGTGTGTGTGTGCATGTATGTGTGGCGCATGTACATATACACACATATAAATATATATATACATATATATATATGTATATATATATATATACACACACACACACACACACACACACACACAACAATATGCCATATCATAGGATCAAAGCTGCAAACTGGAAGGGCCCTTAGGGATTGTTATAAACTCCTCATTTTACAGATGAGAAAACTGAGGCCCAGAGAGAAGAATTGACAGGCTTAAGGTAATACAGAGTAAGGAACAGAGGAGGAATTTAAATTGAGGTAATCTGTACCTAAATTTAATGTTCTTTCCACTCCACTTCACTGTTTCTCCAGAAAAGCTGAAAAAAAATCACTCTGTAATCAACCTGATCATTAGCCCTTCTGAATTTAGTTCTTCTTGTCCTCAGATAACAGGCTTATAAATAGCACCTGATCCGTACTAAAAGCTTTTCTAGCTTGAAGGAACCTATTAGAGCTTATATATGCTAGCATAGCCTGAAAGAACCCAAAGTTTACCTCTTTGCCACAAGGACTCATATGAACATTACTTGTAAAGATACATATTTCATTCTTTGTTGAATCTCAATCTCACTGATTAGGATAATCTGTCACAAAAGTGTAAAATGTAAATTATCTATACCTTCCAAATAGGGCAACCTTTCACTTGTCCTTACATTAATCTTGTACTAGGGTATCAATCAATTTCCTGGGGCCCTTCCTTTAAATCTCTTGACATTATTTCGGTAGCAACATTGCAAAAGAGTTGTCTATCTGTTGATCTTCAGTCTTTCACGGCAACTGGCCCACCTCTTTCCAAGTCATACGTCCCTCTCATTTTATGCTTACAAATTACCTTGTCTGTACTTTGTCATTTTTAATGTGCTGCAACATATTTATGCTCATCATGTATCTCTCCTCTTTGTTTTTCAGGTGATCCACAACTTTAATTCCTTATGTGTGTCTATTTCTCTATTCACATAGATAAGTACATATACATATACTGTATACATGAGTATATGTATACATGTGCAAATAGATATAGTTGACATAGGCATAGGTATTTGTAAGTATGCATAGATGATATAGATTAAATATAGATACAGATACAGATAGAGAAAGATATAGGTAGATGATATTGTTCAGTTATACATATATAGTTATATATGTGTATATATATGTACATATATATGCATATATATACAGAGAGAGAGACAGGCAGAGAGAGAGAGAGAGAGAAGAGAGACAGAGAGACAGAGAGACAGAGAGAGAGAGAGAGAGAGAGAGAGAGAGAGAGAGAGAGAGAGAGAGAGAGATCAGACACTAGCTATATAATTAATCATGGGCAAATGGCAACCTCCCTGAAGTTCAGTTTCCCTATTTGTTAAATAAGGATACTGAATCTCTATAACTTACTGCATAGAGTTACTGTAAAGCCAGATTATAAGATCTATGTCAATACCCTGTTAACCTCAAATTACTATAGAAATTTTAGCTGTTGTTGTTTATGAAATGCAGTCCCACCACAACCACCACCCCTAACCAATTTCCTCTCCTTCTACATCCCTAATTTTGAGTTTGGTACTCCCATGTGTACCAAATAGTACTATTAAAATGATTTGCTAAGACTTAAGAGAATCACTTCTTTAAGAACCACAGTGTCTATCGTATCTGCAAGAGGTTAAATGATGCTTAAAAGTACAGATAGCATCCTCGTTCTATATCCCTTCATTTTGTAGAGGAATAGACAAGTCCACAAAGAGGAAATGATTTGTCCAGTCACATAGTTAATAATGTTAGGAACAGTACCAAGTCCAAATCTTCAAATTCTCAGTCCAGTGATCTTTCCTTACATCCTTGCATAAGATCCTGTCAGCAGGCTTTACTCTCCCCCCCCCAGTCAATTAGCAATATGGCTAATAGTGAATAAAAATACAGATCCATTGTTGTGATAACTAAAATTAAATTTTTCAATGCATAAATGCAAAATCCTATTGACTATAGGGTTTCTTAGATAATACACAAATCACTTGAATATACTCATTCATATGAGAATCTATGTGAATTTTATTCCTCAGTTATCAGGTCCCTGATTTTATTTGGCTCAGAGAAATGAAGGTACACATGGAACTGTTGAGATATAGCTCAACCTCTGGATGAGATAGAAAAAGAGATTCTGAGTTTCTTAAATTTCAAGAGTCCTGCATAGGTCAGTTAGGGTAAGATACAGGGATTAGCATGAGGTACTAACCTTGAAAGGTGCAGCTAGATGGTGCAGTGGATAAAGCACTGGGCCTGGATCAGGAAGATCTGAGTTCAAATTTGGCCTTTGAAACATATTATCTGTGTGACTCTGGGCAAGTCATTTAACTCCTATTGCTTTAGTTCGTCATCTATGAATTGGGGACACAGTGGAGCATGACAAACCACTCTAGTATCTTAGTCAAGAAAGGAGTCGTGTAGAGTGAGACGTGACTGAACAGCAACTGCTCTTGACCAACGCAGCCACATCAATCGTGAGGTAGCTTCCCCTTTTCCTTTTTATAAGAATCATTTTTACTTGAATTTTCAAATTGTTTTCTTGCTCTGCTACTTAGTATTCGTAGAACCTTGGTCAAATTATCTCAGCTTGTGGGTTTCAGTATCCTCATCTGTAAAACAGCAAGGTTAAAATATATATACATATGTATATGTATGCATGTGTATATATGTATATATATATATGTATATATATTTTTTTTCCACAATTTAATTTTGTATATTTTAAATTTTTCTCTCTCTATTGTGGCCTTTCAAAAAAATCACATTCATTTCTGAATATATCTCCCCCTACCCTACCCAGCAAGTTGTCCTTTGTAACAAAAGATTTAAAAAAGAAGAGGGGAAAAAAGTTCACTAAAACTGATACAATCAACTAGGTCTGACAATTAGTTCAATGGAATAGATATTTGAGATGTATTATAGTTCTAAGACCAATGGTAATAAACCCAAATCCTGGGTGCCAATCTTGGTGGTTTCCATCTCATATCATGTCTCCCTTTCATGCCAAATGATTTAGTGAAAGAGCCCTCAATCAGGAGGTAAAGGTCTTAGAGAACTCAAAATTCCATTATTTCTAGCTATTTAAGACTTAAGTATTTCACTTAACCTTCAGTTTCCTCAACTATTAAATAAGGATAATAATATGCATGCTTTCTGCCTTGTAGATATACTGAAAAAAAGCACTTTGTAAATTTTAAGAGCTATGCAATTGGGAGTTGTTATTATTGACCAAAGCATTTACAGGGATTGAAAGGCAAGGGTGCAAGGGACATTCATAGGATAAGAAAAGATGAATATTTGAGTTAGGGGACCCTTAGAGATTATCCTGCCCACACTCCTCATTTCACTGGAAAGGGAACTGTGATCACATGGCTTATTAGTGGCAGAGCCTACATCTACGGATTACCAGCTATGCCATCTGAAACTGACAATGTAACAGAAAAAATATCTCCATAGATCTGACTGGTAACTGACCTTTTCTCTGGAATAGATTATAACTAAGAGGAGAATGCTGAGAGTTGAGAGTCAGATTTGATCATTGTCTGACTGTGTTGTTAAGCAAAATTGTCTCATTAGCATGGCTTTTGTTTCTTTTGAGTGGAAGTACTTTCAGCTGTTAAGTGCTAAGCCCCAGGCCCAGGGCCCTGTCAGGTGTGAAACCTGTGTGGGTGTGGATTGGTGACTTAGGAGGGGCCAGCTCGGGAACCAATGGTCTCTGGTCCTTGAGGCGGGGCTTGAGAACACCAGAAGCTCGGCTGAGAGGAAAGGTGAGCCAAGAGACAGTTTCAGCGGAAGCAGAAGCTGCTGTGGAAGCCGGAAGCTGCGGAAGCAGGAAGCTGTGGAAGCAGGAAGCTGCGGAAGCAGGGCTCACCCGAGTGCGAGCAGGAACGTGAGGCCAGTAAAAATGATTTGGCTAAATGCTATCTTGTTTTTCTGTGGCCTCCTGGTTGCTCTTGTGAGGTGGGCTTTCTGGGCCTGGAGTCTTTTTGTCAAGATATAGGAATGGGGAGGCTGGTTCACGGTTCTGCTGCAGTGGGGCCTTAATAAATTTTTTGTTGTTTTCTCCTTAGAGAATCTGTCTTACCTTGCGACTTCGAACCATTCAAACATATACATGATTATATTTGAGATTATAAATTCGGCCTTCCTATTACACTGACCTCCTTACTGCTAATAGATTACTATCATCTTCATTGCCCTCAGAAATTTCCTACAAAGTCCTATAGCATTCTCCTCTTTTACAATATCTTTAGAATTCATCCCTTCTCCATTCCCACTGTCACCACCTCAATCTGGGTCCTTATCATCTTAAATGTGTAGTTCTGCAAGACCCTCTTGACTAGCTTTCAATATGAAGAGAGAAGACCTTGAAGATTTTCACATGATTCAAATAAACCGATGCTTTCACTAATGTAGGCATCCACTCTAGCAGTGCATATTCCAACTTATCCATACCTGTCATCCTGTGCAACTTTTGTCCATTATCTACCATATAGTCATGATAGAGATTCCACCAACACGATGGGGCTCTTCCTTATTGTCTTTTTATAGCAAAAGGATCTCAAATGTGTACATGGACTCTCTGTCTCTCATTCACATCATGTGGCCAGCCCATCTTCTTTTTCATTAATACTTAGCATCAGTAACACTGACTTACATTTATAGAAAGATTTAAAATTTATAGTGTTTTTCTTATCAACTAACCTTTGAGATAGTTTGTAGAAATATTACTATCCACAGGAAGAATCTCAAGCTCCAGGAGGACTAAGTGCCTTTCCTAGGACATTAGTATAGTAATTGATGCCTATTGTTATAATCTCTAATCATTGAGAAAAAGTTAAATTCTATCCACTCTGTTTTAATTTAAAAATGTAGGGAAAGTGTATTAAGTTTTTAGAAGGTGTTTTGTTCTCTTAGAAGATGTACTTTTAATTTTTTTAAAGTCAGTTAAGCTTCTACTATTTAGGAAAGTCACTCTTGTGGAACCCTTAATTACCTATTGATGCTGGATTAAGGAAATAGATCAGTGATTTATACACTATGCAATCAGTGATCCCATGATTCTATGCATAAGACACAGAATCATGGGATCATAGATTTAGGGCTCTAAAGCACCTCAGAGTACATCAAGTCCATACAAGTGAGGAAACTGACATCCAAAGAAATGGAGTGTGTTGGCCAAGGTCATACTATACATACAAATGAAATAATACAACTTGTCATTCTTTTCCCTCCTTTCTCTTCCACAGCCATTTTCACTCTCTTAATCTTCTGGTCAGTGGTGGTGGTGGTATTTCTCCTTTATTCTGAAAAGGACCGTGACATCAGGGAAATGATGACATGACTTGCAGTTGACTTGATTTGAGTGAGGGAGAGCTGTGCAAGGTTACCCGCCTCACTTTCTTCTCCAGAGCCATGTGGGTCCAGTGGCTTGATATTCACCAGAAGGACTGGAGATGCCCTAGGATGCAATGGAAGATTCTGGCCCTTTTAGGTTAAGGTCTTTTCAGCTTCTCAATTTGAGTGAGGTAAAGCCCATTCAGTGAATAGGCCTCTTCAAGAAGTTAATCAAGGGATGGCCCCTTTAATAAAAAAATAAAATAAAAAAATCAAACTTGGAATGGAAGACCCTCAGGGCTCCTGGCACAAAGAAAAACAGTTACTATTTCATATTTACATTCACTCTATGCTAGGAGGGCAGGGACCTACTGTCCCATCTATAAGCTCTAGGGTGATTTGGGCTTAAGGTTTGTTTTTTGAGAAAGAAATTTAGCCAGTAAACCCAAAGTTAAAGAGGCAGCCTTTGGCCATCAAAATATACTTTTCTTTTGACAGAGCACCCTCAGTTGAGGAGAGGAGAGGAAAGGAGAGGAGAAGAGGAAGGAGGGGAGGAGAGGGGAGGGAATGGAGGGGAGGAGGTGGGAAACAAGAGGAGGGGAGGAGAGGGGAGAAGAGGCCAGGAGAGGAGAGGAGAAGCTACTCACAGGTGGTGTTTATCCTTCATTCTTGGAGAGGTTCATGACATCAGGGAAATGATGACATGACTTGCAGTTGACTGTCATTTGAGTGAGGGATGGCTGGTCAGTCAAAGACAAAGGAGGAATCCCAGGACATTGTGACACTGTCAGGGTATTTTGTGGTAAAAAATGTCTCAGGCAATTGATTAGAACACAGTATCTCAAACAAAATTTCTTTTGGTCCTTTGAATTTCACTGCAGACCATGTTTTTCTTCCAGGGCTCTCTTTACATGGCATAAGATAAAAAGTAGTTGGCACATGCTTCATAGTGCGAGGGGCAGGTTATGGAAAAAACAAAACTGAGTAACATGCAAAACAATAGTATGCAAAAAATATGCAAAGTTTGACTTATACATTAGCCACTGTGTAAAAGGGTCATCCAACTCATTAGGTTGCGTGAGGAAGTTGAGTCATATTTTCTCAAATGATCCAAGTTAGAATCAATTCAATCTATACTCTAAATTGCCTCTCCAGGGAAATATTTTAAGAACAATGGCAAAAGAGTCATTTTCATTTTAAAATTACATGTTTTAAGTACCTCTACTATGTAGTCTGCTCCCAACTGTTCTTTTCAAATTGTCTTTCCTCCTTATCCTCTCCTTCAAGCCTCCCATCTCTTTATTCACGTACGCCAAAATTAACAAGATTTACCTTTTAGTGACTCCACATTCTTTCCTCCTTTTATAAAAAAAAATACTATTTTCCCAACTCTTTTCTTCTGGCGTATCTTTTGTTTTCCATGAGTTATCTAACATCAATGATAGTAACTCAGTTATCACTCTCCTAAGTTCTTTTCATATTTTGAGATTTAGTTCATATGACTACAACTCGTTGAAGGCAACTCAATACTTCCTTGCTATAGGATTGTTTATTGTATTTTTCAGTTCTCTTATGTAGTATTTTCTCCTGCATTTCACACCCTGTAAAATATTCTTCTTAGAGAAAACTAGCAAAATAAGAGGCAACGTGTTTTAGAATCTCTCCCTACTCTTCTTCTTCTTCTTCTTCTTCTTCTTCTTCTTCTTCTTCTTCTTCTTCTCCTCCTTCTTCTTCTTCTTCTCCTTCTTCTTCTTTTTCTTCTCCTTCATCTTCTTCTTCTCCTTCTTCTTCTTCTTCTCCTTCTCCTTCTTTTTCTTCTTCTCCTTCTTCTTCTCCTTCTCCTTCTTCTTCTTCTCCTCCTCCTCCTCCTCCTTCTTCTTCTTCTTCTTCTTCTTCTTCTTCTTCTTCTTCTTCTTCTTCTTCTTCTTCCTCTTCTTCTTCTTCTTCATGATCCCTTTTCACCTCAAGTTCTATCCCTTTGGTATTATTCTCACACCAATATAACTTTCATCACCATTTCTGTTCTTAATATTTGATACAAGCCTCACATTCTTTTTTGTGTTTTGTTGGAGGGGGGAAGGCAGGGCAATTGGGGTTAAGTGACACAGTTAGTAATTGTGTCAAATGTCTGAGGCCAACTTTTAACTCAGGCCCTCCTGAGTCTAGGGCCAGTGCTCTACTCACTGTGCCACCTAGCTGCCCCTAAGCCTCACATTCTTATGGGATTTGTTGTGCATTACAACATCTTTTTAGGACTTTATCTTTCTTACACAGTCTTTCTTAGTTGTCTATTCTTGCTTCTATCTTCTGTACATGAATTGTATAAGTTCAAGTTTTTTTTAAATGAGTTCCCTGTCTACCCATATATGTCCCTTGAGACTACTTTTGCCACCCCTGCTTCTTTCTAGAGTATCTATCTTCATAGTTTTCATTTTAAAGCCCTTTTCATCAGAGTCCAAGGAATTCAAGGAGATTATTCTTCCTGATCATAATTAAGGTGTACTACATTCCTGGTCATGAAATAATTTCTCCATCTTAAGTTATAGACCAGAAGTCAAAATTATTTTCCCTGACATCTTAACCAGTTATTCACTTCTCATGTTCTCCTCTTTCTCTTTTAGAGAAATTAAATGAAGTAGGGATGTATGGTGTCTTCAAAGAAGACAAGAACCTCTGGTGTGGAGCCAATCACTTCTCAGAGCTGCTCATCTACTTTTGGGGTTTACCTGGCACTCAATTTTCACATATAGCCCCAAGAAGCTATAGAATGAGCAGTAACCACACCTGGTAAACCTTCTGGGCAGATAGACTAAGCCATATTGAAGGCAACCTACAGACTTCAAACCCATCACTGAGTTAAGAAGCTTCATCCCAAGCATGTGAAGGCATCCCCCAGCAGAATGGGTGCATGAGAACAATTTGTTCCAACAGTCATGGAGGCACCTGAAGCAGGCATTGTAGAGTGCTTAAAGTTTGGTCAGACATTAAAGACATCCAGGTCATGCACTGAATCCTAGGCCATCACCAGTCATCTTGACTGTTGTCTTGCCACTGAACTTTGATAAATCTGGAAGGGAGAGTGATGCTGATGACTTTGTGCAATGCTGTCTCAATTAAATCCAATTCATGGAGAAATTAAAACATCAAGAGTGATGTCATTGGCACTCTTCAAAAATGAAGGTCCAACAACAACAATTGAAATAAAAGATTGTGATAAAAACATGTTTTTGTCCATTTCCCAGTTCTTCATTTTTTCTACTAGTGACATCATAATGCCTAAAGATGTTTTCTAGGTGTTTTTTTTTTCAGTTGCCAAGATTTTCCACAATATACGTTATTGGAAGTGAGTATTAGATATCAGGCATACAAAGTCTTAGAAAGTACATTCAAGGTACATTCATGCCTGTGGAAAACAGTGGACTTCTTGACTGTACAAGTCAATATATGGCTTTATTAAACTTTAGTAAAGACTCTTCTCCTTTATAGATGGCAGAACTAAATGCCTTCTTATCTGGTAACACCTGTGGATGACCAGCCATGAGCATAGTACCTGGCATGTAGCAGGCATTTAAAAGTGACTACTTAATTGAATTGAGTCATTCTGTGGAACAAAGGCAGCTGATTATTCATCAGAGGGTACAGCTGAGAAGCACTTTATACCTATTATGTAATTACAATGATTCAATGGTCCTTTTTTCCAGTCTTCTTTTTGTCACATCATTTCATTCTCCAACTTCCTGACACAAATTTGGCTTCTTCACTACCTGGTGGATTGATTTTCTTTGTTTCTCTTTTGAAATAATCTAGCCATTGTTTTGAGGAACATTTCATTCTCTCTGATAAGATAGAGAGTGAAGAGGCATTTCCCCATCCTTCTTACACTCTTCTGTAACACTATGAAGTTTTTGCATAACTGCCGAACGACTTTGCAAGAAAAGAGAAAAATGAATCATTTAGTTCAGTCTATTTCTCATGTGTACACCTTAGCAAAGCTTTAATAAAAGAACTTCTCATATTTCCTAGTGCTGTCTAACATTTCATAAGTAGGTATGTTTGAACCCTATTAACAGAGTCTAACAACACTGAAATATCAGCCAGAACTGATTTATATCAAGGGTTTGCCCCATCAGGAGGCTGGGCAAAGTTAGTAGGTTAAAGGATATGGTTTTTATTTTGTCATTGAAGATGCATCTCCAGACAGAGCATAAACATCCTAATTTATGTCACATTTGAGATTTTGTTTTGGTACTACTTAAGTATTTTTATTGGCATGTGAATTCTCCTATCCATGACAATTCAATGGCCCAATTTAATAAAATTAAAATTCTACCTAAGTTAATTTACTTATTCACTTCCATACCAAACAAATTACCAAAGAACTACTTTGTGGAGCGAGAAAAATAACAATAAATTTGACTTGTAAAAATAAAACATCAAGGAAATCAATGGAAAAATCTGAACGAAGGCAGCTTAGCAGTACCAAATTTCAAACTAGATTACAAAGTGATATCATCAAAACAATCTGGTGCTGGCTGAGAAACAAAGTGGTAAATTAGTGGAATAGATCATGTAAAAAATGCAATAGCAAATGACCATAGAAATGTAGTACTCAATAAACCCAAATATCCAGGTTTTGGGAGGAAGAATTCATGATTTGGCAAAAATTTCTGGGAAAACTGGAAAACTGTTTGGCAGAAATTAGGCATAGGCCTATATTTTCTACCTCTGTATTAAAATAAGGTCAAAATGGGCAAATGATTTAGACATAAAGGGTAACAGCATAACTAAATTAGAGGAACATGGAAAAAATTACCTGTCAGACCTATGGATAAGGAAAGTGTATACAACCAACCACAACATAGAAAGGAGCACAAGGAATAAAATAAATCATTTTGATTGCACGAAATTTAAAAAAAAACAGATTTCTTATAAACAAAATCAATGAAGCCAAAATTAGAAGGAAAAAAAGAAACTGGGAAAATTTAGCTGAGTTAAATTTATAAGAAAAAAAAATAAGACCCTTCCTCAAGTAATAAATGGTCAAAGGATATGAACAGGCAGTTTTCAGAAAAAGAAATCAAAACTATCAATAGTCGCATGAAAAATGTTCCAAATTAGCAGAGCCAAGATGGAGGTTGGAAAGCAGGAACTTGCCTAGGGCTATCCCTCAGGACCCTCCAAACACCCATAAAAAATGGCTCTGAACAAATTCTAAAACTGCAGAATACATGAAATAGCAGAGGGAAGCAAGGATCCAGCCCAGGACAGCCTGGATGGTCATTCGGTATGGTCTGTCGTGCACTTGGCTGGCAGTAGAAAGGAGCAGAGCCCAGCGTGGGCTGTGCCTGGATCAAGCAGCCCAGGAGCAGGGTGGAACAGGCCCTAGCATCCTGAATCAGGGAGCTGTGGTAGTTACCAGACTTATGAACCCACAAACACAAAAGACAACAGAGAAGGTTAGTGGGAAAAACTGCAGGTGAAGAGTGAAAGGAGTTCACAGTTTAGCAATGGTCTGGGGGCAGCCGAGTTGGGGCAGCTACAGAATTACAGGTGCAGTTGTTTCTGGCCCCAGGCCCACCTGGTGGGAGGAATTAAGTGGCAGATCAGAGCCTGCTTAAGATCTGAGTCTAGTTTGGTTTGGTGTTTTTTTTTTGGGGGGGGGGGAGTGTTGCTGTGGCAGAGCTTGTTGTGTAGAAATAGCTCTGAAAACAACAGCATATCCCCTCAAGCTTAGGACATAGTACTGTCTACTCTGCAAGCAGTCATACTGAGACAAAAAATTCAAAGGTCAAGTAGTTGACTGGGAACATGGCCAGGCAGTGAAAAGGGACTCAGATTCGTACTCAGATTTTGGAATCTTTTTTTTTTGATGACAAAGAAGACCAAAACATATAGCCAGAAGAAGTCAACAAAGTCAAAGAGCCTATATCAAAAGCCTCCAGTAAAAACATGAACTGGTCTCAGGCCATGGAAGAGCTCAAAAAGGATTTGGAAAAGCAAGTTAGAGAAGTAGAAGAAAAATCAGGAAGGGAAATGAGAGTGATGCAAGAAAACCATGAAAAACAAGTCAATGACTTGCTAAAGGATACCTAAAAAATACTGAAAAAAATACTGAAGGAAACAACACCTTAAAAAATAGACTAACTCAAATGGCAAAGGAGCTCCAAAAAGCCAATGAGGAGAAGAATGCCTTGACAGGCAGAATTAGCCAAATGGAAAAGGAAGTCCAAAAAGACCACTGAAGAAAATACCGCCTTAAAAATTAGACTGAAGCAAGTGGAAGCTAGTGACTTTATGAGAAACTAAGGTATTATAAAACTGAACCAAAGGAATAAAAAAAATGGAAGACAATGTGAAATACCTCATTGGAAAAACCACTGACCTAGAGAATAGATCCAGGAGAGATAACTTAAAAATTGCTGGGCTACCTGAAAGCCATGATCAAAAAAAGTGCCTAGACTTCATCTTTCAACAAATTATCAAGGAAAACAGCCCTGATATTCTAGAATCAGTGGATAAAATAGAAATGGAAAGAATCCACAGATCGCCTCCTGAATAAGATCCCAAAAAAAGAAAACTCCTAAGAATATTGTCACCAAATTCCAGAGTTTCCAGGTCAAGGAGAAAATCCTGCAAGCAGCCAGAAAGAAACAATTTGAATATTGTGGAAACACAATCAGAATAACACAAGATCTAAGAGCTTCTACATTAAGGGATTGAAGGGCTTGGAATATGATATTCTGGAGGTCAAAGAAGCTAGGATTAAAACCAAGAATCACCTACCCAGCAAAACTGAGTATCAAGCTCCAGGGAAAAATATGCATTTTCAATAAAATAGAGGACTTTCAAGCTTTCTCAGTCAAAAGACCAGAGCTGAATAGAAAATTTGACTTTCAAATACAAGAATCAAGAGAAGCATGAATAGGTAAACAAGAAAGAGAATTCACAACAGACTTACTAAAGTTGAACTATTATGTTTAAATTCCTACATGGAAAGATTATGTGAATAATTCATGAAACCTTTTTCAGTATTAGAGGAGTTAAAGGGGATATAGACAGAGGGCACAGGACGAGTTGAATATGAAGGGAAGATATTTTAAAAATGAAATAAATTTAAGAGCTGAGAAAGAAATATATTGAGAGAGGGAGAAAGAGAGAGATAGAATGGAGTAAATTATCTCACATAAAAGTGGAAAGAAAAAGACGTTCTGTTGGAAAGGAAAAGGGGGTAGATGAGGGGGAATGAGTGAATCTTACTATCCCCAGATTCAACTCGAGGAGGGAAAAACATACACACTCAATTGGGTATTTCACTCCACAGGAAAGTATTGGGAAGGGGATAAAAAACAGGAAATGATAGAAGGGAGGGCAAATGGGGGAGGAGGTAATCAAAAGTAAACACCTTTGAACAGGGACAGGAGTCAAGGGAGAAATTTGAATAGAGGGAAACAGGATAGGATGGAAGGAAATATAGTTAGCCTTTCACAACATGAGCATTGTGGAAGTGTTTTACATTATAATGCATGTGGGATCTGTGTTGAATTGTTTGCCTTCCTAGGGAGGGTGGGTTAGAAGGGAATGGGGGAAAGAATTTGGAAGTCAAAGTTTTAAAAGCAGATGCTTAAAAAAAGTTTTGGGTTTTTTTGCATGCAGCTCGAAAACAAGTTATATAGGGAATGGGTCATTGAAATCTATCCTGCCCTACAAGAAAGTAAGGGGAAAGTGGGTGGGGAAGTAGGGTTAAAGAGGGGAGGGCTGACTGAGGAACAAGACAATCAGAATATATGGCATCTTGGAATGGGGCAGAGGGCAGAAATGGGGAGAAAATTTGTAATCAAAATCTTGTGGAAATCAATGTTAAAAAGTATAATGTTAAATAAAAAGATTAAGAAAGTATCCTCAACACATAAGTTATGATGGGTTGGGGTAGATGACCTCTGGAATCTCTTTTATTATTTTTAATTAAATCTTATTTATTTTTTAAAGGTCAGCATTTTCTCATTTTTCTTCCATTCCACCACCGCCACAAAAAATCAAGAAAAATGAAACCCATTACAAACTTGTGTAGTCAAGCAAAATAAAATTTCTCATTGATCATGTACACACACACACACACACACACACACATACATATACGTATATGTATATACACATAAACTAATATGTACACATATACACACATATGTATATATACACACGAATATACACGAATATGCACATAAACACAGATACACGTAGGGAGTCCAAAATTTTCTATCAGGGTAGTATGTTTCATCATGAGTCTTCAGAAATGAGGTTGTACATTATGTTAATCAGATCTCCCAAGTTTTCTCTTTTACAAGACCTTCATTACTATGATTGCCCTACAAAGTTTCTCTGAAGCTCTGATCTTTCCTCAGAAATGCTTAGAAGTCCTCTGATTCAGTAAAGATCCATTTTCTCCCTGTGGCAATATAAATTGTCGTAAATTGTTGTTGATTACAAGTCCATATAATTTTTCTTCTGATATATCAAATCCCATGTTCTCTACCCTCTTTATAGTGGTGACAGCTAAATAGTGCATGATACTGACTGTGGTTTCTCACTACTTGAATTCTTTGTTTTTGGCTACTTGCAGTATCTTTCTTTGACCTAGAAGTTCTAGATTTTGGCTATAAGGTTTCTGGGTATTTTCACTTTAGAAATGTCTGATTGTTACTATGCCTAGTTTGTCCCCTGGTTCTAAAAGATCAGGACAGTTTTGTTTTAAGATTACATTGAGTGGATAAAGTAGAACACTAATGCATTGGTGCTGGAGTTGTGAACTGATCCAACCATTCTGGAGAGCAAATTGGAACTATGCCCAAAGGGCTTTAAAACTGTGCATACCCTTTCATTCAGCAATACTGTTATTAGTTCTGTATCCAAAAGAGATAAAAAAGGGAAAGTGACCCATGTGTACAAAAATATTTATAGCAGTTCTTTTTGTGGTGGCAAAGAATTGGAAATTGTGGGGCTGTCCATCAAGTGGAGAATGGCTAAACAAGTTTTTGTATATGAATGTAATGGTGTGCTATTGTTCTCTAAGAAATTATGAGCAGGCAGATTTCAGAAAAAACCTGGAAATACTTTAATGAACTGATATTGAGTGAAGTGAGAGGAACCAAGAAAACATTGTACACAATAACAACAACATTGTGTAACAACCAACTCTGATAGACTTAACTCTCCCAGCAATACAATGATCTAAGATAATTCCAAAAGATTCAAGATAGAGCATGGCATCCACATCTAGAGAAAGAACTATGGAGTCTGAATGCAGATTGAAGCATAATATTTTATCTCTTTTTTTCATTCTTGTGGTTTTTCCCTTATATTCTGATTCTTCTTTCACAACATAACTAATGTGGAAATATGTCTAATGTGATTGTGCATGTATGGCCTATATCAGATTACATGCTATTTTGAGGAGAGGGGAGGGGAGAGAGGGAGAAAAAATTGGAACTCGAAATCTTATAAAAGTGGATGTTGAAAACTATCTTTTCATGTAATTGAAAAAAAAAAATACTATGAAGGAAAAAAAAGAAAGAAAAGGACACTAGAAATGATCACGTTTAGCCTCCTCATTTTATTGGTAAGTAAAATCCGGCCTAGAGAGAAGTGATATGCTCAAGGTCATTGGGGCCACAACAACTATGTAGCTATGTGTATTTATATGTGTATGTGTGAATGTATATATATATACATGCATACATGTATACATATATACACACATATGTATATGTATGGAGGGAGAGAGAGAGAGAGAGAGAGAGATACACTTAACTATTGATTGTAGGATGCAAGTTTCTTCAGGACGGGTTTTACTTATTTTGTCTTTATATCCCTAGCACATGGCACAGTACCTTGCACACTGGATAATTAATAAGTGCTTGATGGATTGGGAAAAAGAGATTTCTTTGAAATAAGATGTAGAAGTTCTTTCTTTTTTGGTCATGATGTTTAGATAGCCCAATGATTCTTAATTCTTTTTGCTCCTGAACTGTTCTCCAGGTCAGTTGTTCTTGCTTTTAAGAAACCTTTCATTTTCTTTTTTTAAGCCTTTTGATTTAGTTTTAATATTACTTTTTGCCTCCTGGTGCCTTTGACTTCTATTTGGTCGAAATGATTTTTCAGGGATTTTATTGTTTGGGCAAGGTTCTATTCCTCTTGTGCCAGGCTATTAATTCCTTTTCCAATTCTTTCTTCCATATCTCATTTAGTTTCTGTTTTTCCCTCAAGCGCTCTCATTTAATTTAATATATATATATTATATATAAAATATAGATATATAATATATATATGTATATATATTAAACTCTTAGAAAAAAATCTTGATTTCTCTTTTCCAGGAATTCTAGTTGAGTTTGTAGCCAAGTTGTGTTTTTCTCTGAGGCAATGCATGTAGATATTTTGGAGTCATTCTATCTTGCATGTGTATCTTGAATGTCTGTCATGTTAATGTTCATTATGGTGTATTGGGGATGGGTGGGTAGTTGTTATTGTTGTTTTGGGAGGTCTTCAAAATTCTGCAGCATTTCTAGAGAGAAAGCCTGGAGTAGTCCTGATTCTGTTTTCTTGTGGTATTTAGTGTTGGGTTATTCCATGACAACAGGGAGAGGTTGGAGATGTAAAAGCTTTCAGTGATCTCAAAGTAGTCTGATTAAAGGAGTAAAGCCTGATTGCTGTCCTTCTGGTCTGAGCTCTGTAATGACATGGGTTTGAGTCAGAGTAGAGTGCTGTTTGACTCCGCAACATCAACCAATGGAAAGCTCTATTGGTTCAGAACAGCAGACTCATAGACTCTCCTCTGGCTTGGTTGTTCCTCTGTGGGCTATGCTAGACATTGGAAGTGATACCCTGCATTGCACCTGAGTTCCAAGCCATACTACTGTTGCTTCTGCTTCTGCTTCTGCTGCTATTGCTGTTGGCTTCTGAATTTCCTCCTTTCTCTGTACAGTAACAAGGACCTCCATAGCCAGGAAAGCTATTGCAGGTGTTCTAGTTCCTTTCTCACTCCTCCTTGGACCTGAGACATGATACTAGATAATGGGCAACAAAACTGCTATTTGGAACCTGTTATCACATTGCTCTGGTGTGGGTCTGGGGGTACCCTTATGTGATCTGGTGTACAGCCTCTTCCTGGGTGCTGGAATGTTCCACTGAGAGTATACACCTAGCCTGTTCCTGTCCCCCATACCCAAAGACTACAATGTCTGTCTCTCTATGTTGAGTTGGACTGGATGGACGACTTGCTGTGACTTTTTCTGGGTTTCTCCATCAGAACTCAGTCAGGTGCATTGTCTAGGTTTGTTAGGAGGTTTTGGAGAGGAACTCTTGTCTACATTGCTTTATATCACTACACCATTTTGTCTCTAGTCACTAGGATGCCTTCTAACACTGAATTTATGAATTTATTAGTCTACGTTATATTCTCTTATACTTTTCTCTGATTGTTTCATGGAGCCTTGTTTCCTTAAAAGAAGTCAACTTCATTAAATTCAGGTAACATGCCTTCTAGAAATTTATGTATTCATCCTTTCACTCATTCATTCACCTTACAGAAATATATTATACGCTCATCACCTCACCTCTGAGCATATAATAGGAATGTAATAATATTTGATTGAATCATCTTAGATTAGTCAATGTAAAACATGATTCATCAATAAAAGGCATTCCACTTCTAGGATGAAATACTGTATTTAATAACTTTCAGATACGGCATCAAAAATGAGCCAGATGAGTAGGCAGATACTATATGTTAGCTACTATTCTGGTCCCAGAGAAATTGTTTAATGTAGAAAACATGGGTTTTTAGTATTAAGTTTTTTGAAATATTTCTTAAAACTTGGAGCAGGCATCATGTTTTCACCATAGTACTTGCAATTTAGAACTCATTTTCCTGGTATGAGCATACTGGGTTGAGATTTTGAAGGATTGGTTTTGGATCCAAGGGATTGTGCTATCTACAAAACAAAGGTTTATATCCTAACTAGGGGAGTTTATTGGGTATTATAAGAGGCCCCTCTGTGAATAGAAGTGGGTTACATTGGATTGAGCAGGGCAGCTAATGTATTATGTTCACTTAATTTGACACAAACCAAAATATCCTACTGTTGGGCATTTACCCAGAGGGAGCAAAAAATTGAAAGATGTTACATATACCAAAATATTAATAGCAACACTTTTTGTGTTATAGCAACAAATTGAGGGAGGGAAATGGATATCTATTGATTGAAAAACAACTAAACAAATTGTGGCATATGAATGTAATGAATTATTGTTACATACTAAGAAGTGATGAATGTGAAGAATTCAAAGAAATTTAGATAAGAAGACTGATGCTAAGTGAAGTAGGTAAAAATAAGAAAACTACACAATTACTATAGCATTATAATAAAAAAGTAATAATAACACAAAAGTGAATATTATATAATTATAATGAGAAAGTTTGGCCCTGGAGAAGAGATGGGAAAATCCACCTCTCTCCTTTCATTGAAATAGTTGGGAATCTTTCACAGCTGTGGAGTCTTACATATGTTATCAGAAATGGTTGATTTAATCTTTGTAACAAAGGAGTTGTTGTAGAGGAAAGGAAGAGGAGATATATTTGTAATTGCATATGATATAAATGCGAAAGTTATCAAAAATTTTGGAAAAGAATGAAAAGTAGGCAGATACTCTGACTTACTTCACACACTGACATCCTCTATCAGTGGTGGGTAGCAGGGGGAAGAGTTTGGCATGGCTAGCACACTATCTTTCATAAAATGAAATTGCTTAAGGTTGATGCTTGCAAAGGCATGCCAAAAATATTATTATCAAAAATATCATTATGAAAGCATTAAATCCCCTCTTCATGTGTTTTTTTTTTAATCCATATGCACTGCAGAAGGAAACTTGAATAGCGTTTGCATGTCTGGCTCCCTAATCTTGTGTCTAGGTAATTGTTGATCTAATGCCTCTTTACACTGTGATATTCTTTGATTTGTTGATTCTCACTGGTGCATTGTATTTAAACATTACCTGCTTCATTTTTCTTACCCCTAGATTTGTTCACACAGCTAGATACTAGATGTGCTATACATGTTTCTCTTACTAATTTGTTACTCCCACCCCACTACCAGGGAAATCTGATATACTTTACTTACCTCCCCCCAAATCAGAATTCCTCATTCAGCTTCTGGGAAAGAAGTAAAAGGACTAGATAACTGGTAACTTAGGGTGAAATACAATAGGTCTGCATATCTTCATAATAACAGTAATGGTCTTTTTCCTTTTATGACTTGACATGAGCTGAAAGAAGATAATATTGGTATAGATGAAACTTTATCTAATCAAAGAAGCTAAGATTGTGAAACAAAATAATCTCTCCCATTATCTAATGGTTTAAGACTGAATACATTAATAGCAGTCATAATAGAGAAAATATAAAATAATTCACACATGGCATCATTAATCACATCAATACAAAGCTATCCAAAATATCATTAATAATGTCAATAAATACAGAAAAGTGCTCTGACAATGCATAAATATTTAATGTGTATATACATATACAAACATGTATATATACATATATACATAAGCATATATATATATATATATGAAAAATGAACATAGAAGTATATTTTTTAAAAAAAGCTATGCATGGACAAAAGCTAACATTGGATGAATGAAACACTAGAAGCTTTTCCAGTAAAGCAATAACATCCCCTTTCTAGCAGGCTTATTTGACATAGTTCTAGAAATGTTAGCAATAGTGATAAGACAATAGAAAGAAACTAAAGGAATAATTATAGCCAAACAGAAACCAAAGTGGTCCCAATATGGTCATTACATGATGAATATAATAGAGGTGCTTGTCAGTTATGTGTCAGTCTTTATTGCATACAAAATATGTCTAGTCCTTTCATTAACCGATGGGGTGGTTTAGTGAGCCTACTTCCAGAAATTCATGATGGAGGGACCTTTTTTCAACTTCGCAGTGATGGTTTTTTATAGTCTTTCTTCATTGTGAATAAAAGTCTTTAAATGGTTATTAATCCATAATTGAGTCTTCTTGGATAAGGACATGGATAAAGACTTGAATAAACAGATAAAGGCTTACCTGGGAGCTTTTACATGAAAAAGAATAAAACTGCTTTAAATCTCTGGGTAGAGAGTGAGGTAGCAGTGGTGAAACTAGCAGCTTGTAGCCAACTGTCTACTTTCTCCCCCAGGGCCAACACGTGGTTATGCATGCATGGTGCTACTGTTTCTGTCTTTTGTATGTATTCTTTTCTGATGTTAGGGTCTCTGATGAAATGAACCAAGTTATGACTTTATGATTTTTGAAAGGTTTGAAGAATCACCAGGAGTTCAGATAACAGAATCAATAGCATGGACTGTCTGCCAGTAGCCATAGGTGTTCAACCTAGGGAGGAGCTGGCTTTGAGAAATAATAATCTGATTAAACTAGCCCACTGACGACTACCTAGCAACTGAAATACAGTGTTTCACACAAAGGAATAACTGATTCATAAATGATGCCACATTTCAGAAGTGATATTGAGGGTGAGAAGGAGAGAATGTTGGTAAACAACTACTGTAGGTTTGATTCAACTCTTCCAAGGACTGATATAGTAAAGGAGAGCACTCTACTAGTTTTTGAGGTTTTTGTACTTTGGCTCTTTCTATATCTTTTTGGTAAATACTACTTTATAAAGCTGATTGATGTTAATTGCCAAGAAGAGGTAGTAAAATGATATCAAGGAACTGGTAAAAATTATATTAAGTAATGATTTATATTAGAGGAATAATGGATAAGGACTCAAGAGCAATAATGCTAGAAGGAAGAAATCTAGAACCCCTCAGGGTTACCTTTGGAACCCTGGAAGTTAGAAGTGGATTAGAGATTTAATAGCCTTATTCTGGGTACCCAAACTAGCAATGTGAGTGTGGGTAGGGAGAACCATTGCTAGAACTTGTGTGCTACATCAAGAAAGAAATGAATTAAGACAATTAATGGCTTCAGTAAGGTAGCAAGTTTTTAAAATAAACCTATGAAAATTAATAGCATTTCTATATAGTAATAACAAAATATAGGAGGTAACAATAGAAAGGGAAGGCTCATTCAAAATATGTACATGTACAAAGTATCTGGGAATGAATTGGTCAAAGAATTGTCAGTACCTAAATGGCTACAATTACAAAATGTTCCTTAAAAATATATACAACTTAAATAATCAGAAGGCTATTTCATGTTCATGGCTGGCCTGGGCCATTATGATGAAAATGACAATACTGTCAAAATTAATCAACAGATTTAGTGCCACTCTAATCAAATTAATTAAACATTTTTTTTACCAGACCATGAACATAAAAGCAAGTAAGAAATTTTATTCATATTTTTTAAAATTAGTTTAGAATGGTCTTTTCTCTTGCCTGATTGGTAATGCTTTTTGAAGCTAAATTAGAAATCTTTTTGTTTTCTACCTTTAAAAATGCACTGTATTCTTCAAAAATCTATTCTCTGATTTTCTTATCTGCCTGCTTCAAGGAAACTCATGTGTTTCCTCGAAGTTTAGCCCATATCAGTTTAGCCCATGTCAAATGGTTATTTAATCCAAACATCTGGGCTGCAAATTGAGCTGCTCCCTCAGGTGAATATATAGCTAAACAGTCCAATCACTAGGCATTCTAAGTGAGGACCATACATCCTGAGCTCCCTAATCAGGTGTAAGGGGAGGACAGTTGACCAGTGGATATGCAGTGTTACCAGATATTACTATTTCCAAATGATTGTTTCTGCCAGCTACTGCCACAAATCCAGTAGGAACACCGTCTCCTTCATACTCTAATCTTTAGAACTTCATCTGGTGCTTTATGGGCAGATGTTACTCAAAGTTCACAGGGAATTCCATAGTTTCTACAAGCCTTCCTAATTTTTTCACAATAACTAAGATAAGAAGTTGAGCCCAGCAATACCATAACTCTGCATGGACTTGCTACTTTATGAAGCAACTCCGCTGCTTCTGCAACCCAAAGTTTTTCTTCAACATCTGGAGGTCTTCAGGAGTCACTTCATTAAGGTCCCGATATGACTGTTTATCATCCTTTTGGATTCTATTGTCAGATGTCCAGAGCCTCCAGGAATCATTATCAATAACATTATGAAGAAGAATTTATTTTGTAGTTACCTCAACACCAAATTCAATCTTCATGTCAACCAGCATACAGTTCTGAGGTAACAAGGATTTTTCCAGTATTTCAAAAATAGCCTGTGTGGAATGACTTATGATATCTACTTCAGTCTGACCTATGTTAAGTCCAGCAAAGCACCATTTCGCAGCAATAGCCTGTTCTTCAGACCACTGTGGATCATTGTCAGCTACGTCTTTGAAAAACAACTCTGCTTTAGGTGGGTAGAACTTGTATCCTTTTTTGATCCCAGGACTTCTTTTGACAAAAGAACCAGTTGCAATTCTTCTACATACCCATTCAACTGGAATCATTTTATACTGAGGTGCAATGAAAGCTGTCTCATCACATTTTTTGGTGAAAGTACTTTTGATACCTGCTTCCTGTAACAACATGAAAATACAGCTGCTTATTTTGTTTGATATTGCAGCTTTTTCATCCAGGTGATTTGTTTTCTAGCTGCAAGAGAACTTTGACAGGACTATCCACCAATTCATGTGACTTCTTTTATTTTACCCTCATAGAGCTTCTTACCATTCTTCAGTACTTCCGTGGTTGCCATTTCTTTGTTTGTGGCAGTGGCTAATGGGAAGACAGGAACCTGGGGAGGAGAAGAGAGATGAGGTTAAGGATAGCAGGTTCAACAATTCTTTATAAACACAGACAAAAGACATAAAATTAACTTGGAAAAAAATTATTTCTTTGATTTGGCTGAACTGTTTTCCCCTTCATGTTTACTCTTCTTTGTGAGAGATAATTTCCACAGAGTAGAGATATATGGAGAAATATAAGTGACATAAAACTGAAAAAATATAAATTAAAATATTTTTTCTTTAAAAAGTATCATTACACCCATTTTAACTGATGACAAAAAATGAATTATTTATCCTTAAATGGCATGTCCAGTGTTTTTGTTGTTCAACCATTTGAATCATATCCAACTATTCATGACCTTATTTGGGGTTTTCTTATCAAAGATACTGGAGTGGCTTGCCATTGCCTATTCCACCTCAATTTATGGATGAAGAGACTGAGGCAAACAGGATTAAGTGACTTACCCAAAGTCATACATCTACTAAGTGTCTGTGATCAGATTTGAACTAAGGAAGATGAGTCTTCCTGACTCCAGGCCTGGCATTCTATCCACTGTACCATCTAGCTGCCTTGTCCCTTACATTGCTATTAAATTTTTATTTAATATTTGATCAAAGGTCATCTGACTCCTAGTCCAGATAAACTTCAGACAAAAGTTTGGAGGACTTTCCTTGAAAATCTTTCTAGAATTTGTGGGATTGTGGACAAGTTCCAGGAGAGTTAAATATTTAAAAAACACAGTTTGTCAGTTCTGCCAAATCCTGCATATATTGCAAAAGTTAGATTAAGTGTTGATTAAGAGCAGTTGAAGACTATTGGAGAAAAAGTACCAAGTTTGTCTTGGTGTTTACATTCCTTCAAATCTAGCTCTAAATTATTTATACTGTTTGTACTAATTATAGTTGATATTCATTCTTTTATATTTTAAGAGAGCTCTTTTAGAAGAAAAAATAGACATGCAATTAATATTTTATCTTTTAAGTCAATGATACATATGAAACCTATCACATAACAAGATCAAACCCTGTGTACTACCATATATCTAAGTAGTACTTACACTAACAGAAGGCAAAATATTCAGGGAAAAAAAAACAAAAAAAACCCTCTACAATGCTAACCTTGCAAACCCAAACTTGCAAAGTAATAGCATTATTACTTATAGAGTGTCAATATAACATCAACTTTAAGCTTCCAGTGATTTTTCCACTGATGTGAATAGATTTGCATGCAGTTATCTATATTTTAATCTGCTTGCCATTTTTTTGATGACATATGTATTTAGCAAATTTATCTTAAAACCAAAACCCATCAACCAAAGGGCTCCCAGTAGTAGAGTCTCTGGTTCATGACATGAAATTGCTAATTATGCACCAAAAAACTAGCTTTTGAAAAAATGAAGTAAGTACATATAGAAGTTTTTTGGGGTAAGTACAGATTTTGAGAAAAATGTTTCTTTGGCAGGTATAAATGAGTGTTGGCATTTCCAAAGATTTTCACAAGAGTTCAGATATGAAGGATTAAACCTTTGTGCAGGAGAGAGGTGTGACCTGATGAACTGTGGAGAAATTGACTGCTAGGATGCTGCCATGATACACTTATCCCTAGACATTTCGAAATCTGTGGAACATCGTGTACTTCCACACAGTGATACCAGGTTGGGTTATAGTTCATCCTTCATTCTCAAAGAGGACTATTGGCATCATCAGGGTGATGTCTTGACTTGCAAGTGAGGAAGCGCTATATAAAATTATCAGTCTCAGTCTTTCCTCCAGTGTCGTGAGAGTTTAGTGACAACACAAAAATCAGGATGACTGAGATGGCTTAGGACGCAGTGGAGACCTAAGGTCTTTCCCAGGTCTGTTTGTCTGAGGAAGTGCCCATTCAATGATTAAGGGATAGATCAGAATTGAGAGAAAGAGGGCCTATTTTGCCATCACAAAGAATCAATCCAGAGGGGAAGACCCTCAGAGTTTCTGCTAGAGTAGAAAAAAAATTGCTATTTATACTCACTTTGTGCCATCAAAACCCAAACAATGGGCAAGTGAAGCTGGGGCTGGAACCTATTATAGGCCATTCAACAGAAGCAGTGGTTTGGGTTTAAAGATTTAATCAATAGCTCCATTTGTTTTTTAGAGCTATATTTCAAGGAACCATAAATGAAAACTGTAAGACAAAGAATTATCTTAGCTTTTTGAAAAACAAATAAATAAATAAGAAATTGAAGAAAAATCTACCCCCACACCCTGTTATCTTACAAAATATAAGCAACCAAAAATTATATTCCTTTGGACAGAGCACCCGCATGTAAGGGTATGACTCCCCATGGGAGAAGGAGAAATAGCAGCAATGACCAACTCGAACTGGAAGGTTGGGACCCCAGACAGTAGCTTTTATTACTTACGTATTTTTCATCCTTTATTCTTAAAGAGAAGCAGTGACATCATGAGGGTAATATCTTGACTTGTGAGTAAATTGGATTTAAGTGAACAGCAAGGGTTTATGTTCACTAGCTTTGTGACCCTGCACCAGTCCCTAAAACTTGTGCCTCAGTCTCTTTCTCTGTAGAATAAGCTGCAGAAGGACATGGTTAATCACTCCAATATGTTTTCCAAGAAAACCCTACATAGGGTCATCAAGAGTAGGTCATGACAAAGAGTCAGTCATGACTGCAACAAATGAACAAGAGCAAGAATAAACATGAAATGTGCTGCTGTTTCTATATATGTCATCTCTCATTTTGCCACTGTTTCCAGAGCTCTCAAAGATAGAGAGGGTTATATCTGACAGGAAGAAAATCGTAGCTTATTGTCTTGCCATTCCAGTATTCAATGTAAAAAGGTATTTTTGTTGCTCTTGAATGTGAGAACGAATACTTGCTCCCAACTTTTTAGTCAAGGAGGGCCAGTCAAAGTCTCAACATTCAGCTGTCAACTGAAATGGAGACCTTCTCTGATCACTTAAAGTTATGTTCTAAGAAGAAGCCTAACCTGCACAAATGGACCAGGTCAGGTGATAAGTGACCATTAATCTTATTTCATCTCATATATTTTTTGAGAATTAGCATTTTATGGACTTTCTATAGTCTCTGCCAAGAAAAAGAGAATACTTACTGCTAAAAATACTTAGTTGTGGGGAGTTGGGAGGTGTAACCAGTACACCCAGAGCTTAGAGTGTGAGTTCAGTGTGAATGAAAGGATGTCTATGACATTCAGAGTGTCTCAAAAATATACAAACAATAAATTGTGTTCCTTCATTTTGAAACAGCAATAAAATACTTCAAAGAATAAGGAGTTAAGGGCTAGAAACAAAACAGATTAAATTATTTCTGCTGGTTCATCATACATAGGAGAGAAGGTCAAATCTTTATTCTGTTGATTTGCACTCTTTCTGTCATGACTATGATAAAAAGCTAATTTTGGTTTAGCCATTAAGTTGTACCAAGGGTAAGAGAGGGAGGCATAGCTTCAGATGATGTCTGGTACAATGTAAAGAGCATTTTACTAACTAGCATCCAGTAGATATGGCATCTAGTCCACTTTTTTCATCAAGTGGGTCTGTGACATTGAACAATTAATTAAAGTGTCTGGGTTTCAGATCATTTAACCATAAAAAAGACTCAATAAGACCTTTGCTGTCTAAAATCATGGGGTAGGACCTGGTGATTCTTTTACATTCCTTCAGCATTTGATTACATGGTATCTCCCCGTTTGTCCGCTTGTTGGCTATGTGCTACTTAAATTCACCATCAACTTACTGCTTAGTCATTTCAACCAGTCAGTTCATAGGCATTTGTTGAGTGTTTACTTTCTGCTAAGCCCTGTACTAGGATATTTGGGAGAAAAAAAGAATAAGGAAATGCTATTTCTACCTTAGGGGAATAGTCAAGATACATTTAAAACACCTTTCTGTCCATCCAGTGTTTCAGGGAACAAAACTGTAGACTGCTTGAATATTCCCCGAATATTCCCTTCTGCACCAGAATCAATATGTTGAAATCCAAGACTTTCCTAATAAAACTGCTGGAAAATATTGGGGATTCACCCTGACTATGATGTAAAACAAATGCCCACCCATAACATGCATGAGTAAGTTAATCTATGAATGAATGAAATCTCTCCATTGACAGGAGATTTTGACTAATTGAGATTGCTCTGCCCAATGGGAATTAGCAGTTACCCCAATTAGAGTAGGCAATTCTTCAGATGTTAGAAATTCCTGCTTCTTTCCTAACCATTTCCACTTTCTAACATCTAGGTAATTCAGAAGTCTCTATTTGTCTCCAATAGGCACATGAATTATTGATGGCCTATAAAATGAGTACATTTGGTAGAAAGGAGGATGAAACAATAGTGGAATGAAAAACCTAAGGCATTTTCATATAAATGACTTCAATTAAACTTTCAAGAATTTATTCCTCAACAGGCTGCACACTGAAATTGTAGCACATACACTAGATCTAGCCAAACTATGCAAGAAATCTTAAATCTGTAAATTATTAAGCCAGAGTGATCCATCTTGGATTACCCAGGACAGAAAAGAGAGCATATGACAAGTGGGCAAAGTGCCAGGATTTAAAAGTTTTATCAATTCATTCTCCACATAAAAATTCCTAGAAAGTAACAGGAACCCAGAGAGAGAAGAGAGAAATCACTGCAGCCATCCCCCTTTTTTTTACTTGTGTCTGAAGGTCCAGAGGATGTCTTGGATTCAGTAGACATCTAGGTTTATATTCTTCATACACAACTCTCCATCTTCCATACTGATACCATTTCAATGGACATCTCCCATGCTTGGAATGAAATCCCTCATCACTTCCAACTCTTGGAATCTCTAGTTTGCTTCATAACTTAGGCTAATCGCTGTCTTCTACACGAAACATTTCTTTGACTATTCCTTTCCATGGCTACTAGTGTCTTCCTCACAAAATAATCTTATATTTATTTTGTAATTATTTTGTATATACTGATCTACATACATATTGTATATCCCAATAGAATGTAAGTTCCTTGATGGAAGAGACTGTTTCTTTCATGTCTTTGTATTTCCTGCCCCCACCCTGCCCCCGTAGCATATTGCCTGGCTCATAGCAGTTGCTTAATAAATGCATGTTGGTTGACTGACTGACTGATTTAGTGACCATGGGCAAATCACTTAAACCCTCTGATGCCCAAATTCCTGAACTATAAAATGGAGAAAATAATACTTTTCATGCTTACTTTGCAGGACTGGTATGAAGATCAAATGATGTGATATATTAAAAGATTCTTATAAAACTTAAAGCTACATATAAATATCAGTTATAACTAAGAATTATGCAACCATAATGTTATAGATGGCTCAAAGAGTTAAATGTTTACTGGAGGAGGTGGCATTTTATATAGATTTATACAGGATGTTTAGAAATTCAACATGTTGAGATAAAAGAGGGATCTTCCAAGTGTACAGAAGGTTTTGAAAAAGCACGAGACATATATGAAGGAGAGAAAGGACTTGAATAGACTTGTTGTATAATCAACAAATATTTAAATAACAAAATTTCTAGTATTTCTTTTCCCAGAATGGTTCTCTGCATCTCTTAAGATCTATCAGTTGCCCTCAATCTCTTCCTACCTCCACCCTCTATCAACCTCCATCAAGAGCTAGTGATCTGGCCCTGTGTTACTAGAGCTATCAACTTACTGGGTTGGTGTCTTGCTGATTGTTCCTAGGGACATAAGCTTTAATGATACAAAAGAGGCAGTTCTCCTCAGATCAAACATTATAAAAACAATTGTACTTAAAAGTTTGGGGTTTTTTTAAACTTATGTAAAGTATAAATAGCATTAAGGGCGATGGATAGAGGCACAGTAGAGGCTAAAGCATATGAAGAACAATGACTTGCACATGGGAAATGGCATAAGAAATATTATTAATGTTCTCGTTTTTAAGAAGTGTAAGGAATGAATGATGGCTGGGCCCAGCTCCATACTGGTATACATGAAATTTAAAAATAACTTGAGAGAGATATCCAATGCAAATGGATAGACTCAAGGGAAAGGATTTTACCTTGAAGGCAAGAAGGGCTTTTGATCTGCCCTAATAGGAAAGTAAAATCATGAATCCACTGAAGTATCAAAGATCAAGAAAGAGCGTAGAAAAGTAACAATGAAGCAAAGGAAGGCTCCAAAACAGATGTCTAGAGCTTCAGTACAAGGTTGGCGTACAACAATAATTCTCAAGAGATATAATTCTATCTCTTCCATGTGTCAACCAATTTCTCTCCTTCCCCTATCCCTTTTTTTTAACCTCAGCATTTCCCTTTACCCCAAGGGAGATAATGCTATAGGAATTGACAGTTCTAAGTGTTTTATTTCGCTTCTCCCTCAGCAACCCAGAAGGCTGTCAAGTCTAACTCATCTTGCTCCTCCTTATCTGTTCAGCTGATGGTTAGAGCACCCTCCAGACATTTGACTCCACATGGGGATCTAGAAAGACAAGGTAAACAGTCTTTGAAATCATGGCAGTAGCCATATGATTTATAGGGAATGGTTAGATTATCAAAAACATGCATTCTCCTATTTCTATTTCGAAAATGAGGATTTCTCTTACACCAAAGAGAGGTAGGAAGGGAATATATAGCTGGAGGTGGCAATCAGTTATATTGGCATAGTCTCCTGCCAGGTTATGTCCTCAGGGCCAGCTCCAACAGTTCTTTTCTTCCTTAGATCTCAGTTACTGTTCTGATTTCCTTCCCAGTTCCAGGGGTCTGAGACCTAGCAAATACTATTGCAAATGGGGTTTGGAAATACATAGAATTGGAGGGAGATTCAACTGCATTTCAGAAGAAAAATTGAAAGTCTACCCTGGGTAGGTTTTCCAACACAAGAGTTATAGGGCTGTGGCAAAGGTTCTGACATTCTGAGGTGGAGTGGCCTGAACTTGACAGAAAGAAGGGTATAGAAAAGTGAGAATTTGGATTAGGAACTGACAGTTTTGCTTGCTAAGGAGACCAGGTCTAGGGCTAGAGAGGGAGTTGAAGGAAACTGGTCGAGTAGGTAAGAACAGCTTCAATGATTTATTCTCACTGAGAAGTTCTTCCAGTAGTAATAGTGGTACTAATACTTGTAGTAGTGGTGGTGGTGTTCTTGCTGCTACTGCTGGTCGTAGTAACAACAATGAAAACAACAATACCTGGCATTTATATAATGTTTAATATGGGTCAAGCACTGTTCCTAAGCCCTTAACGAATCTCATTTGATCCTCACAAGAATTCTGGGAACTAAATGCTACTATCATCCTCGTTTTGGAGTTGAGGAAGCTGAGACAAGCCGAGATTAAGTAACTTTGTCAAGGTCACACAGATAGTAAGTTTCCAAGGCTAGATTTGAATTCAGATCTTCTTGACTCCATTCCCAGAGCTCTGTCACTGTGCAACCTAGCTACCAGGTCAATTGTCAGCACCTCCTTTGTATAGAACATTAAACTGAACACCTCTGAGGGAAGGGGGGGATGTAGGGACAGAAGAAAGGCAATGTGGATACCTCTCAGGAAACAGCAGGCAGAAAGACTCAAGCTGGGGAGAGGGGGGAAAGGCCAAGAGATGTCTTTGGTGACTGGAGAGGAATTATTATGGTCATTGACTGAAACAAAATTTCATTATATAAGGGAGGTATACATAAGTCACCAAACACCTGTACTCTGGAGAGATGTGGCCAAGACACATGTGAGATAACGTACTGGTTAGGAATACTTTAGAAATGCTCATAATGCCATTTAGTGAATAAAACAACACTAAATAAACTGTGCACTTCCAGAGGTGATCCAGCATTAAAATGGTGACATAAAGGTTTTATGGGCAGCTTGGGCTCCAACCAGAGTCCCTCTATTATAAAATCAATAGAAATCAGATTTTCTTGAAAGAACTAGCATCTCTTCTTTTAAAGAACAAATGCTCTAACCAGTTTCTGTTTTATTCTCTCCTACAAAGCGTAGTACCTAGTTCATTTGAAAAGATACAGAAAGATATAGCAACTGCATGGCTGGTAGGAATCCTATTGATGGATGTACAATGACAAATGCCTGAAATAGTGATGTCCATAATCCTGACTTTTAAGGGAAGCAAAGCTTTTCCTTAAGGCTTATTACAGTAGCTCCCAGCCCTTGGAAAAATGAGTACCACTTTTTAACATCAAAAAATGTCAGAACTTCCCAGATGATGGCATTTCTTCTATTAGTACATTGATGGAGAAAATACATGAAGGCTAAAGAGGAACTAGAAAATGAGTAATGCATTTAAATAAATTTGCTTTATTATTCTCAGCAGCATTTACTTATATCTGTAAAATGGTAATCCCTATATGGAAAACATTATTTATTCAGTCATGCTGCATATTTTGGGGAGCCGAATAAAGACCACAATGATGATGTTTGGTACATGCGTGGATTTGTAGACTCCTTGCAACAACTCCATAGTGCATAATTTGGTAACGATAGCTTTATTACATGCCAGGGAAAGGATCCAAATTGAATCTATTAGGATTCAAGTGTTCAAACAAATCAGAAATAAGATTTTATCTTCAACCCATGAAATGATAGTGATTACCTTGCACTACTTTCTGCACAGAGTTGTTGGGAGTCAGATATTATGGGAGGTAGTAGGTATAATGCAAGGCCTAATACAATGGTAGAGAAGAAATGTGAGTTCAAGTTTCCAGCTTTGCAACCTACTAGCTGTTTGAGTTTGAGAAAATCATAGCCTCACAGATTTAGAACTGAAAGGAACACTAGAGATCACCTAGTCAAACTCCTTATGCTAAAGATGAAGAAGCTGAGGCCCAGAGAAATTAATAGACTTACTCAATGTCCCACATGTCTTAGGGGACAGAACTGAATTTAAAATCAAATTACTTCTCTGAGTCTCTGCTTTCTTACTCATAAAATGAGGGATGATGAAGATGGCCTAGATTATCTATCACTAGGGAGAAATTATAGCGTAGTGGAAAACTGCCCTGAGTTCAAATCTTGGCTCTCTGTGAACTTAGGAAAGTGAATTAACCTCTCCAGGCCTTGGTTTCTGCCTATGTAAAATGAAATAATTGGACTAGGTGACCTCTAAGGTCCTACGTATTTGAAATCCATGGTTTATGTGGAATGAACCTGGGCTTAGCCTTTCCAGAACAAACCAAAATCCAAATACTTCTTTTTAGAAAAGCATGATTCTCATGCAGAATTGATTCTACTTTCAAACATTTTCATTGATTCATTTTGACTTTTTTTCTTCGCCATAGCCTTTAGAAGTAGGTCAACAACTGTCTCTCTTTGTTACCTAACTGTGATATTTTGGTGTAGTTGCAAAAGCAACCATTTGGATTAGATCTGGATTTGGAAGGGATCGAAACCTTAATTCAGTGACACTCCTTTCTGGGCCTTATTTTCCTCTTATATAAAATGAGCAAGCTGGTATGGATGACCTATAGGGTTCTTCTTAGCTCCTACTAATATGTTCTACCTTTATTAGTGTCTCTACTCACGCCAGAAGCAAAACTTCTAGATTAACAAAGCAACAGATTTTCAGAGACAGTACAGTATTGTTGTTTTCTTTTTTCCACCAACCTAAATGACATCGTGCATAAACTTGCATAGACTCAATCATTTAGGTTTTACTGTATGTGTTAATAATAAGTATTATTATTACTATTATTTTAAATCTTTGAATTCAAAGAGCTCACAACAGAATTGGGAAGATAGAAAGAGGTAAATAGGATTTGGTGATAAGAGAAGACTCCCCCCACCTCAAAAAAAAGAGGCATTGATGAGAGCCTTGAAGGATGGGAAGAATATGGAAAGGGAAGGACACATAAGCAGGAAGGATTTTGTATCTTTGAACATCAGGACATTCCTATAGGTGGACTGAATGAGATAGTCAGGTAGGGAGAAGGGAGAACCACATCTTGATTTGCAAAAGATTATTTTAAAACTTTGCTAAAGAGGGAAGTGATATATTATTAGTTTTATCTCTGAACTAGGTAAAGCCTTCTTACTTTCATTCAATTTCTCTGCACCTGGAATAAAATCAGAGTCATATGTCTCAAAATATACCTTATGGTGGGAAAAAAAGAGATTTGAATATCCCTAAATAATTCACCTCCTGTTGGTGAATAACTTAGAGCTTGAGTAAAATAAATCCTAATGAGTTTTCTGCTTCAATATGATAATAATAATACTAATGATTTGATATAATAATAATACCTAAAAAATTGGAAAGAGAATATTCTGTCTTGTAGTTTGGTGGAGATGATTCCATTTTCTGCTGCTAAGAAAAATAATCCTGTAATAATGGCAAATAATGATATTTATTTGGCACCTTAAGTTCTAGATGCAGGGTATAATCATTCCCACTTAACCAGAGACTGTTGAAGCAGAGGAAGGCCAATGACTTATTAAGGGTTACCCAATTGGTAAGCACTTAAGGCAGGATTTGAACCTGGATCTCTCCTGACTGAAGTCCTAGAATGCATACCACTGCATGAGGATGTCCTGCCAGAATAGCAATATCACCAAATATTGCAGTGGGAATAGCTATTGGCTAATGGTTCCAAGCACAGGATATTCATTCTCTGTCTTTCTAGTTCTGTAATTTTTGGGTAGGGGACTTACCTTCTCTCTGTTTTCATTTCTTTATTTGCAGAATAAAGATAATTATCTCTGGTATAGTGAAAATAATACTAGATTTCCAATAGGGAAACCTGGGTTCTTATCTTAGCTAATTTGCTCACTAGTTCTGTGACTTTGGGCAAATCATTTCCTTTCCCCCGAGCTCCATTTTCACATACGTGAAATGAAGGGATTCAAATAGACAATATTCCAACTTTAAAAGGTCTAATTTCTGTTATCTAACTAGACCATAGCTCTAGAACAGGAAGGAACTTTGAAAGCCATCAAGTCAAAAAACTTCATTTTTCTAATGAGGATATTGAGGCCCAGGGAGGTTAAGTCATTTGTCCAAGGTCACATAAATAATATACCTCAACAGTGGGATTTGAACCTAAGTGGTCTGACTTTGTAGAGGGAGAAATGAACACAGCGATGTAGAAATCCCAAACCAAAGGAGAAATGAACCCAGGGATGTAGAAATCCCAAACCAAAATTCCCAAGGCAAGGCCACTTGGAATGAATTTTCAGACCCAAGTATTCTTTAAGTCAAGGAGGCAAAGATTTATTACGCTTTATGTAAATAAAGTGGGCAAGAGTTCTTAAGGAACCTGCAACCATACAGGGCTAAAGATTTAGGGATAAAGCCTGTCAATTAGGTGTTTTGGGGTGGGATCAGGGAATGGTCAAGGCGTGATTAGGGGTTGGTTAGTTCTTAAAGGAACATGTACTTTTTTGTATCTACTGTGCAGGTATCTTACCCGGAGTTCACTGGGAAATAGCCCACAGGGGGGCTACCCAGAGGTGTGGTTTTGCCTGTGAAATGTCACTAAGTCACCAAAAGTTCACGGCTGACTGTGTAAGGGAGTATACATTTGACTACATCTAGGATACATGTTAGACTCAGTGTATAGTCAGTTATCAGCATCCTGAATCAATCTATAATTGGGCGTAGCTTCTTACTGTGGAAGAAGCAGAGATAATTTTGGGGCACACTGCCCTTTAGCTAGAGAGGTTGCCTGGGAAAGAATATGTTTGAGAACTAGATGTGTTCTGAAATTGGAATTCTCCCACAAGCACAGAAACCCAGGCAGATGCTAAGGGGAAATGTGATGTTAGAATTAGGGTCCAAGCACAAGCACCCCATCAACTCAATATCCAGTGCTCTTTCCCCTCTCCTGCCCTGTTTTGTGAAGGAAATGAAAAAGTAAAAAGTTCCATGCACATGTAATTCAACATTATTCCACTTACCCAGCTATTTTCCAAACAAACAGTATCATACAAGTATTTATTGAATGTGCTCGGTCCTGTTCAAGGCCCTATTGCTGACAAAGGGAGGCTATGTTATTTTTCTTTATTTTAGGATGTAAAATGTGCATTATACTGATTAACTCTATTGAATCAAGCACAGATCCACTAAAAGATGGCAAACAACTAGGTGAGCAGTACATCTACTGTATCTTACGTTAGTCTCTGAAAGACATAGTATTCGGTCTAAAAGAACCAGCCTCTCAGTTGGTTTTCAGATAGCCCCAGGCAATCTCTCTTGTTCTCCAGTTGGTGACTTTTTTTAGGTGAAGATTGGTCATCTTATTGTGGCAGGACTTTGTGTTCTGGTGACCTCTGCTCTTCTTTCTTTTAATTAAAGAGAAAGCAATGAGGGGCCTTGCTGTTCATAGCATGAGAATTTTGAAGGCTCCCACAGTTGGTCAGCATGTCAGCTCCTAATCAAAGAGAAGTTATTGCACCACTTTTTTTCAGGCTGTGGCAAAGGTATGCATGATGCCATTGGTGAAATTTGTGTACCTTCGTTCCCTAGCTGAGTTAAGTGTAATATAGTACTACTTTGTCACATGGGTGATTGGGTTACTGAAAGTGGCACAAAAAGAATGTGGTGTGTGTGTGTGTGTGTGTGTGTTTGTGTGTGAGTGTGTGTGTAATGTAAATATAGCCATTTTGAGAAGAAGCATATGCCTATGATAAAAATGCTTGAGGACAGCTGGACTGCTTTGAGGATCTGAGGAAAACTTTGCACAGATATCAGAAAGATTTTCTACTTTTTTTCTTATTAGGATCAGGAGAGAACTAAGTATATATAGAGCTGCTTTTTCTAAGCCCCTTTCTTCCCTCATCTGGGAATCTATCATAAACAGACTTATTCCAAATTGGTACTTGCATCACTCCTGATTAACCCTCACTTGATCCTTCCATTCCTGCTAACTATAATCCTATCTCTCCTCTTCCCTTTGTCACTAAACTCCTTGAAAAGACCATCTACGGTAGGAACCTGAACTTCTTTTCCTCTCATTTTTTAAGTCTTCACACTCTGGTTTCCAACCTCATCATTAAATGGAGATTGCTCTCTCCAAATTCATAAACCATTTGCTTATTGCCAAATCCAATGGCCCTTCCCTGAGTCCCCATCTCTCTTGACCTCTCTGTAACCTTTAACACTGTTGATTACCCTCTTCTCCTTGATAGCCTTTCTGACTAGGTTTTTAATGATACTACTCTCCCCTTCTAAACCTATTACTTTCTAGGGCACTACCATCCTCTCAAAGCTAAAGATTCAACCTACGTGTCATCCTTGAGCCTTCACTGTCTCTTACTCCTCCCCATATCCTATCTGTTGCCTACGCCTGCCAATTTTACCTTTGCAACATCTTTCTTTTATACCCTCCTTCTCTCCTCTGATACTGCCACTACTCTGGTAGAGGCCCTGATCACCTCACACTTGAACTATTGCAACAACTTGCTGGTGGACATGGCTTCCATAGTTCTTTTGCCACTGCAATCCATTTTCCATTCAGCCTCTGAAGTTATTTTCCTACAATACAGGTCCTACTCTGTCATCCTCTGACTCAATAAACTCCAATGACTCATCATAATGCCCAGGATTAAATACACAATATTTTGGCTTCAAAGCCCCTCATAAACTAGAGCTCTCCCTCACCCCAACTTTCTAGTCTTTTTACATCTTATTCCTTGCCACACAGTCTTTAGTTTAATGACTTGCTTCTTTATGGTCCCATAAATAAGACAATTAATCTCTTACCTCTGGGGATTTTCCCTAACATATGTACCATGCCTGGAATACTCTCCATTCTCATCTCTGGCTCTTTGCTCCCCCAACTTCATCAAGCAACGAAAATCCTACTTTCTAAAGGAAGCCATGCCTAACCCCTCTTAATTCTAATGATTTTCCTCTATTAATAATTTCCTACTTATCATTCATGTAGCTGGTTTAGGCATATTTATTTCCTTATTATATCTACCATTAGATTTTGAGTTCTTCCAAGTCAGGGACTTCTTCCCTTTCTTTGTATCCCTAGAACTTAACACAATTTCTGGCCCATAATAGACGCTTAATTAACTTAATAATTGACTTCTTGCTGACAAGAGCAACTCATCTCCAAAATCATATATAAAATCCTGTTTAGCTTTTAAATCCCTTACTGAATTTCCAGTCTTCTTCTATGTACTCTGATCAACTGACAATGGAATCTGCTGTTCCTAAAACAAGACACTCTATCTTTGTCTCTTAAAACAGGGGGAATATGTCTGGAAATCTCTCTCTCTCTCTCTCTCTCTCCCTCTCTTTCTCTAACACACACACACACACACACACACACACACACACACCATAGCCTACCAGCCTACCTGGTTCCCTTGTATCTCAGCTAAAACCCTGCCTTCTACAAAACAGCATTCTCATTTGCCCTTAATCCTAGTGTCTTCCCTATGTGAATATCTCCAATTTATATTTTATATATCTTGTTTTGTGTAGTTATTTTCATGTTATCTCCCCAATTAAACTGTGATTCCTTTGATATTAGTGACTATTTTTTCCTTTCTTTGTATCCCCCATGCTGATCATAGTTCCTGGCACATAGTAGGCATTTAATAAATGTTTGTTGATTTCACTAAAATGCTTGCACAGCAGACTCTCTCTGTAAAAGCACAAATATTACTTTATAAAGCTGGAAAAGTAATTGATTTACATTTCTTATGGAATGTGTTACTTCATCATATTTAAAACATTTGTGCAACACAGGTTGTGTTGGATAAACCAGAACCAGACAAATAAAAACTAGTAACTACTTTGTGAAATTTCCATACTCAAATTCAGAGAGAAAGAGGAATGTATCTTATGAGGTAGATCGATGTAAAAAATGACAGAAAACCATGCTTCATTGTCAAATTAAACATTTTAGAACTAGCTGGATAGGACCTTAGACATTAACCAGTGTGAACTAGAGTGACTTGTGAGAATATCAAAGAGAGTAGATTCAGTAGCTGGGAAGAGCAATTGATATCTCATGTATTTCTTGGCTCTAGGGAAGAGTTGACCTCACCTCAACCACAAAGAAAGAAGATAAGGGCAATCAATCAATCAGCTCACCGAGTAAAAAAAAAACATTTATTAATTAGTTATAATGTGCTAGGCACTACAATCATCACTGATTATACGAAATAACCCCTAACCTGAAGGAGTTTCCCCTAGATGGATTTGTATGTTATTCAAAGAAATAAAATGCCCATATAGAGATAAATACTATGTATATATGAAATAAATTCAAAGTAATTGCTAAGAGCTTGAGGGCACCACATGTAGATGGGAAAACTAGGACATTATCCTTGAGGAGGTGGCACCTGAGATAAGAATGTAGAAAACTAAATATTCTCAAATGTGGCAGTGAGAAGGAAGTACATTCTAATTAAGCATGAGGGCCAGCTTGCACAAAGGATCAGTGATGTGAGATGGAATGTTGTGCATAAGAAACAGCAAGTAATACAACTTGACTAGAATATAGAGTATATAAAGAGGAGTAATATACAGTAATCCTATGAATATTGACTAGAATTATATAGTGAAGGGATTTAAATGTCAAATGGAAGGATTTGTAGTTTGCCCAGAAGAAAAAGAAAACCTTTGAAACTTGTGGAGTAGGGGAGTTTTTGATGAGATTTTACCCATCACAGTACACAGAATGAGAAGTCAGAACCAATAAGACAATGAGTCTGAGTAGGAAACTAGAGCTAGGAGTAGCATGACCAAAGCTAGACATAGAAATGGCATTGAAAACCTCAATTCAAGGTCCATGGCCACAATGCCTGATTCCAGCCCACGACAAGAGGCAATCCAAGTAAAAGGGGAAGAGCCAGGCATTATAATGTGTTTAGGACAATTTGTACAAAGTAGACCAGCCAAACTGTCAGTGAAACAGAAGAGAAAGGATAGAGAGGTTTCAAAAAGAGGACAAGGAAGTCAGAGTTCCGTAAAGTCAAAGAGAACATAGTTTGAGAGGCCACATAAGGAAGATGCTTTCTCATCTGGGCAATGCTGAGGGAGGAATTCTCTAGACTCTTTGCCAACAAGCCTATGATAACAGAAACCCAGGATCCAAAACCCCAGGGATAGATACTGAATTTGGGGAAAGAGATGAAAGATAGTAGGGGTGTTCTATTCTAGGACATAGATTCTGGAAGACTGAATTCAAAACTACTATTGTCAGATTAAATCTATCGGCTAAGAGAGGTAGCCCCAATCTATCAAGGAAATATATGACATAAAAGTGGAAGTCAGGAAAGTATAGTAGGAATTTTTCCCTCTAGTTGTCTTTTAAATCTAGGATTCCTTCTTAAAGAGACTCCATTCTAGGTGGAAGAGTGAAGTTTGTGCTAGCTAGAACATAACTCAAATTTAGAAGGAGCCTCAGAGGTCGGTGCTTCTAACCAATATCTAAATGAGAATCCCATCTTCCACAATATCTGACAAGTGTTCGCCTTGCCTTTGCTTGAAGACTTCCAGTATGGGACTATTTCCTAAAGCAGTCCAATCTACTTTGAGATCCTTCCAATTTTAGGTATCTATCTTTTTCTTTCCCTTTTGAATGTAGATAGTACCTGTTTTCAGGAAAAGAATCAGTGATATATTCACACAGAAGCTCATTTTCCCTAACATATCCTAGTAATATGGATTGGGTCAGTTACTATTATGTTCATTTTAAAAGTAGAACCATGGAATCACAGTATTTCAGCCAACATTGCTATGATAATCTATATTTATCAAAGAAAGTTACCATTATACTTTTAGATAAATGAAGTTTATGAGGCTTATAAGGAATATCTTAGCTACTCAAGAAGAAAATAAGGAGCATAGGGTCATAGGGCACCACAAGCAAAATATAAGTCATAAAAGCAAAGTTTTTAGTTACTGAGATTTATAAATAATGGTAGAACTTAAATGTTGCGATCAGCATTAAATTTAGGGTATATCAACTTTTCTTAATAAAACCTTACTGAGATCCCACTACTGAACTAGTTATTTGTACTATTCCAGTTTAGATAATCTTCATAGTATCTCTGTGATATTGTTCAATGCTATTATCCTTGTCTTGTAAACAAGGAAATTGAATAAGAGGTCACCTCTAATAACGAATTAGAGGCAGGGACACAAATGATCTGAATTTAGTTATTGTGTGGTTGTATGCACTCAGTGGAAATAATTTTTAGAAGACAGCTAATTGATCTCAAATTGCTGAACTTCCACTTTTCCATTAATGTCATACATTATTCCTTCTAACTAATTAAGATAAGTCAAAGATCCCAACTAGAGTAGGTAACTCCTAATAAGGTTATAGCTGTCCGTGGTAGACAAATTTATGTTAGATGAGTCAAGCAGTTAATGTATTATCAACATATTATGTGCACTGGTATAAATACATTCAATATATGAAAATGACAATTTACAAAAAAGGCAAATTACAGGATGATAATTTGCTTTGTGGGAAACATTTTTTTTGCTCCTTATCTGAAATACTGTTTGGTTTTGGAAGCTATCTCTTTAGAATTAGAGTACAGACCAGGTCTAGAAAAAGGCAAGCAGAATGGTAAAGGTTCTAAAAATCATATCATATTACTAATAGCATGGTAAGGACTAAAATTGTTCTTGGAAAGTAATATATATATGACTCCAGAAGTGAAGACTAAGATGAATTGGTCAAAGTTACAGCAAACAGATGTCAACTTACTGGGTAGAGTGGGGAGGTACTTCCTAACAAAGTTGTCAAAAGTGGGCACTCTCACCAAAACGTAATCTCCTTATCATTGGAAGCATTCAAGCAGTAGTTAGAGTACCATCTTTTGAGAACACTTAAGAGGGAATAACTACATAGAGTGGGAATTTGAATTGGATGTTTTCCAAGACTTTTTCCAACTCTAACAGTATAGGAGTCTATTCTACCTCACTTCTTAGTACAATGCTGGCGCCTAATAGGAATTTTGTAAATGTGTCTATTGAGTATGATTCTCTCTCTCTCTCTCTCTCTATATATATATATATGTATGTATGTATGCATATATATACATATGTATACACATATATACATGCACATATATACATATGTGGTATATGTATAGAAACACATACATATATATATGCATTCATGCACATATATGATTTATATGATTTTCTCACAAAGCACTCAAATTATTTAAGAGAACACAAGATTTGAACATTTTAATTTAAACAAGATCTCAAGGACCTATCTAATGTGTAAAGTCAGGCATATCCATACATAGTCTGAAACTATTATCTTCCATTCATGGTTACACAATGAGCATTACATTTTAGAAAAGTACAGTCACTTAGAATAAATGATATTGTGCCAACTCCCATCCCAAACTTTAATCACATTAGTTCACTAGTTAGTTAGTTATCTAAGTTTTGATGAGTAGCTCTGTAGTATGGTTCTTGGTCTAAGCTTCTGTGGCAGCAGTTTAATAGAGGATCATTTCCAACATTCTGAAATCTTCCAGCTAGCTGGGGAGATCATAGTGGTGACTGTGGTTCCTAGAGTGATTGTGAGAATGGTCAGGATAATGAATAAATATTGAAAATTTTTCTTGATGCTGTTTACCACTTTGTAGACATCTTAAATCATTTCCAATCAATAGAATAGTAGAGTTGCATGCCTGAGCATGGTTGCTTCATTTCATGGGAATACTCTCAAGTTCCTTCAGGGGCTCTATTATCTGTCTATAATCAGTGGTAAAGTTAATTTGAATGTAGATCTTGGTATGAAGTCATTTAGATCCAGAAGGGACCATAAAGTTCATCTAATCCAATGCCCTCATCTTACTTATGAGGTCTAGAGTAATTAGATAACTTGCCCAAGGTTACATAGAAAGTAAATTGCAAAGGTGAGACTCAGTGCTGGGTCATATGATTCTAAATCTAGTGGGCTTCCCACCATATAATACTATTTTTTCATGTTGGGGCAGATGAGTCAATATTCTAAAGGACTGTGACAGCTCTAATGATTCACTATGTAGCTACTGCCAAGACAATGTATCTCACTGACTAACTCACTGCCCATAATGAGGACAGGACAGGAGAGTTTTAGTTCAGCTTTAGAGTTTTGCATGACACACCAATTATAAGGGTTCTACTAGCTGTAGGTGATTATATCGAGGGAATAACCTGCCTTTCTTTCCCTACTCTAGTATTCTTTCCTCTTTATTTCATTTATGCACTGCCTATAGGGTCATGTTGTAGCAACTTTCATCATCTGAGTTCTCAATATCCATGTTTCTCTATTGTCTCTGGCATATTATTCTATATGGACATAATAATTCAACAATCCCTTTCCCACGAATGAGACAAAATGTATATGCATCATAAATTTCCAAGTTCTTTACAGTTTTTGAATTTAGTTAAAAGTCTGAGCCTTTTGTTAGAGGTCAAAATATCCCCTTCTCCCCACCCCAGATTCATGGCAGGAAACCATGAATATCAGTAATGAGGACAAACATATTCTTGTGAAAATGCTGTATTTCTCAGTGCCTGATCCCCCATGCACATCTATCTCCCCCATCAACTTGTCATCAGAGGCTCAGTATCATCATAGATAGATTGTATTTGAGAGACTCCTTTTTGGTGTTTTCATTTTTTATTGCATTATATGCTGTCATTGAGATTGGACTCTGGATATAAATAGCCTTGCTAAATTTATTGCGGGTGTCAATGACTCTTTTCCCCCACCAGTAATAACTGTACATTACATGGTAATTGGCAGCAATTCTCCAGATTGGTACCCTTGGGCAATAGGGTATGTTTCTTGAAGTGGCTAGTCTCTGGGGTGAGAGGGAAAGCAAAATAAATTAGGGCAAATGTAGCACCATTAGCTGAGTCATAGAATGAAGCCATGAAAGGCCAATATTCAGGTCAGAATCTTGATTACTTGTGGAAGCAGCATAGCGATGAAGACTCAGAATACAGTGTGTGTGTGTGGGGGGGGGGGTTATTAGCCTTCTGATGCCTTGAGTGATAGGACATGTAGATAGTTATCCTGAAGTGTTCTCTATATAGACAAGTTCACATTTCTCATATTCAGATGGGTCTCTTCAGATAATGGCTGGAATTTCCTTCAATTGCTGGACAATCCATTTTGGCTTTAACTAATCTTTATCTTCTAAAAACAAATACCACCTGTTTTTATATCCAATTGATGTTTCTTTTTTTCTGAATATATGGAAAATTAACAAAGACATTCCAGGTTGCTCAGGTAAAAGATTCATTCACTTGAAATAACATTTATTATGAACCCAATAGGTATATGACACTTTGCCAGATATGCAGATGATGAGGTCCCTTTCCTTTGAATCATAAAAATTATTAGAGATCCTAAAATTAAAATGGGGAGTAACCATAGAGACTATCTAGTCTAAGACCCTCATTTTGCACTTGAGGAATCTCTAGCCTGTAGAGGTTAAGTGACTTGTTCAAGGTCACCTCATTTTTTTGATCTGTAAAATAAGGATGACAACTATCAATGTGTCTGTTTGGTGTAACTAAACATTTGCTCAACAGGAAAGTTATAGTGATAAGGAGGGGAGAAAATAAAATATTAATTAATCACTAACAAAATAAAAAGCAGAAGGAATTTCAAGTCAATATAGTTGAGCAGGAGAGTGTTTAGAACTACTATGTTAACTTTGAATTATGTTTGAAAAGCTATATGTGTCAGAAAAAACTAAACTGAATGCAACTAACAAGTTTATAGTTTCATATACAATCTTTTTTTATATTGAAAAGTTCATGATTGTTAATGTTTATTAACTTCTGAATGAAAAATCAAATGTATACAAATGTTGTGAGTATGAAATTAGGTGATATACTTTGAAAAACTTAAAGCAGAAGAGAAGAATGAGAATTAAAATTTAAATCTACTCATACACAACATAAATAAGTTTCTTGGCCTCAGTTTCTTTTGATCACTCTTTTTCTTTGTCTATGCATCAATCTGTCTCTATCTCTTTCTCTCTGTCTCTGTCTCTCTGTCTCTTTCTCAGTCTCCCTTTCTCTCTGTCTCTTTCTCACTCGCCCTTTCTCTCTCTCTCTCTCTCTCTCTCTCTCTCTCTCTCTCTCTCTCTCTCTCACACACACACACACACACACACACACACACACACACACACGGATGTAGAAAACTGTATATGATTGTAAAATACAGTCTATGGAGTCAGAAAACTTGGCTTTAAATCCTTCTTTCACTTACTACTTCTGTAACTCTGGGAAAGTTAATAAATTTTCCTGGGCCACAGTTGACAACATCAGTAAGAGGGGTGGGAGGAGACACTAAATATTAGGTCAAGACCTTTTTTATATCTACCATAATCCCAATTACCTCACAAAACAAAGAGAACCAGTAGAGACTAAAATTAGTTCTTGTAACTGTTTGTTGTTTCTTTGTTTGTTTGGTTTGGTTCTTTGGCCTGGTGAGACCTCTAAATAAGCAATGATTTCAGGAACTAAATGGATAGAAATGGAAAGAAGGCAACATATAAGGAAAATGGATGAAAGAGTTTGAAAATGTTTCTATGAACAACTTTTTTCACTATCAAGGATAGCAGAGTCACAATATAAGAACTCTAGCCTCAGTCTCTAGTGTGCTTCTAGAGGATAAAGAAAAGGCACTAAGAGAATAGACAAGAAAATGAACTGAATTAGACCAAGGGTACAAAGGGTAGACCCATGTTCAAGGTAACATAATTTTGAGCATACTGAGGAATTGTCTCTCAAGGTTCCTGAAACCTGGAACAAATCAAATTGTGCAAAAAATATCTGAGCTCCACCTTTCTAAATGTTTTTAATGAAAATTGCCTAGACAGACATCAAGGACATTAGTGGAGAACAGGTGGACTTTCAAAAGTGATATTCCACAATAGGCAACATCTTTATCAATTTCTAATTCACTTAAAGATGCAGAAAATATAAAATCCATCACACATATATGTGTGTACATATGTGTAGCTATGAATGTATACACATATATGTATGTATATGTATATATTTGTGGGGTTATATATCCACATATTTACATAAAATAGGATTATTGTATTATAAGTATTCATATTCATAAATATGTATAAATAAATGTTTTTATGTATATGTACATATATACAAACATGTTTATTTACACACACACACACACACACACACACACACACACACACATATATATATTTGATTTGGTGAAGCAAAATGTTTCCTTAAAGACTCTTGCCCAACCAGGTATCTGTTATCCATACATCCAAATTATTCAGTATTCTTTGAAATATGAAACAGAGATAACTTATTTGATAACACTGATTATTAACACTAATTAACACAAAAAGCAGGAATATGGGTGCATGCCCAGCATTTTCCCCACTGTCATGGAGAATGTCTAGCATAGAACCCAAATTTATGAGGGATTTCTGATAGATGATGATTCACCTTGAGAACTGCAAATCTTCCTGTTACAATTCAAAAGAATTTGGCTTAATCATTCACAGGGGAAAAATGTGTATAAGGAATACTTCCGCACGTATTACCCATATTGTAAAATATATTTAGATGGTCCACCTATATGTTCATGAAATCTATGAGCATTTATCTTCAGCATAAAAGCCATGAACAGACAGTAAAAATGGATCATTTGGGCCCAAAATCAACAAAAGAGAAGATAACTGATTGCATTGTCTTGAGGAAATTGTGTATCTTTTTTAATGGCCTAAAACTTCTCCCCAAAACAAAAGTCTATCTTGGTAATATCCTTATTTTATTGATACTCTTACATGGTTACAAATTATTCAACACTTAAACATGAGTAGCACTTGGAGGGTAATGAAAAGCTATGTGGTAGATATGCTCAGGGTGCAACATAACATAAACAACTTGAAGTAAGGACCAGATTTAAAAAAGTCACTAAGAAGCAAAAGGATTTATAAAGAAAGCCAGTGAATTTAGTAGTAAAACCATGGGATAAGTACAAGAAAGCCTAGATGCTCATGTGGTATGCTTACAACGTCAAGAGAAATTGAGGCAGGGCCACAGCAATTAAGTGGACAGTCTGCAAGTATATGTTATGGGAGGATATAAACAAGATGGACACAGGATGAGCATGCATGGATTGGCTATGATTTATATCATTGAGAATATCAACATCAAAAAGGTGACAGATCAGTTTTGGTAATTGAGTCATTATTTAGCAAGAAAGTTTATTTTTTCCCTTAGATATAAAGTTCTATTTTTACAACTTCCATCCATTGTTCCTATTTCTGCCCACTGAGGTCTAGTATAAGAAATTTAATCCCTCTTTTTCATGAAAAACCTCGAAATTCTGGAAGACAGCTATTACATTCCCCCAAGTTTCCTCTTTTCTGGGTTAATTCTGTCTACAAAATATTATCTATCTTTCCTAAATTTGCATCTCTTATAAATTTGATAAATAATTTATTGATTTTTTAAAATGAAACAGTATTTCTTTTTTATTTTTTTGGAGGGGGAGGAAAGAAGGGTAATTGGGGTAATTAGGGTTAAGTGACTTGCCCAAGGTCACACAGCTAGTAAGTGTGTCAAGTGTCTGAGGCCGGATTTGAACTTAGGTCCTCCTGACTCCAGGGCTGGTGCTCTACTCACTGCCCTACCTAGCTGCCCCTATTTTTTTTTAAATAGCATATCCCTAAGGATTCATTTCTGGAGGCCTCCAGTAAAGACCTTCCTTTATGCTGAAATTGATTTATTCATCATTATTATTTGGTTTGAACATCCACCTCAACTCTGAATCTATCTAACTTCACTACCCTCCATTTCATATGCAAGAATGCCAGGTAAAACTTTATCAAATGCTTTGCTGAAATCTAAATAAAATCTAACTTCAGTGTCAGGCAATATTTCAGCAAATAATTTGCACCAAATCAAATGTGCATATGCGTTGATCTACTAGTCTAACAAATCTGTTTATAAAAGGAAATTAAATCACTGTGACATAACCTGTTCTTGATGAATCCCATGCTGAGTCATAATAAGACATTTCTTTTCTTTGTCTTTTGTTGCTTGGTCATTTCAATCATGTCCAACTTTTTGTTCCCTGCATTTGGGGTTTTCTTCACAGAGATACTAAAGTGGTTTGCCTTTTCCTTCTCCAGCTTATTTTGCAGATGAAGAACTAAGACAAACAGAGTTAAGTGACTTGTCCAGCATCACACAGTGTCCAAGGTCGAATTGAACTCAGAAAGATGAGTCCTCCTGACTTCAGGCCCACATTCTACTCACGATGCCACTTAACTACCCTGTTTTCCTTTCTAAATGCTCCTAACTAATCCTTTCGGTAATACAGTTTCACTAGGAATTGGAATAAAAATCATAGGCCTATAATTTGTAGTTTCTAATCTCTTCTTTTGGAAAATCAGTAGAAATAAATCTAGATATAGTCCTAAAGTATCTTTTCCATTTTCAATGTTTTTTTTCACAGCTCAATGACAGCATTAGTGATTTTACTAGAGTTAAAATAGTTCTACAAATTCCAAGTCAGTTTCTTAAAGTCATTGAAGGCAAATAGGTAGTTTCTTATCATTTCTTCATGTATTTTTGTATTGCACATATGATTTAGCCTAACCTCTTTGGAGTCCAGATAAATCAAATAAGGACAAAATAGGTTAACTGACATGACAGAAGTTCTTAATGGCACAACACAGATTTGAACCCAGTTTCTTTGACTTCATACCTAGCATCATTCTTCTATATATTCAGATGGTCTTTTAACTATTCTTGTTGCATCCTTTTCTGTCTTTGATTCAACTTGGTAGAAAAAAGAGAAGCAAAATAGGAGGTGAGTAGTTTTGCCTTCACTCTGTCATCAGTTAACATTGTCCCATGAAATACAAGCAATAGTGCTTTGATCTTCTTAATTCTAATAAATTTAAAATTCTTTTACTGGGCTTATCATTCATTACTATTCAGCTCATTTTGAGTTTTAGCCTTCCTGGTACTGTGCTTACAGAACTCTGCTAGACTATTGTAATCATACCCGATTATACATTACTATTTCAATCTTCTGTAGATTTTTTTTTAAATAAGGTGGTTCATGAATTCCATCTGAATTCACACATTTCTCTTTAAACAGCTCCATGGGCAGATACTCAGCAATCATCCTGCCAATGTATTTTCTGTGCTGGTGTTATTTATCAAACTGCTTTTGATTATTTCTCCTGAGTTTTGCCATTTTTATCAAGGCACAAGGCCTGAAAACAAAGATTTTTTTTGAGCCAGTAGACTTTTGAGGGCACTTCTGCAATAAGTATCATAGAGGGCAGGCCTGCCCCACTCCTCCAGGAAGTGTGCTGGAGTGTATCCCCCTGCCAGGTTGTTAGTTAACTGTGAAGGAATGGAGAATTTAACTCCCCAAAACGGAGGAAGGTAAAAGAAGAAATAGATGCCCAAACCCAAATTTTGACATTTTTATCTCTCATTTTAGGTAAAGAAAGGACGGTGTATGCAGGAGGCAGGTAACAAAAAGGGCTTTGCAGGTGTCTTTCATTGAAATGGAATGTAGATATTCAGAAAGGGAATAGAAGTGGCAAACCTCTTGTGGATTTCTTGGTAGAATCCTCCCAGTTATGTCCAAGACTGAGCAGTGAGGCTGTAAAGGGAATGAAAAAAATGATGGGAAGAGGAAAATTCAGGAAAATAAAAGATGTGACCTAATCAGATGTGCATTCTAAACAAGACTTAAAGAAACTGAAACTAATCTTAACATTATTAAAACTAAGACAAGGTTATCCTTGAGGGATATTTGAATCTCTTCAGACTGGGAAAAGGCATTAAGAAAGAAATGGAGATATCACAGAAAAGGAACTCAGATGGGTAGAGTTTCAAAACAGCCCTCCTATATCAATTACATCAAGCAGAGATGTACTCTCATGGACTTTTGGATTATACCTGCAGCATGAGATAAAGAAAGAAATTTGGTCAGCAAGTGATTATTTGCGTCTATCTTTTCTGTTGCAGTTTAAGAGTTTGTGTTTCTGTAATCTTCGTTGGGTTGTTAGCATTGTCTGTATTTTGTGTGTCGGTAAAGTATACTAAACTTTTCCTGTGGCCTGATCAGCCAAAGGAAAAAAGAGTGTAAAAAGTGAAAACTTTTCCACAGAATTTTCAAACTCCAATAAGCTGAAAAAATGTCTCTCTCTACCTTTCTAACTATGGTCAAGTGGAGGAGACAGAGGAGAGAGACAGATAAGAAAGAAAGGAACTTTTCCCCAGTCTATAAGAATTTGTCACTGTAACCTAATTGAAGATTAAATTTGTGACTAAAAATAATTTATCTACCGTGAAATTCCAAATTGTGGCTTTAATGTTTTTATAAATGTTAAGGTGTTTTAGTGAGTTTTAATATACCAATCTGAGTGAGAAGAACATAATTTGTGAAGACTTCATAGGGTAAGAATATAGGGGCTACTCTCTTCTCATATTTCTGGAATGGAGAATGTCTGAGGGAGTAGTAGAGGCTTGGAATTTAACCTTGTAGTGACTTACCTAACTTCTGGAAAATGAGAGCCTCAAGCTTTAGGTGCCCTTCTCTTCCTCCTCTCTCAGTGCTAGCCAAGAATTTTACCATAATGGACTACCTGTGAGCTGTTTGTTTTCTGCTCCAGGAAGGTCCCCCTCTCCTTCCTCATTCCTTTTCTTTAGCCATATCATCGCCACACTAGTAGCCAAATAAGGAAAGCATGCATGGGTTGGCTTTGTATTTTTGTGCCTAGATTGTAAGACTGCCTCCCAGCCAATGGTCACAAGGGATAGAGGTGGGTGGGAATCTTTGCATGAAGGGTATATCTGTTGCTGCATTTTCTCTGTTTCTTGCCTCCCTCCACTAGTTTCCTAGTGGAGGTAACATCCAAATCTCATTAGGTTTGTAAAATAAATTCACTTTGCTTCTGCCTAAAGATGCCTCTCCCATTATTTCCTTTTTCTATCCCACACAAATTTGTAGAATTGTTTTAGGGAAATATAAGAATAAAACTCTCAAAAGTAACATGGAATCAGTGCTTAGAACTTTTTATTTATTGTTTTTGCAGGGGGAAAGGCAAGGCAATTGGGGTTGAGTGACTTGCCCAAGTTCACACAGCTAGTAAGTGTGTCAAGTGTCTGAGGCTGGATTTAAACTCAGGTCCTCCTGACTCCAGGGCCAGTGCTCTACTCACTTTGCCACCTAGTTGCCTCTAGTACCAAGAACTTTTATCATTCTTTCCCTGGATATTTATTGTTTAGCTCAGGGGAAGGAGGTGATTTCACTGATTAGAAAAGCAAATTGAAGTTACTTAATAAGGAGTATCAGTGAAGTTCCAAAGCTTTTTTTTTAATGGGCTTGAAGCTTAAATTTTAAGAACTCCCTATTTTTAACTTTTTCTTGATTATGAAAAGAGAAAAGCTCATTTAAATCAGGGAGCAACTTTAAAAGTAAATAAAATTTTATTTGGAAGAAACTTTTGTGTTACAAATTTTTGCATTCTTATATTTCTATTTTCTTCTATGAATTATACAACAAATCATATTTGTTTAGGACTTCAGGTAAACTAGAAGCAAATGGGCAGTAGGTGACACATGAATAAAACACTGGGTTTGAAATAAGGAAGACTCATCTTCCTAAGTGCAAATCTGGCCTCAGACACTTACTAACTAGGTGACCTTGGGCAAATCACTTAATCATGTTTGCTTCAGTTTCTTTACATGCAATATGAGCTGAAGAAGGAAATGTCAAACTACTTTAATATTTTTGAAAGAAAAGCCCAAAATGTGATCACAAAGAGTCAGACACACCTGAAATGACTGACCAACAAAAGTAAAAGCAAAGTCACCAAAAGTTATTGAAATAGACCATGCATTTGTAACATTTTAAGAATTGCAAATGCCTTAAAAAAATAGACTAACTCAAATGGCAAAAGAGCTCCAAAAAGCCAATGAGGAGAAGAATGCCTTGAAAGGCAGAATTACCCAAATGGAAAAGGAGGTCCAAAAGACCACTGAAGAAAATACTACCTTAAAAATTAGATTGGAGCAAGTGGAAGCTTGCTTGATGAGAAATCAAGATATTATAAAACAGAAACAAAGGAATGAAAAAATGGAAGACAATGTGAAATATCTCATTGGAAAAACCACTGACCTGGAAAATGGATCCAGGAGAGAAAATTTAAAAATTATTGGACTACCTGAAAGCCATGATCAAAAAAAGAACCTAGATATCATCTTTCAAGAAATTATCAAGAACTGCCCTGATATTCAGAGCCACAGGGCAAAATAGAAATTGAAAGAATCCACAGATCACCTCCTCAAATAGATCCC
>CM053622.1:556836453-556852885 GCA_028646595.1 Phalanger gymnotis
GCTGGAGTCCTGTTTCCCTCTGCCCCTTTGTGGGTTCTGTAGTTCTAGAATTGGTTCAGAGCCATTTTTTCATAGGTTTTTGGAGGGTCTTGGAGGGGAGCTCACGCCAGTTACTGCTTTCCAGTCGCCATCTTGGCTCCGCCCTCCTAATGCTTACTATTGACTATATGACTAACTATGCAGCCTTTTCACGCACAAATTTATAGATGGAGAAACCCACAGCCTCTAAGAAAGAAGAAGGGGGCATTGTCTGAAGTTGGATGAAGTATTCCTCTAACAAATATTCCACTAACACCAAACCCGAGTATCAGTGGAGGAACCCAAGTGAAAGTAGTATTTGATCTAGCTAAGAACAGAGTTAAAAGGCATCAAAGTAGATGACAAGTGAACAAAGTTATACATTTTTAGTAAAAACCACCAGGTGGTGCTAAAAGCCACCATCCTGATCCTATTCAATAATAAGTATCCTAGCTGGGCAAGTTGTATTCTTGCCCTGACAGTAGTACATATCCACCCTGCTGGATAGATTTATGAGAAAGGTGTCAAACCCTCTATTGTTTTCAGAGAATGAACAACCTTCTATATCTCTGCAGATAGCATTGACGTGCTTTATGCAGGTGTATGTGTATGTGTGTGTGTGTGTGTGTGTGTGTGTGTGTGTGTGTGTGTGTTGGGGGTGGGGAGGAAAGCACTGACAAGTATGAATTTACTCAAGCAAAATCAACATTCTAGTCCTAAAGTCTGGAAAATGCCACCTCTTTCTTGAATTTGTTATATTTTACTGAGGACTAGTCATGTTATTTTAGCTTAATGCAGTTGGCTGGCTCCACATATGAACAGAAAGAAAATCATACTAAACCATATATGGGATTTTACTCTTGGTATAGATTCTATACTTTGATAAACAATAAATGATAAAAGAGTTACCAAACAGCTATATGCAATTCCTCTCCCTCTTCTCCAATCAATTTTGATGATCTCCAGATAGCACATAGGAAACCTGAAACCTAGGAGTTCTAGGGAGTACAAAGTTTAAACCAGTATAGTTCTCCATACCAATTCCTCCTTTCATCATGCAAGAGAACATAAGCAACATAATACATTCCACAGTGCTGAGCCCAAACATTCTGCAAGGAGATAATTCAGAAACTTAGTAGAATTATTGGACATGGATCTCTCCAGTTTTGAATGAAAACTGTATTCGAATCCAGTATGTACTCTTGAATGACAGCATATCCTTGGAGGATATGTTGCCACAGGCAGAAACCTCTGACCAATTCTCATAGCTAGCTCATCACTAAGTCTAGGAAAAGGCAATGCATATTCCACACTAATTCCGACTCACTTCCTCTTTCAGGTGTCTTAAAGATATCCCCCCTGCTCTTTGTCTCTTCCAATCAAGGAATGACCTCGGCCATTCCCTGCTGCTCCAGTTGCTCATATAGTTGCCACGGCTGAATGGTAGGCTAGTTAGTTCTTCTACCTGTGTCTCTCCGGTACCACTCTCCTTATTCCAGTGCCTCTAAACTGGTTAGTAATCCTAGAATTTGACTTTCTTCTTTTTCTAAGTCCTTGTTCATGGATTTATCCGTTGTCTGCTTTCCCCTCATATCACTGTATGATGATCAAACTTAGAATTCATTCAGCACAAATTCTATTCTACTGTCCCCAAGAGGAGAAAAAATCAACTACATGTACTCAGATTATTTCACTGCTTATCTAAAGTACTTAGCTCTTCCAATTTTATCACCATAAGGAACTAGTGCTTAGCTCTAAGCTTCCCCCGCCTCATGCTTTACTTATATGGACAATTTCACCTGCTTTTTAGGGCTTCCCTTACTCTCATTCATAGACTCTAATCCTGTATCAGGCAAGCAGAGCATTTAAAATTGGATGATTTGATAGGAGTTAAAAACAATAGTCCAACCTTGAGGTTACAAGGCAGCTACAGCTGGTAGAGTACTAGACTTAGAGTCAGGAAGACCTAAGTTCAAATCCTGTTTCAGACATTTACTATCTGTGTGGCCTTGGTCAAGCCATTTAACCTCTTATCAGTTTTCTTATCTGTAAATCGATGATGCTAATAGCCTCTAAGAATTATTAGGAGAATGAAATGTGATATTTGCGAAGTACTTTGCAAAACTTACAGTGCTATGAAAATTCTAATTTTTATTACAATGTGTAGTTACAGTAATTGTCTTATTGGATTCTCACAACAGCTTTGTAAATAGTAAAAGTACCCCCATTGTATAGATAAGGCCGACTGAGATGAAGTGACAGAGCCATTGTGACACAGCTAATAAGTGAAAGAGCTAAAACTTAACTTGAGCCAGGTCTTTTAACTCCAAATTCAGCATTCACGTCACTAAAAAAAAAATCTACTTATATTACTTAGAAGGAGAAGAATGGTAATGGCTTCTGAGTTGGGGGCTCCTAGCAGGCTGATCAAAGATAGGAAAAGTATAAGGCATGTCCAGGGAACATTGAAAATATAATTAGGTCAGGAACATTACTTAAATAACTACTTTGTAATATGATAAAAGCACAAGAAAACAAAGCTTCTAAGGTGGTTTCCTTCACCATCATTAGGAAGAGTTAATTTTGCATGAATATTAAGGTCATTGAATTTACTAATGCAGTTGTTTATTCACTCTGATTTTACTCTAACCATCTTCCTATAGTTTGAGCAGTAGAGATGGCTAATGACTCATAGGATCAAAGAACTAAAGCTGGAAGGGATCTTAGACACAATGTTGTCCAATCCCTTCATTTTAAAAATTAGGAAACTGAGGCCCAAAGAGGTTAAGTAACTAGCCCAAAGTCACTTAGATTGTCAGTGGAGGAATCAGAATTTGAATTTGGGGTTTTTCATTCCAAACACAATTTTCTTTCCACTGTTTCCAGAGTACTTCCCAGAGACCGACAACCAAGGCTCTTTGAGCAATAAATGCCAAAGGCATGCTCTTTGCTGGTTATTCAGCAACCAGCCTCACTTAGCCTCTTCTTTATTGGTTGGTCCACTCCTAAGGCTAATGACAATAGTCAATAGGTCACTAATGAAACCTAGACCATTTGTGCACTTAAAGGAAGGAAGAGAGGGGGCAGGGAAAACCCAACATTAATGAAGTCATAATGCTGAGATGGGAAATTCCCTCAATTCAGGAAATGTGAAAGTCCAGAAACCAAGAGTAATGTAACTTCAGCCACAATACATTATGAATTGATTAAATGTAGGGTTTACCATTCTAATTAATGATTAGCAATCCTCCAGCTGCATTATAAGCAAGTTCATTTTGCTAGAAGAGTCCTTGAATTTTTTCTTCGTTTTACATATGAATGCATATGTGAGGTAACTATAAAACGAGACAATATTTTTTAACATTGAAGGCTGTATTGCTGAGTAAGTTAATCAATCAATTAACATATACTTAATTAGCATCTACTATGTGCCAGACCTACAGTGTTAAGGCCTGGAGATAGAAAGACAAAAATAAAACAGTTCCTGCCCTCAAGAATTTCTATTCTCCTGGGAGAGACAACATCTACACACATAAGTATATATAAACTATATGTATAGGGTAAATGCAAGCTAATATTGGGGGGCAGAGGTTGGACCATAGGGGAGGACAAAGGAAAGGTGGCATTTAAAATAAACTTTGAAGAAAATAAAAAGGTTTAAGTGGTATAAATGAGGTGGTAGTACATTCCTGGAAATTATGTGAGGCAAAGAAAATAGAGATATCACCTATGTGGGGAAGTAAGGAAGCTGGTTTGTCTAGAATATAGAGGGTGTGAAGGGGAGATATGTATATTAAGCATGGAGAAGAAAATTGGAGCCAGGTCATTAAGTATTTATAATAAGTAGTACTTATTAAACACCACTATGTGTTCACTAGTGTGCTAAATACTAGGATACAAAAAAGCAAACAAACAAAAAAAGGTAAAAGCCTCTACCATGGCCTAACATACAAAGACAGCATTCAAAAAGCTATATACATATGAAAAGATATGGCACAAATTGGGGTAGTCTCAGAAGGAAAGCATTAAGATTATGAAAGCTTATTGCAGAAAGTAAGATTTAGAAAATACTCAAAGGAAGCTATGGAAATCATGAGGTAGAGATGTGGAGGGGGACAATTCCAGGCATGAGTGACAGCCATTGAAATGTTCACAATTAGGAGATGGAGTGTCTTGTGCGAGAAGCAGTAAGGAGGCCAGTGTCAATGAATTGCAGAATGTGTAGAGAGGTGAAAGGTGTAAGAACAATGGAAAGGTAGGAGTAAGCCAGATTATGAAGGCTGTAAAATACAAACAAGATTGTATATTTGATCTAGGAGGTAATAAGGAGCCAATGGAATTATCAGATAGGGAGGTGATATGGTCATACCTGTGCTTTAAAAAGTTCAATTTGCCAACTGAGGGAGGTATGGCTTGGGGAAGGGAAGGGCTGAGGGAAAGATGGAGTGGGGAAAATTTGAAATAGGGAAAACACCTAGCAAGCAGCCTTATGAGGAGATTTAAATATCTCATAGAGGGGTTTAGATTTAATGATAGAGGACATAATCATTACTGGACTTTCTACATTGGAAGAGCCATATGGGCAACCCCGTGTTTTAGCGAAATCAATTTGGTAGCTATGTGGGGGATGAAGTGGAGAGGGAGGAGGCAGCCAACTAGGAGAATATTACAATAATCCAAGTATGAAGCAATAAGGATGTAGGGTGAACTAGGGTAGGTGAGAGGTGATGAGGAATTAAGGATGACTCTAATGTAATCTGGATTGGCTAGAAGATTGGCGTTTCCTTCTTAACAGAAACGGGGAACGTCAGAAGAGAGGGATTTTAGTGGAAATATAATAAGTTCTGTTATGAACATGTTGAGTTTGGGAAGCACATAGGACATCCCATTTTAGAATGTCAAATAGTTGGTGATATGAGACTGGAACTCTCTATGTAAAGAAAGCTAGATTTGTAAATCTAGAAAACGTACGTAGTGGTGACGATTGAACACAAAAGAAGATGAGATTACTGAGTCCACAGAGAGGTAAAAGAGGTAGACTCAGGGCAGAGACTTAGAGGAATACTCACATTTAGGAGTGGCCAGGATGTGGATAATGATTCAACCAAGGAAACTGAGGAGGAAAAAAAGTAAGACAAGTAGGAAGACAACCCAAAGAACAAATATTCAAAAAATCTAATGGTTTACGATCTCATCTAGGTGGTTCATCTAGATTTAGTTTCACCTGGGTGAAATATCCCCAAAACAGAATGTTTTTGTTCAACTCTTGTTCATATGCTCCAAAAACAGTGGTCACAAGGCATTGGGAATGGTGTTCAGAGGGTGACAGAGGAGAGATCCTGACTACTTGTTGGACATTTTGAACTAGATGTCCTATAGGCTTTTCAAACTCAACATGTCCAAAACAGAACTCATTACCTTTCCATGTCTTACTTCCTCTTAACATCACCAGCACACCAATGTAGCACATGGTCTTCAATTTGCTTGTTTTATAATAAAATTCATTTCAGTAAGCATTTTTTCTGTATCTACTATCTACAAGATATCATTTTATGTAATAATGATATAATAATAACATTCTCAGAGGTCCCTGTCCTCAATTAACATACATTATATGAGGTAGATACAATATTTGCACAGATGAGTAAATACAAGCTTATTTGAGGCAAGAGGTTGTGTTAACCATTAAAGGTATCAGAAAAGACTTCCTGTAGAGAATCATGTTGGAATTAAGCCTTAAAAGAAGCTAAGGATTTTATAAAGTACAGATAAAGAAGGAGGCCTAAACAATGGCATAGAGGTGAGAAATCAAGTTTATGTTAACAATATATTTACATAATTGGCTCAACAAGAAAATCAGTCTTCATACTTTATGGTCACATCTCTTTGAACTCTCTCTCTCTCTCCCCGCCCCAAACACCCAATCCTTTCTTACTTCACTACTTTGTAGTAATGCCTTGATTCATATACCTTTACAATGGCATATCCTCCATGTTTGATTTGATCTTTCTTTTTGGCTTTGCCTTTCAGAAACAATCCCTGACTTCCTTCTGGACTTACTTCAAATAACACCTTCTACAGGAAATCTGTTCCTGTATCCCTACATATAGAGACATACATATATGGTCTCACTTCTATTAGAATTTAAGCTCTTAAAGGCAAGAAATGTTTTAGCTTTTTCTTTGTGTCCCTAGCTCTTAGCACAGTGTTTGATACATAGTTTGTTACATGGTTGTTAATTGATTGACTGATCTAGAGGTATAACTTTTATTTCAATGCTTGTCATAGGAAGATGCTGGAGCATAGATGGCTGAAGTGATTAAAAAAATACTCAGGTTCCTCATCTGAAAATGGCGATAATAAAACTTGTTCTTTGTAAATTTTAAGTCACTGTAGGAATATGTGTTACTATAGTAAAAACAACTTTAAGGACTGACAAAAGTTGGTCTAAAGAAGCTAAAGAGGAAAGTGTGGGAAGGAGTGGGATTTAGCTCTGTGGTATCCAGTTAGACTCCATATGCTAAAAGGGATGAACTTCCCTAGCAAATGGTGTCGCATTAACGGAGCCTCTAGTAGGTCTGGCATAGATTATTAACACAAGCTGCATGCTATGGAATCCTACTTCTCTTTTGTTAGAGTAGAATAATGAAACTGGCTGACTGACCATGAGCACTGGTTTAGTTTTCCCATTTGTAAGACGATGACATTACGTATATATCCTTACTTCTAAAGAATAATGATAATAAAATATGATAATACGTGCAAAAGAAACTTCAATTTTAGAAAGGTACTATATAAAGCCAAGGCACCAGTATGCCCCTACAGTCAGTATGCTTCCTTCACAGTTAGAAACATATAAATATTCAGATATCTATACAATCTCTCTTTTGAAAAAGAAATACATTTATGTGTAATGACTTTAGACAACTTACTACTTTTTCACTGACTCCATTATGTGAATGATGCTGTTATATCCATCTGGGATGCTACTGCCATACTAATTTTCCTAAAATGCCTATAATGGTTCCTTATCACATCAAGACAAAATCTTTAGTCTGACTTTCAAGGCCCCCTATCCTCCACCTTCATAATATGGCCCATCATTCTTTCTCCAATCTTATCTTACTTCTCCCATACATAAAAGACTTGTCAGGTCACTCTTTAGTCTCCCAGGGTTTAAAAACTTCAATGGATAGGTAATCTCAACATGGCATACATTGTGATGTATCCTTATCTTTTTATTCTGTGTGATTTTTATTACCTTCTCCCACCCTTGCCACCACTCTGCCACTGAGCTGGTGGAGCAAAAGAAGACGCACAAGAATGAGATCATATTGTTTTTTCACCTTTTTCATGGTCAAAAGATACATTACTTGAAGATCTACCTTCTGGTGATGAGCCTCTCTACCCTTATTATATAGGCTTAATCTCAGAGAGCAGACATAGTTCACCCCTGGGATGAAATTTAAAGGTCTTCTATCTTTCCAGGATCTGACAGAGCCTGACCTCCTTTGACATGGCTCTGGAGACTTCAGTGTTACTTTTACTCCACAATAGGACATCAGAACACTTTTTGTGGAGGCTCATCCCCCAGCAGGTAGGTCCTTTTCTCAGACATGCATCTGACTTGTACTAGGGAATGTCATGAAAAAATAAGAAAGGTATAGCTTATTTTCTGAAGGAGGTAGGATTTAGGGAGAAATTATCTTACCCTAGTTTCAAAATCAGGTGGTTTTTTTTTTCCCATAGTAATTGAATTTACTGTGCCTTTCTATTCACATGGCAATATTTTTGTTCACAGAATGCTACAAAAGGTAGAGTACAATAAGTGAGAAATAAAGCACAGAGGATCTGGTTGTCTAAATGGCAGCCTCTGGTAGGAATGTCCATCATGTTGTTACACTTAGAGAAGGGTAAAACAGGGAATATAATGCAGAAGATGAAAGGCCCAACAGCATGTCTGGCCTTCATTGCTGGAGGCAATGACAGGGCAGTTCCCTTTTTTTTCTATCTCTCTCTACCTCTTCCCTTTCTTATTCCCCTCTAAATTAAAACCTATAATGGTATTCGTTAATACTGGCAAAGTAATAAATCATATTTGTGTCTACTTTTTTTCTTATTCTGTGTGTCACTCAAAACTTTATAATCTAGCCTAGAGGTTGAAAATTAGTCATTTTTTCAGTACAGAAATGGAGCTTCTCTTAGTCAATAGAAATGAATGAATCCATTCTTATATGTTGACTCATCTCATTAATGTGCAAACACATTATGCAGTATGAACAATAAATTACTAGCCTTGGAGGGAAATGTTCCAGACCATGCATAAATAATATAATAGCTTATGTATACTTACTTAAGTGATAGTTTTGCTTCTTTTATGTGAAATAAAGAATTTTTATTGTATAAATTATATTTATATACATATACACATATACATATATGTATATATTTATATATACATATGTATACATACATACACGTGTGTGCATATATGCATATATGCATATACATACACACATACATAGACATATAGACATACACACTTAAACACGCATACATGTATACATACATATACATGTATATATGTATGTATATGTGTTTATGTATATATGTGTATACATGTACGTATATATGCATACATATGTGTGTATGTATGTGTATATATATATATATGTATATATATAATTCCTCTACTAAAGCCTTGCTCAGATGCCTCATCCTTACCAAAACATGACCACAGATTCTCAAAGGCAATATGTGATACATTTTAAGGATATAGACATTTCCAAGTAAAATCAAATGAGGCCTAGAGGGGCTGCGATATCCATTGGAGAAAGAAGTACACACTCATAAGGAAACTATAGTATGTCACCTTGGGTTATTGGAGTAAGGGTCCCTGGTGAGAAAAGCAACCAAAAATTAAATAAACGAATGGTCAGGTTGAAAGCCCAAGTTTGAATATGGATTATTTTTTACCCTGAGGTTTGAAATAAGTTCTCTGACATTATCAACTGAAATTTTCATATAGAACCACTTTTGTCAGGATTATGTACATGTCTCATAGTAATTTTGAATTTGTGTAATCAGATAAATTTGCCTAAACCAATGTTTATTTTAATTGATTTCACATCAGGAGTGTTGTGATACCCAGATTAGATGATATATACAAAGCACATTGCAAACCATAATGGGCTATATAAATGCTGATATTATTATTATTATTATTATTATTATTATTATTATTATTATTATTGTCATTATTAGCTTCTAGTCATCAGGTTTCCAGTCTGATGATGACTTCTTTTTCTGAGCCTTCTACTTTACTCCTGCTGATCTCAACCAATGCTTATAGAGAGATACAAGAGTGTGCTGATAAAAATGTTTAACAACCAGGCTCTTAGGGAAATAAGTTTCATCTGCATTATTAACATTTTCTTAAATCAAAACAATCAATCAAGCCCTGATTTTTAGTCATTCTGATTTCTGTGGTATAAATTTCATGCTACAAATTTAATAAATTTTCAAAAATCTAATTTGTTAAATTAGAGCTGGCTCTAGCACACCCCTGGCAGGAACTTTAAGCTGACTGGGTCATTTTGGTTTTTCCCTGTCACAGTTACAGATCCTTGGACATCATAGCACTTTAAGACTTTGGGGGAAGGGAGAGGGAAACACTAAAAATGTGTCCTGTTTGGATTGTGATTAAACTCAATAACTTGAGCACATACTATGAGCAAAGCATTTACATAAAGATGTATTAAACTAATATGTTATCCTTCTAAAACTCAAATTGCTTTGGTCTGGACATGTGATCTCATTCAAATGGGCACTTCTTTTAGGAGTCCATATGACACCCATCGGTGCCCACACCTTCTAATCCTATGCAATCCTTGCCTATGATCTATTCAACAAATGGAAGATTTCTTTTTCCATTTACAAGTTAAAAAAAAGTTTGTGAATGCCCATGTATCATTTGATTTGATTCTGTTCAGTAAATATTTTTATTAAGTGCCTACTAAGTATAAGCATTGTGCTAGGCCAGGAATACAAAAAAAAATCAATAGCCTCTCTCTTAAAAGAGCTATCCCTCCACTGGGAGCACCTCATTTAGAATTTGCAAAGCTTACATGTATACTATCTCATTTTGGTGGGAGGAGAGAACTAGCAACCATGTCAAAGGGTATACCTGCCTGAGCTGGAAGCCAAAGAAGGATCCCAAGAGGCAAAGGTCAGGAAAGAGAGCACTTTTAGCACTGATGACAGCTGATATAATAACGGCTAGCATTTGTATAATGCTCAACAATTTGCAAAATTCTCTCATTTTGTCCTCACAGTGCTTCTTGGAGGTAGCTACAATCATTATCTATCATATTCATTTTATAAATGAGGAAGTTGAGGGAAAAAAAGAGTTTAAGTGACTTTCCTAGGGTCACACAGTTAGCAATTGTCTGAGGCTAAATTTGACCTCAGGTTTTCTAGATTGAAGCAGACAGAGATTAAAGGATTTATCCCATATAACAGCTAGTAACTGTAAGATGACAGATGTGGTTTTTTTTGTTTGTTTGTATGAGACAATCAGGATCGAGTATTTGCCCAGAGTCACATAGCTAGTAAGTGTCAAGTGTCTGAAGCCACATTTGAACTCAGATCTGACTGATTCTAGGGCTAGTGCTCTATCTATTGTGCCACCTAGCTGCCCGGAGAGGATAGATTTGAACTTGGGTCTTCCTGACTCAAGGTCCAAGGTTCTATTCCCTCATACCACATAACTGCTTGTAAACAATATATGAAGAAATGGAATAAGGAAATAGATTGTTGCTAAAGTGGAGAGTAATAAGTAGGCAAGTTTGGCTGGAACATGTAGTGTATGAGGGGACACATTGTGAACAAGTCTGTCAAATTAGACTACAGCTGGACCGGGAAGGACCTTAATGCTAAACAGTAAAGTTTGCATGCTATTTTAGATATAATAGGGAGGTAAAAGTACTTCTTCAACATCAATTTCCTCATCTATGAAATGCGGATAAAAATAACTGTACTATTTAACAGGTTATGGTAAGGCTTAAATGATATAATATATATATATATATATAATGCCTCATAAGTACAAATGCTCACAATTATTACATGAACTCCTTTCCATATGCTCCTTTCCATTATCCTTTGGTTAACAATTAACTTTCAGATGCTTATGAGCTTGTGGTATTTCATGATTTGCAACTATATTGGGATCCCTGGAGAATATTGATGCTGAAGAGAACAGCTCTAGTATGTCAAAAAGTTGAGATCATCAAAAGCTGAGCAAAAATCCCCAAATGTCTCCTAGTCTATTCTACTTCTGTTCAATCCTATGTCTATCAAATGTTCGGTTAGCAATATATGTGTAAGATATCTGTGCTGAGAGGCTAGCTTAATGAGCCATCCATTCAATTGAATGTCATCATCTAGGCATTATGTGGTCTATATCCATTTGGCTTTTCCTATATGGATTGTTAGACCAAACTTTTCTGAATGGTCATTGATTCATTCAGAACGCCATTTTATATTATCCTCATCCCCATAATAAATGAGGAGAGGAAGACATTGATTCCATTATTTTAAAGGTAAGGAAAATTAATTGTCATATGGCCCTGATTGTTACAGCATGCATTGGCTGTCAAAGCCTTCAGGAGGAGAACTTGATTTGAGACTTCTACTTTTGGTTTTATTTTCTCTAATGTGCTTAATGTGTTGCTGGTATGATAGAAAGAAGGCACACATATAAAAAAGTTAAATTAAAACAAATATGCAAAAGAGAATCTGATCAAGTGGACAGCTATGTGGTCTAAAGGATAGTGTGCTGGACCTGAAGTCAAGAAGACTCATCTTTGTGAGTTCAAATCTAGCTTTGGACACTTAATGGGTCTGTGACTCTGGGAAATTCATTCAACTATATTTTCCTCAGTTTCCTCATCTGTAAAGTGAGCTGGAGAATGAAATGGAAAACCACCCCAGTAACTCTGCCAAGAAAACTCCAAAAGGGGGGCAGCTAGGTGGCACAGTGAGTAGAGCACTGGCCTTGGAGTAAGGAGGACCTGAGTTCAAATCTGGCCTCAGACACTTGACACACTTCCTAGCTGTGCGACTTTGGGCAAGTCACTTAACCCCAATTGCCCTGCCTTCCCCCCTGCAAAAAAAAGAAAACCCTAAAAGGGGTCACAATGAATCACACATAAGTGAAAACAACTAAACAATAACAAATCTGATTAAATGTCCAATAAGTACTTCTACCATTAAGTGTTAAATAAAAGTTCAGAGAAGTAAAAATTTAAGGTCAGAATTCAAATTAAAGTATAAAATACTAAGATTACATCTAAACAGATACTCATAATACATGCCTCCAGTACTGCATGCTTATATGCAGTAATGGGTTGGTAAATATTTAACAACTACCTAGCTGAAAAAAATGTACATGAAATACTTAAGTTTAAATTGAATTATTACCATTTTCTCCATCATTATCTTAAGTCTAAACAGTCAATAAAACAATAATTCCAGTCCTGATTTATAGTGTTTGACAATTTCTGAAGCGTAAATGTTCACATTGAAAATTTCTCAATAGGTTCTCAAGAGCTGCTATAACCTAGCTTCTTTATACATTAGCTTACATGTGCAAATATGAAACAACTCTTCTTTAAAGGACCTTACCATAATCTGGATTTTCTTACATTATGAGTGAAATCACCTTCACATATGATGATATATACTACAACACAGAAAACACATGTGTTACAGTTAGACCCCCGACCCTGCCACAACTCCCTGCCAAGCTCAGGATTGTACTAGGGCTCTATTGTATGATGGATGGTTTGGGCTGACTTTTTAAAAGAAAAAAAGTTTAAATGTTCTGGGCCCTAAGAAGGTATTTCATCTAACATCAATGATACCACATTAGTGTCACTCTCAAAAGGCTGTATGTACAAATCTGAGTTTCTATTATGCATAAGCAGCTATTCTGGCAGGGATAGCTCATGTATGATGAAGAAAATGGAAACTGGAAGATTTCAAAACACAACTCTTATTTTTTTTAAAGGAGGAAATCATAAAACCTCGCTGACAGCCATTGACCCTTTTATCACAGTATACAGCTAGTAGATCTTGCACTGCTCAATTCCATTATAAATGTTATGAATCCAAACTGAATTGAGATGTACTGATATTGGCCCAGCAAGAAAATTGCTCATTCATTCTCTGTAACTCTCTTTGTCATTGCAGTGGTGAAAAGCTTAGTATAACCTGCCAACAGTCTCACACCACATAGCAAGCATGAAATCAGCCTTGATGGAAGAAAGGTCGGGTTGCAACTTGAAATGGTACTGAGTCAGACTGAGGCATCGAATCACTAGACGACAGTTCGGGGCCATGCAATCTGCTTCACTTGACTGCCAAAGGCAGTAATTTGGCAAAGCTGCTTGTATGGCTCCTCTGTGTGCCAGTGGTAGTACAACCCAGCACAGCTTCCAGTGACTTGAACAATGAATCATGACTTTCCAGGGCACCTATTTTATTATCCTAGTGAGTCTGTCCTTAAGTCACCCTTTACAAACACTTCACAGTTTGTTAGACAGTTTTGAGATCAAATCCTGAAAGGCAAGGTATAACTTACAAACATGGGTGCTATCTAGCCTGAGGTTTATGGTAAAGATGAGCAGAAAACTGAATGTAGTTGTCAGTAGTGCCTGAGTTCAAATCCCACCTCAGACACTAGCTGTATGACCTTTAGCAATTCACTGAGCTTCTTTGTGCCTCTGTTTCTCCATAAAGGAAAAGATAAAATTGTGTCTTTCTCTTCCCTTTCTTTCACAGATAGGTAAAGCACTTCTCTATGTGCCAGGTATCATTTCATCTCCTTTACCCAATCTAGTACTGAATCCTTATTTTTTTTCTCTTCCTTTCTCTTCAATGTCCCTTGGATTTTCCTCCTTTTCCATTCTTCTATATTGTCTCAGTTAAGACCCTTATTATCTCAGGCTTCCATATTGCTAACTGACTTCTCAAATGCCAGTTTCATCCACTCCCATCCCTGTGCACTGATTCCAGATCTGAATTCCTTAACACCATTTCCACCATGTTGTTGCCTCTTTGGAAAATACAACAATCATTCCATCTTCAGGCTTTGTGTAGTGTGTCCCTGCTCTCCATTTCCAATCTTATCTCTGGCACTTAACTATATACTACTACGAGTTGTTCTCTAATCATACCCTACACTACTCTTGTCTCTCTGACCAGACTGTAAAATCGTAAAGGGCCGAGACAGGTATTCCTGTATCTCCTACAGCACTTGATTTGGTTCATGGCAAATGTTCAACCAACCCTTGGTGCTGAAACTCTCAGCACGTTCCTCAGATGAGCCTTCTCTTTAGTGACTAAGGAAGGTGGCTAAGTAGGTTGGATTTTATAATTGTCAGTTTTGAATGATGGAAACGAGGACCTTCCAGCTTATATCTATGATCATATGCATGGAAAGTTAGACCTTGAATAGTTAGAATTCTTATTTGATTTGGAGAAAACTGGTAAAATAAGAAAATAAGGTATTTCTAGTAGATCTCTTGTGTTTACTATAGTCTCCCAGTAGTAGAATAAAAGACTTATGATAAATGAAATTACTCAGGTAATAACAGTAAAGGGAGCTAATCTGTCCTCATTACAGCATGAACCATTTCCTATTCCCCCACACCACCTGGTTCTATGAATCATTCAATCAATGGATATTTCTTGAGTATTTACAATATCCCTACCGCTGTTGTTATTCTTTGTTTAGAAGAGGACCAATGACATCATGGGGTGACGTCTTGACTTGTGCATGAATTGGATTTTAAGTGAAGCAGAGTTGCATGAAGTCACCAGTCTCATTCTCTCTTTCAAAATCATTCAGAGTCCAGTGCCAGGACTAAAGTAAGGATGACTAGCAATAGCCCAGGATGCAGTGGATGACACTGGCATCTTTGCTATATGACCAAGCTCTAAGATCTCCACCTTCCTGGCCACTGGAACCAATTGTTCTCATCCTCCCATTCTGCTGGAAGAAGTCTTCACATGCTTGAGGCAGACACCCCCACTAACTCATCAACAGATCTGAAGCCTGTCGGTTACCCTCAACCTGGTTTAGCCTGTCTACTGAGGCAGTTTTACCAGGGTGTGGCCTCTTTACATGCCATAGTTTCTTGGAGCCACAGGTGAGATTTGGATGATGAGTGGACACCAAGGATGGATGAGCAGCTCAGGAGAGGGCTCGCTGAGCCCTCACACCAGAGGTGCTAGTTCTCCCAGGATATCCCATATACTGTTACTACTCCTGGTAATAACAATGTAACATATTTCTTCTCCATTTTGCTCTTCTAGTTTCAGATTGTTTTCCCATTCATTTCTCCTTTCACTCATATGGAGGCCTATCTAGGGTTAGTGGTAGTTAATGTCTGATTCACAATTCATTAATTCTACTCAGCCCTTTGTTTCATTTCATCTTTACATTACTGCACTTGGAATTTATTTCATATTTTTGTTATTGTACATTTCTCTTTATGTCATCCAGTATTATGGATGCAATCCAGCAGGATTGACCCGAAAGTGCCAAAAATGAGTCATCAAACTAAAGAAAGCTTGATTTCAAATAAAATTAACTTCTTCGACTTCCTTTCATCTTATGTGGGAATCAGTTTCTACATCTCTAAATTATTAGAATTAGACTAGGTGATGTCTAAAACTCCTTTCAGCTCTTTAGATTTTCCTCCTATAAAACACATGCTTGTTAAAATAGACTTGTCGGGCAGAGCCAAGATGGTGGCTGGGAAGCAGTAACTGGCGTGAGCTCCCCACCAAGTCCCTCCAAAAACCCATAAGAAAATGGCTCTGAAACAATTTTAGAGCTGCAGAACCCACAAAGCAGCAGAGGGAAGCAGGGCTCCAGCCCAGGACAGCTTGGATGGTCTCTGGGTAAGGTCTATCCCACACGGAGCTCCCAGCCCCCAGCTGAGGGGAGCAGAGCTGAGCCCAGAACGCACGGTGCGAACAGACCAGACATGGACCTACCAGACTGGGAGACAAGCAGAGAGTGCCCTGGCATCCTGAATTACTGAGCTGTGGCATCCACCAGACCTCTCAAACCACAAAGAGCAAAGACATCAGAGAAGGTTAGTGGGAAAAGCTGTGAGACTGAGTTTGTGGTTCTGCCACCGCCCCTGGGGCAGCGGAGGTGGGGTAGCTTTAGAACAAAGGCTGCAGTTGCTTCTGGCCCCAGGCCCACCTGGTGGGAGGAATTAAGTGGCTGATCAGAGCAGGAGTGAAGAGCCTGCTGAAGATTTAAGCCCAGTCTGGGTAGGGGGTTCTTGGGGAAGGAGGAGTGCTGGTGAGGCAGCGTATCCGCCCAAGCGTGGAA
>CM053622.1:556853385-556868825 GCA_028646595.1 Phalanger gymnotis
CAGGGCAACCAGAGTGTACGCCATCTTGGAGTGGGGGTGAGGAAATGGGGAGAAAATTTGTAATTCAAACGCCTGTGAAAATCAATGCTGAAAACCAAACATGTTAAAAATAAATTAAAATAAAGATAAACTATCTTCTGTAGCAAAAAATAAAATAAAATAGACTTGCCATCTCACTAATTTCGCTAACCTCTCTAGTGACACCACCCAAATACCAACTCTGCATTATCATCCTATGGAACTCTTACACTTCTTCCTCATCTCTGGTGTCATTCTGGACAGGCATTGGGCCCTAAGTGTCAGACCGGGGCATGTGGTGATAGTGATTCAAAGTATACACAGAGAAAACTAGTTATGGAGATGTAAAAAGGGGAATAAGATGAGTGCACTAAGGCCTGCTTCTTTATGAATTCCATATTAACTATTGACAAGGAGAGGGTGTCATTTTTTGGACATGGCACATGTCTTATTCCTATATAGGTCACAGTTGTTAATGATCTACTTGTCCCTGAAAGGCAGGGAACTAGGGAGTTGGAAAGTGGCACTTCATTCATTTATGTCCTTGCTGAAATTTTGTTTTTAGTAAATGACTTCTTGTTACTTGTCTGATTTTACTATTTGCCTCCTTAACTCAATCTCTCAAAACCCTAATCTTGCATCTTTGTGCAGCATTCACCTGATCTAAAACATTCTACCATCAATTCTCCTCAGTGGTTCTACCATGATAGGAGGAGAAGGTACTTTAGAGTTACTGATATTGCAGGGATACTAATTGAGCATGTGGAACATTCATTCATTGGATATACCCTCTTTTTTCTGGTATTAGCAGCTAGTCTTTTTCTCCTGGTCATGAAGCTCTAAGCACTTCATCTCTAGGCAACTTTGTAAAGTTTATAAATGAATGGTGTATTGAGAAAACCTTTGACAAAAGCATCTGAAGCACTGTTTTTTTTTTAAAATAATTTACTACAACAAATGACCTTTTGAGAGGCACATAATCAACTGCAAGATAAAGGGAATATAAGATATTGTTGAATTTACTGTTCATTGATTAACAACAAAGTTTAACTTGGTAGAGCAAAATACAACCTTCAACAAAGTCTTTCCTTCATTTGATCCACACAACAGCTCTTTGAGGTAGGTGTTTTTATCATCTTCTTTTACTGATGAGGAAAACAAGCTTAAAGGAATCAGAGGAGATTACACATTCAGCCATAAATATAGATTAGTGATGCTCTGATTACTGATATCAAATGAAGTATATAATAGGGAAATACCACTTCCTGAAGGTATTTGCTTACAACTTCTGCCACAATAGTGACAAAATCAAACCAAAAACATGACTCTATAGATCTGGGGTTCTTGATATATAGTCAGTGAACTTTTTAATCATATTTCTAAAACTGTATTTCAATATAAGTGGTTTCCTTTATAATTTTATGCCTTCTAATTTGTGCATTTAAATTATTATTCTGAGAAGGGGTCCATAGGCTTTATCAGATTGGCAAAAGTGCCTATGATACAAAAAGCACTTAAAACCCTTGTCTAGTGGTGAGATATTCAGATGTTATGAGAAGTTGGTGGTTCCCAAATATCACAGATTTGCCTCAGTGAAATTCTTAGCCAATTAAAAAAATACTCTAAAATTCTACTCTTTACAAAGAAACAAAACGATTGGAAGAAAGATAATTTTTGTCCACATTACATAACATGAAGTTAAATGGACACACTCACCTACTCATGCACATGAGAGGAGACAAATAGAACACTCTTTCATCATATTTCTTAACACGCAATAATCTTTTGGTGTTACTAATGAATCATGGAATTCTAATAATTTCTAAGAAATCAAAATTGTTAATGACCAAAGAGAAAATGAAAAGATGATTTGTAGACAAAAATAGACTGAAACATGTTACTAATGATGACTTGGATTCAAGAAATTGTATCAAAGAAACCAGTCATCCAGGAAATGTGTTTTTGTAAAAGTAGATGGGTGAGCAGCTCAGTTGGTATGTATTAGAAGTCCTAGAGGATGGCCTTAGAGTGTGGGTAATGATCTCTTTGGAAGACTTATGGTAAGACACACACGAGAATTATATGAGGTGAAAAAGATTTAATGGGCTGTATTTTTCATCAGAAGAAAGAGTGTCCTTGTCAATAATATCACAGATTATTTAAAAATCAAAAGACATTCACTATTTCTTTGCTTGTGAAACATTCATAACATTTTAATACCTCCCTACTTGTAGTACACATTTCTCAAGGATAATAACCATATTTTCTTCAGTACCTGGAACAGTACTATAGTGTTAATGTGGTTAAAGATGTCCCCCACCCATTCAAAAGGGACTTTACTTATACCCTTTACTTACTAGATTCCAAGCCCCAGGCCCACACGTTTTCACTAATTAGGCATGAGGCCCCACCCCCACACCCTTTTTGTAAGTAAGCCTGAAGATATGAAGACCTCAGGGCCCCAGGGAGAGGTGCTAAAACCAAAGCCAATTTTATGTGCACTGAGTTCTAGCCAATCAGATGCTGGCTAGGACTGTATATAAAGAGAGCCCAGAACTGAGAGCAGCAGAACTGAGAAGCAAACATCAAAAAGAAATTGAGGCAGCAGACACTGAGAGAGACCCAATGTGGAGAGAGACTTCAGAGCAGAGAGTAAAGTACAAGAGAGTTGTGGAGATCAAAGAGCTGAGAATCTACAGCTTCATGAGATTAGAGAGCTGAGAATCCGGAGAATCCAGGAGACTGCAAGGCTTTCAAAAATGTGAAGAACTGCATTCTTCTGAGAACTGCAGAGGCTTTCAAAAATGTGAAGAGGACACAGGCAAGCAAAAAAGTAGGATTTATGAGTGATTGTTTACAGGAAGGCCTTAGAGGGGGGAAGGTTACAGGATGACTTGGTTCCTTGCTGTAATACTATGTTATAATTTCTTTGTTGCTACATTGAGGTGGGCTTACAGATTTTGGAATATAATCATTACTATATGGAATTGGAGTCATTGGTCCTGGGATTGGATACTCTGGTGTTGAAATAAATGTTATACTTCCTCTGCCTTCTACCTAGAGAGTTTTTCATACTTTGTGATCCTGAACCATTCCTTGAGGTCATTAATCTTGCCTGACTGATACAAGTACCTACTACTGTAAGAAGAAGAAGAAAAAAGAAGGAAAAAGAAAAAAAAAGAAAGAAGAAGAAGGAAGAAGAAAGAAAAAGAAGCCTGACTATACTTTTCTAACTGCTCATGCAATTTTTCACTACTTTCAGAAACTAAATTAAAATTCATTTTGATAGGCATCTAACTCCCTTGAAATTTCAACCAGTGCTGTATATGATATGAAAAAATAGATTTGATAGTATTAGACTCTAGCTTTTTAATTTATGAGAAGCCAGCATACTAAAGACATAATTAGGGGGAGAGTAAAATAACTGAATATTATATAACAGGATCACTTAACCACCTTTATATGGCTATTAGCCAAATTAGAGAGTCCCCTCATTACTTTTCATTCCCATTCAACCACATCAAATAAACATATAAAATCACCTCACTTCTGGAGTATTTCAATGACCTGTTAACTCCCCCTTTGCTTCTAAAATCTCTTTCTCTCAACCCTTTCCAGATTAAACTTCCTAAAATATCACTTTCTCCTCAGAAACCTGGAGTGACTTTCCATTGCCTCCTATATAAAGGCTAAATGACTTAGTCAGTCATTCAGGTCCCCTCCACAGTCTGATACTAACCTAAAATACATTACCAGCTTTATTCCCCACTGTTCCAGCCACTTTGATCCAATGGCCATAAAGAACTCACAGAGGAAGCAAGCAGGAATACATGAGAGCAGCTATGTTTTATTTCAAAATGTTTTTGGCAAGCGAAGTGAACTTTTTTGTTGTCTTTTGCTTTGGAGTGCTTCTCATCACTAAGGCAATCAAATGCCTTTGAGTCTTACCTTCATTTGAATCAAGAGTCTTTGATTGAACCAAGAGTCTTTGATGACCTGCTTAAGTCACAGGAGGACCTAGGTCACATGGGTTTGTCACATGGTTGTGACACCCTCTGACCCTAAAGAAGTATGTGTATATATATATATATATGTAGATGTAGATGTAGATATAGATATAGATATAGATACACTCTGAAGTTAGCATTTTGCTTGGGAGTCAATCACTGGAAGAGTGTCTCATGATTTGACTAGATGAGACTCTGGGTAGCCATTGGAGCCCTCTGGCTTTGAAAACTCAGGTGCTGGTATTTCTCTCTCTGGTAACTTTTTGTATTGCTGTAGTCAGATGGTTAGAAGCCCTGTCTGCTGATTTGTTATTTTGCTCTGTTTATATAATTTCTACTTGTAATTTCTGTTTGTGTTTTCTCTGAAGTTCAGGGTGTTGACTTTTTCCCCTGAACTAAGCGAATGCTTTATGTATGTTTAGTTAAAGTAAGTTTGTTAACCCCTTAAAGTTGCTTTCATTAGAAAAGCAGATCAAAGTATCTATGCTGGTAGCCTTCCTGTGTGTTTGTATTGTTGGTCTTACACAGCCACAGAGGCAGCAAGTATCATTGTTTTTACACATAGGTATAGACTCACTTTTTGAGGATTTCTCTGAATTTCTGTGAATTCTGTTGAGACGACAAGCCTGACGAGCCAGCAGCTCAGCCTCTCTGTCATCTGATTAGTCCTTAAACCCAATTTATCCAGTATCTTGGATATTTTTAATCCATCAGTATTTGTCATGTGCTGAGGTATATGCCTAGTTCTACATAAGGATTTGTGGGAAATTCAACATAAATTATGACCAGGAGTTTACAGTTTAATTGAAGAGAAAGAGACATACTTGAAGAGTTTAGAGAATAACACAAAAGGGAAATATAATAAAGTGTTAAAATGGCAGTCATACACTGCATATCCCTTGGAAGTTCAGGGAAGAGGGGAATCTGAGCTACTTTGGTCAAGAAAAAATGAGGGGAAGATTTTGACGAATAAGTAGAATATTAAAGGTATTTGGAGGGATAGAGAAGACAGGCAAAAAGGTAACAGTAGTAATTTACATATATTATCCATCCTTGTTTGAATATTCCAAGACCTCAGACTTGGAATGTTTCCTAGCTCGGATCACAGTAGCATAGATTTGAGGCTTTGAGATTATATAATTGTAATATCCTTTTTTATAGATAACGAAATGAGGCTCAGGCAGTTTGTGGCTTGCCCAAGTTTGTTTTTCCATTTTTTTCTACTGTGTGTTACCTCTAAGGACTGTCCTATTTATTGACGGTAACATTTAATTCAGTATAACATAAATTTGAGAGAATATGTATACTCATATTACATTTATATGACAAGTTTCCTTGGAAAGTTTTAGTATCTGCTGATCCCTTGCCTGTTGAGTGCATTGAAAAGGACTTCTTTGAAGTTTGTACCATCCATGATTAGATTAGCTCTTAATAATAACTAGTATTTATATAATATTTTAACATTTACCAAATATTTTACATGTTATCACATTTGGTCATCACAACAACTTTATGAGATGACACTTAGTATCACTTACATTGCATCTGAGAAAGTTTGAATGATAGCCAATAGGTGTCTGAGTCAGCATTCGAGCTCAGGTCTTCCTAACTCCAAGTCCAATAATCTATTGCTCCATTTAACTCAATGAGACCCCCCCCCAAAAAAAATGTCCCAACTAGATGATGAGAAAAGGAGCTGTATTTTTCTATGTCAGGGCCAGTGTGTGACCGTGCTATTTTGGAGGGAGGGTGAGGTGGGTTTTTAGCCGTTAGCATTATCTCTTTGGTAAACTCCTAAAACTGATGATCGTTATTGCTTTCATTTCTGTCTCTACAATCGTTTTTTAATGCCCTTCAGTGAGTTGTTAAACTATGTATATTTTATACAGGTGAGCAGATCTTTGCAGAAAGCCATGCTGACATTGTAAAGAGGAATGCCAAGAGGGCTCTAAACAGTAGGATTAAAATGTGAGTAAAAAAGGTACTTTAAAAAGCAAGTGGAAGATAGGAAAGTAGGTTGTTGTTGGTTTTGGTGATGGTGCTTTTTTTGTTCCCCCCCTAGTGCTGCTCTCCTTCTAGAGGGCAAGATGTTATTGAGAAAATTAGAAATGATAATAACAGAACTGCCAGCATCTTTGTCTACTCAGCTCTGGCAAAGACAATAGCTAGATTATACTCCTGAAAAACTAGTTTTTTTAAATTTTGGGATCATTGACATTGATAGTAATGCATGCTGATCAACTGAGCCCCAAATAAATCACATGGGGAGAATTCTAGCTTTGAAACAGAAGGCTCTACAATCATTCAAGGCTCTGTAATTTCTTTGGCTCTGGTCTCCCTTCCAATTACTCATATAAAAACCCTTCTGTTACATAGCACATGGTCTTCAAGAATTGCTATTAGTTCATATCTCTTCACACTTGGAGCACTTTAGGGAAGTTACAACATGAGCTCACTAACCCATTTCTTCATTTTAAACATCGGCCAATAAAAATACATAGACAGGAGCAGAGACACAATGGCCCACCCACTTTTGGAGACATGGACCTATGAGAGTTGTTTTTCTTATTAGGAAAAAATATCTTTAAAAATGGCTCCTCATAATGTGGCTTATTTGTTTTTCCCTTTTTATGCTTTTAATGTTTATTTTTGTTTTGGCTGACAGCATGTTGCAATGCTTACTTTTTTGCATTCATCTGATTCATAATAAATTTTTCCAGCCCCTAAAAAAAGAAGCTCCTGTTTGCATTCCTGAGCCTGCTCCCTTTTGCCCAGTCTGTCAATGCAGTGTTACTGCCTTGGTGATTTTAATAAACTCCTTTTAATTTTCTGTTCTGGAGTTTTCCTTCTTTTATCAAGGGTGAAAGGCTCAAACAAGATTTTTTCCTTTAACACTTTCCAAGGATAATTAATATTTTTAAATACATAAAATAAAATAGGAATACGAAGAGAACTAATTACATTGAAAAGCAGTAATCTATATATCTAGATTTCCACAGGTAGATATGTATATTGACAGAGATTATTATAGATATAAATAGGTATATATACATATATGCATATAATGGATGTTGACATAAATGTAAGAATAGATATTTTTTAAAGACAAAAATGCCTACCCCAGATTATGAAATAGACTCTTAACTTGTTGTCTTGCTTCTGGTATCTCCTTTCCCCTAGCCCTCTAATTTATCCTTCATACAATGGTCAAATTAATCTTATTTATTGTATGACAATGTCATTCTACTACTCAAAAACCTTTTGTGCTCTTTATTGACTCTAGGATAAAACATAAACACAACTCTTCAGCCTGGCATTTAAGGCCCTCCACAAGTTGGCCCCAGTATATCTTTTCAGTTTTATTTTATAATTCACAGAGATTAAATTCCATGCAAAATCATCAATAAACTACTATCTTACCCTCTATTTCCCACCTCTTTGCTTTCACAAAAGGTTGTTGTCCCCTTTCCTGAGCCATGCTCCTTCCGCAGTCACAAATAATAAATTTCTTTTTCTTTTTTCAGTCCTAGATAAATGGCCACTTCCTCCATAAAATCTTCTTTAATCCATGCTGCTGAAAGTCATCCCTCCCTCCTCAAATTTTCTTATATTTCTCCTTTGTAAAATCATATTTTATCTGTTACAGAAATCTGCATAAATTTCATGTCTTCACCCAAGCAGAAACTCATTTGCCCAGCCCTGTTTGATTATGGGCCTCCTCAAAGTAAAGACTGTGTCCTTTTCCCCTCTTTGTACTGCTATGACCTAGCATCTAACATGGTGTCTTTAACATAATGGTTTGAATTGAATGCATAGAATAGCATTATATTTCACTACATAGTGGATAGAGTGGCGGACTTGAAGCCAGTAACATCAGAGTTGGAATCCTGTCTCAGATACTTATTAACTCTTGATCCACTTTGCATCTGATGCTCTGCCTGGTTTCCACACCAAAGATACCCCTCTGAGAATAAGCTCATCACTTCATACTTAAGCTTTCACTAATAATACCTCCTTCAGCCTCCTCTCCCTTCTGATTGAAGGGCTGGAGAGTAGAGTACCAAATTCCTCCCTAAACTTTCCGTTGTAGAGGTCAAAAACTAGTTTCTTAAACCATTCTGCTTTTCTGACAATTTTCAACTCGTGAAACAAGGTGCTCCATGTACCTCCTAGTATGTCCCAAGGGACTTTCCTACCTTCTTTTATGTATTGTCTCCTCCAACCAGACTGAAAGCTCCTTGAGGGCAGGTACTGATTTTCTTTTATTAATTGTATCTGCAGCACTTAGAACAATGCCTGCAATATGGTAGGCCCTTAATAAATAATTTATTGGATTGGATTAATCCTTATAAATCAATGAATCAGCTGGGGATACAAGTACAAAAAATGAAATAATCCTTATTTGCAATGATCCTACATTCCAATGTGAGAGACAATAAATGTATATAAAACATATATATGCTTAATATAAATTAATGAATACACATTTATACAGAGTAGTTGAATATGAGGAAGGGCACTAAGAGTTGGAAATATTAGGAAAGGCTTCATACAGAAGATGGTGCCTTAATTGAGTCTAAATAGAAAAGGTCAGCTTCATAAAGTGAAGGTAGGAGTGAGTGGATTCCAGGAATGAGGGATGGCCAGAGCAAAGGTACAGAAATAAGAGATGGAGTGTCATGAGTGAAGAACACAGAGGCAGGTTTGGCTGGGACTTCAAAGTACTGGAAGATGTGTAATCTTCAAATAGTCTAGAAAAAGAAAATTTTATCTGGGCTTTAGTCTATTTTGTGAGCACTGACTTTGTCAATCTTTTATTATCTGTAGGTAGGAAGCGAGAAATGAAAGAGTCATTACAGGCCATATGTCTAATCTTTGCCAGTGGGAATATGTATATATGTATACACATATGTACACATATGTGTATACACATATACATGTGTATGTATAGAGTTTTAACTAACAACTTGTCCATATCTCATCTTCTTCATTTGTAAAATGAGAGAATTGAATTTGATGGCCTCTAAAGGTCCTCATAGATCTATGTCACTGATACAGATAGCAACCCCTCCATACCTTCTTATTCTGTATAATTTCCTTCCCTCCTCCATAGAGACTCTAAGTAACATACTAGAATGTCTTCTCGTTGGTTTTTTTCTGCAACTCAGGGTTGTCCCTGAACCACTTGGATTGTTCATGTGTTAGTTCCCTTTCTTGCTAAATGAGATTCTGCAAGTCAAATCAATACATACTATAACATGTAGCAACTCCAGTATGAAAGTAGGCACAGGAAAAGAAACAAAAATAATTTGAGGCAATGCAATTCTGACTTTAAGGGATGGCAAGAAGCTAAAAGCTTAACAAGTATCTACCGAGAATCCTCACACTTACACTGTGCATTTTTTCTTCAAGAAGTGAGATGGAAGTTAAACATCAAATAGCCTGATAAAAAAAAATGAAATTGACTATGCTCTGACAAATAAAAAGCAACTGGCTATAGCTTTAGCAGTCATCTCAGAATTAGCCGTTTACATAGAGTAGGTTCATTGGTTGGTCAGAACCAAAATCAAACTAAACAGCAAAAAACAAGGAAGGCTAAAGTGCTAATACAGAAATTCTAAAAATCCAATCAATCAAACATACAAGGAAAAAAAATTCGATTGCACCTTCCCTTGAATCCTAATATTGAGATGCCATGCTTGGAGGCCTAAAAGTTCCAAACCATTAGGCTGTGGCAGCCCCCCTGGGATCTGTATACATCCAGCTACAATACACATTCATTTCATCACCTACCAGGAAGAAGGCAAGTGGGAGAAAAAAAGCACAGACCTATCCTTATATTCTTTGGACTATAACAATGTACCATTCCACATCAAAGATCACACTGTGTATAGTTAACTGTGAGAAAGAGAAAAGCCTACTTTCCCCTCAATTATACTGTACAGAAGGAAAAAAATAGAATTTTTAAAATTAAAAATGGCTACTCTAAGCAAAACACTAAGGACTGTTAGCAATCACTATATTTGTTTTCAAAATTCATATAATTATAGGAAGGCAAAGAAATATAGACATCAAAATTTAATTAAATTTGTTAATTAACTCTTTATAATCATTGCTTGAGGTAACCCTGTATTATGGGAATGTCAATCCTTTCCATTTTTGAAATGAGTCAAATGTTTTCTAAGTTGTAGTTATGATGGCAATATCCCTGAAAATAGGAATACAATTATGGAGCTGGGAAGGATCTACTTGTGTCCTTCATTTTATAAATTTGAGAAATGATGCCTAGACAGGTGAAGGGAATTGTCCAAGGTAGTCCCATAGGTAGTAAGTGCCATACCTTGGATTTGATTTTTTTAAGTTTATGGGATGAAATAAGCATTTCCAAAACATGGTATCATAAAAAAGATTGTATATCAAACTGAAAATCTATTATATGCAACTTGCTTTTCTATTTACACACACATATATATGTATAAATTTTTTATAATAATTTTTTTGTTTTCTTTTTTTCTTCTTTCCCTCCACTTTAGAGATGGCTACCATTAGATATAATATGATATATGTGTATATATATACATATATGTATATATATTTATATATATATATATTTGTGTATATGTGTATGTATGTGTGTATGTGTATTGTGTATTTCTGTATGTATGTGTATGTGTTTGTATGTGTGGGGGAGTGTGTATGTATGTGTGTATGTGTATACATACATATACGTATATACACACATATATGCATGTATATGCATGTACATATGTAAAGTTGCTCTATACATATTTCTATTTATCAGTTTTTTCTCTGGATGCAGATAACTTTTTCCTTCATGTGTCCTTTGAAGTTAAATTGTATATTTATAATAGTCAAAATGACATTCTCTAGTTTGGCTTTGAATTTATGTTCTGACTAAAAATCTAGCATTGAAGTGTGCCACAGTGCCTTCTGATTTTGTCCCCAGAGTTCCTTAGATGACCCTTGTCATTGGTCAGTCACATCTCTCTGAGCTTTTATCTCTCCATCAAGGAAGATCTACCAAATTAGACCTCTTAATTTACTCTCTGAGCACTGACTCTGAATCTTTAGTTTCCACAGTAAGAATTTTTTAAAAGAGTAATCATAATTGCATATCCCAAAACTTGCCAGTGAGAAGAACTATAATTATTTTATTAATTTCATTTATTTTTTCCAGTCAGAAGGCCTAGCTTCTTCACTTTCTGAGCTTTACCTTTGCGCTGAAACTCCATAGCTGCCTTCCCTTATGCTCATGAACTATATGGGTTGTTCAGAGAGAACTAGCACTTCTGGTGTGAAGAATTGCTAAGCTCTTTTTAAGGCTGCTTATCCACCTTTGGTGTCCACCCATCACCCAATTCTCACCTGTAGCTCCAAGAAGCTGTAGCATATACAGTAGCCACACTATGGTAAAAACCATTTTAGCAGATAGCTAAGCCAAGGTGATGGTAATTGACAAGTCCCGAACTCATTTATGAGTTGGGAGGATGTTTGCTGCAAGCATGAGAAGACTTTCCCTGGCAAAATGGGTGGATGAGAGCAATTGGTTCCAATGGGCCATGAAGGCAGCAGAAGTAGGAGTTGTAGAGCACTTAGAGCTTAGTCAGACATAGAAGATACCAAGGTCATCTTCTGCATCCTGGGCCATGGCCACTTGCTCAGGGTCATTAACTTTTGTTTTATCATTGAACTTTGATGATTCTGGAAGAGAGAGTGAGGCCGATGACTTTGTGCAACTCTGCCTCAATGAAATCCAGTTCATTCACAAGTCAAGACATCATCGTTCATTCATTATTTTACTATTTTATTATTTTGCTATTTTACCTACTTTGAAGTTCTGTGGCAAGGGGTAAGTGATGAAGCAGCATGTGTAAGTATACTGGGAACTGTAATCACAACCCTACACACAGGTGGCCCAGGGAGTAGGATCATCTTCTCACTTGACTGAAACAACAGTGGGATTCAGCAGTCCACTAGGTGCCTAAGTAGTTTTTTTCAGGACCACACTGCTCATTTCCTGACATGATGATGAGGCAAGAAAAGATGCCCTGAATATCTACATCTGTATCCATCTACATCTGTATCCATCTACATCCATCCATCTAGATCTATTCATCTATCTATCTATACCTTCAGAAAAGTCTGAGGAGCAGTCAACATGGTGTTTCCTGCCTGACAATTCCAGAAGATATGCCAGGAACAGAACAGAGGTCTGTACACATTGTTTGTTGACCTGATCAAGACTTCGGACATTGTCAGTCATGAGAGCTTATGGAAGATCATGGCAAAATTTGCTTGTCCAAAGATGTTCATCAGTATTGTAGGCCACCTTTATAATGGAATACTGTTGCAAAAATTTGGCTGGCAGCTGTTGTGGGGATGAAAGACCAACACAAACCCAACAACAAAGATGCTGCCAGTACAGCTTCTTTGGATCTGCTTCACTAAGGTAGCCTTAGTGGGTTAAAAATCTTATTTCAAACCAACATACAAATATCATTCACTTAGCTCAGGGGAAAAAGCCAGCACTCTGAACTTCAGAGCAAATACAAACAAATTACAAATATACATTATAAACAGACAAAATTCAATTCATAGTTACCAAGGAACCATCAACATCTGAGTTCAGGAACAACAGCTGGCCCAGAGTCACATGCCATTCCTCCTGTGGCTCAGAGCCCCCAAGCAAATAGCTCTGTTCTCTCTTTTTATACACTCTTTAGCTGTTATCAAATGACATTTGAGCAACCAGAACTTAGGCTCCTACTATTGGCTCTGGTCTTAGCAACTCCCCTTAGGATCCTAGAGGGCTTCACACCCACATAGGATTAGCACCTAGTAATTAGGGGTTTGGGCCTGTGGCTTTGTACCTAGTAAGGCTCAATCAAACAGACTTAATTAATTTTTCATTCTAAAACAATAAAAAATCCCAACTTAATTGATATTTCAAATGCCTGTGTGGGTTCCAAATAAAAGACATTCTTAAGTTCTCCCAATCACCAATGTAATAAATTAGGATTGTGTGTTTGCTCTTAACAGTTTAGCATGTTTTCCATAATGTTGTGAGACATCTTCAATGAGGATGAAAATGAGAACAAGGTCAGCTACTGTACTGATGATAAACTAACTTGCAAAGGCAACAAGCTGAGGGGTGGAGCCAAAAAGGCCACATGAAAACAGCATCTTACCAGAGCTCTCTCACAAGGTCTGTCAGATTCCTATAAAAAAGTGAATTTGAGCAGATTTGAGAGAGTTAGAAACCACAAGCAGTCTGAGTGGGGCAAATTTCCAAGCCAGGAGAGTCTGAAAGGCCAAAGAAACAAATCTGCGGGCTTGGAGAGCGGTCAGTGTGCAGAGCTGCTCCAGACAGCACCAAAGCAGAAGTGGCCAGCAGGGAAACCCATGTGGGAGACAGGCTGAGAGAAAGCTGGGCACCCAAAACCGGCGGAGCTCCCCAGGCCTCCCAACACAGCACAAGTCTGTGGAAGTGACAGGAGGCAGCACAATGCCACCAGCCATGAGACATCAACTCCTGATGCTTGTGGCCTAAAGGTATGAAATGCCACTTCTTGAACTTCTGGGAGACATAATGGCCAGGTAAATAGCTCTAATCCCTCCCCCGATCACCCAGAGAATTCCTCGGAAAAACGAACACTGGAACAGAGGACATAAAAGTAGGGCTTGAGTGGCCAAATAGTAGAAGTTCATTAGTGCCAGAGGGGCAGAGCCAGCAGGGGAAAACACCAGGAACCCAGATGAACTTTTGCTGCCCCAGGGGAAGTGCCAGACACCAGCTCAAACCACAAAGAGCTGAGACCATTGCTGAAGAGCAACAGTGCTGGAGAGCAACCCTAAGGAAAGAGACATCAGGGAGCCAGAACCTCCTCCCCTATATCTCAGGAAACTGAAGGCTATAATTCACAAAGCCAACAACTAGACTCACAATCCCCAGAATAGAAAGCTGAGACAGAGAGCCCTAAGCCCCAAAAGCAGAAATTTATTGTAAAGCCAGGAAAAGGCTAACCAACATGAAGAAGAACACCAAAAAACTGAGGACCATTGATTCTTTTAATGGACAAAGGCATGATCAAGATATCAATTTGGAAGAGGATAGCAATGACATTATAGCCACATCTGATACCTCAAAAGGTAATGTGAACTGGTCTCCAGCCCAAAAAGTATTACTGGAAGAGCTAAAGGGGGTTTTTAAAAACCAAATTAGGGAGGTAAAAGAAAAAATGGAAAAAAAATGGGAAAAATACCCACTGATGAAATCAAGTCCCTAAAGAATAAGATTGGTGAAATGGCTATGGAGATTCAGAATCTAAACAGAGAAAATGACACCCAGAGAGGTAAAATCAACCAATTGGAAAAGGAGACTCAAAAGCAAAATGAAGACAGTAACACATTAAAAATTAGAGTTGAGTAAGTGGAAGCTAATGAATCTGAGGCATCAAGAAGTAGTAAAACAAAATGTAAAGAATGAAAAAATAGAAAAAAATGTGAAATATCTGATTGGGAAAACAACTGACCTGGAAAATAGATCCAAGAGAGGCAGTTTAAGAGTTATTGGTCTACTGGAAATCCACAATTGAAAAAAGAGCCTTGACAGTATCTTTGAAGAGATTATCAAAGACAACTGCCCAGAGGTCCTAGAACCAGAGGGCAAAATAGTCATTGAAAGAATTCACCAATCACCCCCTGAAAGAGATCCCAAACTGAAAACACCAAGAAGTATCATAGCCAAATTTCAGAATTACAAAGTCAAGGAGAAAATACTGCAAGCAGCCAAAAAGAAACAACTCAGATATCATGGAACTACAGTCAGGATGACTCAGGATCTCTCAGCTTCAAAGTTAAAAGACAGGAAAAATTGGAATATGAGATTCTGAATAGCAAAGGAGCTGGGACTCCAACCAACGATCAACTACCCAGCAAAACTAAGCATAATTCTTTAGGCAAGGAGATGGACATTCAATGAAATAAGGGAATTCCAGACCTTCCTGATGCAAAGGCCACAACTCAATGGAAAATTTGATCACCAAATACAAAACTCGAGAGACATAAAAAGGTAAACAGGGGGAAAAACCCCCACAAACCTTATTAATCAATAAGGGCAAATTATTTGCATCTTTATACAGGATTATATCATCTTATGTATGTTTTATATATATACATATATATGTCAGTCTGGAGAATAGTACAGCTATTATGACAATTGAAAGGGATACATGTAGATTGTGAATGCCTGTATAAAATAACTGATATGAGGATAAAAAACATAATTAAGAGATGTAAAGGGAGGGCTATGAGAGAAGAGGTAAGGAGGTAGTAGAAAAGGGTAAATTACAACAAATGAAGAGGCACAAAAACACATTTCAGTAGAGGGAAAGA
>CM053622.1:556875967-556887021 GCA_028646595.1 Phalanger gymnotis
TGGTTCGCTAATTTGTTGCTCTGGGCCCTGAATAAATTTTTTGATGCCTTCTGCTTGGAGAATTCTGTATACCCAACAATTTCGAACCATTCAGATATTTATATGATCCTTTTTGAGATCATAAATTCGGCCTTCCTACTACAAGGTGTGACCATATCACTCCTCTGCTCAAGAGACTTGAATGGCTCCATATTGCTTCTGGGATAAAATACAAAATCTCCTTTTAGACATTTAAAGTCCTAACTGGCTCCAGCTTAGGTTTCTAAAGTGATATCACATTGCTCCCTCCAGTTCATGTTCTCTAAGTTTCAGTCAGATTAGCATTCTTATTTTTTTTATATGCTAAATTCTACCTCCAGCTTCTGTGCACAGACTGTCACCAACATCTGCAATATTCTCACATCTTGACTTAATTTCCTGGAATCTTTAATACATCTCAATTCTCAGATTAGCTTCAAGGGCCTACACAAGGCCTGATCCTTATTATTAGTGGTTTTTCTGTCTCCCCTCCAGCATTTACTTTATTTACCTTTAGAGAGCTATGTACCTGTTGTTTTCTCTCAGAATAATGTAAATTCCTTAAACGTAGGAGCTCTTTACACCATGTGTTTACGTTCTCATCAACTAGCACAGTGCTGACACAGAGTAGGCTTTTGGTTAATCATTGTCGAATTATTTTAGAATTAGTGCTAGAAGTGAACTTAAAAGGCATCTAGTCTAATCTCACTTTACAGATGAGGAAACTAAGGCCCAGAAAAATTAAGTGACTAGGATCATAGATGTAGAGCTACAAGAGATCTCAGAAACACCTAGTCCAACCTTCTCATTTTATAGAAGAGGAAACTGAGATGGAGGAAATTCTAGTGACTTGCCCAAGGCCACAAGACTTTAAAGCATCATATATTCTGCCTCTAAGCTAAAATGTACCTTATCCTTTACTTCCACTAGACTTCTCTGAGCTGTCTACATATTTGAGACATTTTAAGACTTCAGTTTTGGGGGGTGGAGCCAAGATGGCGGCTGGAAAGCAGGGACTCGGTTGAGCTCCCCACCAGGTACCTCCAAAAACCTATACAAAATGGCTCTGAACAAATTCTAGAACTGCACAACTCACAAAATAACACAGGGAAGCAGGGATCTAGCCCAGGACAGCCTGGATGGTCGCTGGGTGAGGTCTATAGTGCACAGAGCTGGGAGCAGAGTGGAGCAGAGCCCAGCATGGGCTGTGCCCAGACCAACCAGACCGTGAATTGGGCAAAATAGGCCCTTATGCCCTGAATCAGTGAGCTGTGGCGGTTACTAGACTTCTCAACCCACAAACACTAAAGACAACAGAGAAGGTTAGTGGGAAAAGCTACAGAGACAGAGAAAAAGGAATTCTCAGTCCGAGAACTGCCCAGGGGGCGGGGGTGGTGGTACAGCTAGAAAACTACAGCTACAGTTGCTTCCAGCACCAGGCCCACCTGGTGGGAGGAATTAAGAGGTGGATCAGAGCTGGAGTGCAGAGCCTGCTGAAGATCTGAGTCAGGTCTGTGTAGGCAGTTCTTGGGGGAGGAGGAATGCTGGTGTGGCAGAGCTTGCTGTGAGAAACAGCTCTGAAAACAACAGCACGTACCCTCAAGCTTGGAACAAAGTACTCTCTACTCTACAAGAAGTCATGCCTCCACGAAAAACTCTAAGGTCAAGTAGGTGCCTGGGAAAAGGGCCAGGCAGTGAAAACAAACTCAGATTCAGACTCAGACTTTGGAATCTTTCTTTGGTGACAAAGAAGACCAAAACATACAGCCAGAAGAAGTCAACAAAGTCAAAGAACCTACATTGAAAGCCTCCAAGAAAAACATGAATTGGTCTCAGGCCATGGAAGAGCTCAAAAAGGATTTGGAAAAGAAAGTTAGAGAAGTAGAGGAAAAATTGGGAAGAGAAATGAGAATTATGTGAGAAAAGCATGAAAAACAAGTCAATGACTTGCTAAAGGAGACCTAAAAAATATTCAAGAAAACAACACCTTAAAAATAGACTAACTCAAATGGCAAAGGAGCTCCAAAAAGCCAATGAGGAGAAGAATGCCTTGAAAGGCAGAATTACCCAAATGGAAAAGCAGGTCCAAAAGACCACTGAAGAAAATACTACCTTAAAAATTAGATTGGAGCAAGTAGAAGCTAGTGACTTTATAAGAAATCACGATATTATCAAACAGAACCAAAGAAATGAAAAAGTAGAAGACAATGTGAAATATCTCATTGGAAAAGCCACTGACCTGGAAAATACATCTAGGAGAGATAATTTAAAAATTATTGGACTACCTGAAAGCCATGATCAAAAAAGAAACTAGATATCATCTTTCAAGAAATTATCAAGGAGGACTGCCCTGATATTCTAGAGCCACAGGGCAGAATAGAAATTGAAAGAATCCACAGATCACCTCCTCAAAAAGATTCCAAAAAGAAAACTCCTAGGAATATTGTCGCCAAATTCCAAAGCTCCCAGATCAAGGAGAAAATACCTCAAGCAGCCAGAAAGAAACACTTTGAGTATTGTGGAAAACAATCAGGATAACATAGGATCTAGCAGCTTCCACATTAAGTGACCCAAGGTCTTGGAATACGATATTCTGGAGGTCTATGGAGCTAGCATTAAAACCAAGAATCACCTACCCAGCAAAACTGAGCATCATGCTCCAAGGCAAAATATGAATTTTCAACAAAATAGAGGACTTTCAAGCTTTCTCAGGGAAAAAGACCACAGCTGAATAGAAAATTTGACTTTCAAACACAAGAATCAAGAGAAGCATGAAAAGGTAATCAAGAAAAAGAACAAGAAAAAGAAATTGCAAGGGACTTACTAAAGTTGAACTGTTTTCATTCCTACATGGAAAGATGACGTGTGTGATTCATGAGACCTCAGTATTAGGGTAGCTGAAGGGAATATGCATATATATATATATGTGTGTGTGTATATATAAATATGCATATATATACACACACACATATGTATGTATCTATGTATGTATACATGTAGGCGTGTATATATATATGCCAAGGGCACAGGGTGAGTTGAATATGAAGGAAGGGATGATATCTAAAGAAATAAAATGAATTTAAGGGATAAGAGAGGAACATATTGAGAGAGGGAGAAAGGGAGAGATAGAATGGGGTAAATTATCTCACATAAAAGTGGCAAGAAAAAGCAATTCTGTAGGAAGGGAAGAGGGGGAAGGTGAGGAAGAATGGGTAAATCTTGCTCTCATCTGATTTGACCTGAGGAGGGAATACCATACACACTCAATTGTGTATCTTACCCCACAGGAAAGTAGGAGGAAGAAGATAAAAAAGGGGGGACGATAGAAGGGAAGGCAGACAGAGGGAGGAGGTAATCAAAAACAAACACTTTTGAAATGAGACAGGGTCAAGGGAGAAAATTCAATAAAGGGGGATAGGTTAGCAAGGAGCAAAACATAGTTTATCTTTCACAGCATGAGCATTGTGGAAGGGTTTTACATAATGATACACATGTGGCCTATGTTGAATTGCTTGCTTTCTTAGGGAGGGTGGTTTGGGAGGGAAGAGGGGAGAGAATTTGGAACTCAGATTTTAAAAACAGACATTGAAAAACAAAAAAAAAGTTTTTGCATGCAACTAGGAAATAAGATACACAAACAATGTGGCGCAGAAATTTATCTTGCCCTACAAGAGAAGAAGGGAAAGGCGGATGGGAGGGGAGTGGGGTGACAGAAGGGAGGGCTGACTGGGGAATGGGGCAACCAGAATATATGCCATCTTGGAGTGGGCGGGAGTGTAGAAATGGGGAGAAAATTTGTAATTCATATTCTTGTGAAAATCAATGCTGAAAACCAAATACGTTAAATAAATTAAATAAAATTAAATTTAAAAAAATGTTAGTTTCAATCAGTGCTGTCTCTCCTCACCACTTAAATAATGGATTTTGAGTATTTTTTTATGTTTACATATAACATCAGGGCCACAACATGAATCAATGTGCTCTGACTCTGAATCCAGCAGTCTTTCTGTAATTATCACACTACTTCTCAAATTGATTTGAATTGGATACTGATGCTATGTAATCTTTCCTTCCCTCCACAAATTTTGGCAATGCTTCCTTTTTCATGACATTGTAAATAGATTGGTAATAGCACATTGAGGAGTGGTCTTTCTTCTTTTGAGCCATAATGGTTCCCTCACAATAGATGGCTGGAGAACAGTGGCATTTTAGGCTTCCATTTGATTGATATGATGCTTTTACTTATAATTACATAAAGGCCTAATTCAGGCACTCATGAATATTTGTAAAAGGAGTTCCAAATTTAGATTAGTCACATTCAGACCTAATGAGAATGCTCTGTGCTAATGCTAATTATTTTAAGACATATAGTTCCATCACTGCTCTCTTATTGTAAATGTCATTATTATTCCGTGTATATGCTGGAAGACTACAGGGCATAACTTCTACAGATTGCTGCCCTTGTCAGCCCAAATAAGTTTTGTTGTTTCTTTTCTTCAGCCTTTTGGTTAAAAAAGGCAGGTCAGAGGAGAAAGAGTAAAACCTGAAAAGGAAATTATTTTTACAACAACAGATCTAATATCTTTGTAATTTGACAATTCACTAACTTTTTTCTGTGGGGTACAATGTCTCTATTTTCCTACCCCTCTCTCAGCATGGCTTCTCTGAGTCTGTTATTTTAAGTTATAGAAAGTTGGATTGTAATGTATGTCTACATTCGCTGGCATGAAATCTGCTTCCCAGAGCCCAGGCTAAAGAGGGAAACCTATTTGAAGGAGCTGCTCCATAGGGGATAAACTGCCCAGTTTGTGTTGTTAAGACTTAATGAGTTCATTCGAGCAACTCTCCTGCAATTATTTCCCAGTGATGTACGACAAGTTTCTGTTCTTACAGGCTTATAAAATGTTACAGAGCTCCATTAATTTGCCCTTCATTAGCTATGTAATTTTGCTAATGATCCAGTCTATTTAGAGGCATTATGTCCTCTGAGAGTTATGAGCTGGGCTATAAAGTCTTATGAAGGGTTGCACATTCAGTGTGCACCCATATGACTCCTAGACAAGCATTTTGCCATGGTATCCCTAATTGTGTTTTTACTTCTACTCTGGAGTAGAGCCATCTCCTATTGATAAATGAATAATCATTCCACATATGAAATTACACATTTAATGGAAGTGTTGGAATGCTAAATGATTAAATCTGCTAATTGAGTAAGATTGCCGAGCCTAATGAGGCATTTTGTCATTAATGGGTTTCCACCGAGTTTGCTTTTAAAAGTCAGTACCGTTAAAATACCTTTTCAGTTGCTTTGACTCCTGGTAGTACCAAGGGTGGTGGGCAGCAGATCTAGAGAGGAACAGGACTAGAGCTAAAATCCAACTACCATGTCACATCCAGGAGTAAGGGTTAGCCCTGGCAAAAGATATAGTTCAAATCCCAGATCTCCTAGATACAACCTGTGTGATTCTTGAAATGAACAGATGTACCCCTCTGACTTCAAATAATGGGGAAATGAGTGGTAAAGCTCATCGGTTTTCCCTGTGCCTTTCCAAAGTATGGGCAGAGCAGAGGAGCACCTTCAAGGTGGAAGCCAGTAGTAGGAGAGCTAGTTCATAGTCCAGATTCCAAGTGGGAGAATTAAGGATTAAGAAACATTCAAGGGCCCAGCATGAGAAGTGAGGAACAGGCAAGAAGGTCACACTAAATTTGGAAAGATACATACCTCAACTCAAATGCCATCTTCTCCTTAGAATATTCTCTCCATTTCTTCCCAGACTTCTAATACTCTTACTATGTAAAGTGATAGATTAGAGCAATTTGTTTGCTTCTTTTCTAGAATGCAATTTCCATGAGAGGATGTGTGTCTTATTTAAACTATGTAAACAACCCCTAGGTGTAATGTTTGGTATATGATATGTATATATTAAATGTTTGTTGTTTTATTGGCTAACTGCAGTAGCCAGGTATGAAAAAATAGAAGAATAAAAGATTCAAGTTGTCACAATAAAGGCTAAGACATAAACAAGTGTCAGAAGTCAGGAAAGACAGGGATTATGTATTAGTAAAGTATTAGAGGTCAGTCAGGGATAGGTAGGTGTTGAAGACCTAAGTGGGCAAAGAGCCTTGGGATCCAGGTGGATAAACAAGCAGAGGTACATAGCATTCAAAACCAGAACAGGAGATGAGCTGGATCTCAGGTTATTTGCCCTTGAAGCTGTTTTCATTCTCCCTGACAAAGCAAAAACTGGTGCCAAAGTGTGGGTGTTTGTAACTAGAGTGTAGTAAGTAATTGTGCCTGGCAATAGAATGAAAAAAACTATTTGCTTAATAAATATTTGTGGAAGGGAGGAAGAAGATGAAAAAGAAGGAGAAAAGAAGAAAGAAAGGAAGGGAGGGAATGAGAAAGAAAGGAAGGGAGCAAGAGAGGGAGGGAGGAAAGGACGAAAGAAGAAAGGAAGGAACAAAGGAAGAAACAAAGGAAGGAAGGAAAAGGAGATTAGAAATTTGCTCTAACAGGTATGAAACAGATAAGCTTGCAGGTAATTTCTGATACACTATTTGACCTCTGGAATTTCCTACAAATGAAATTGGATTGGAAACTGCAGCAAACTGCAAAAAGCACATGGGCCTATTCTTTATAAAATATGGTTGGTTGCTTCCACACTTTCCCTCTTACTATAGCTGAGAAAATTACATATGAATTTGAATAGATAACCAGCAAGTGAGAGAGTTCTCTTTAAACTTGCTGTCTTAGCAGACAGCCCCTATTAGTGTTCAATATCCACCCTTATCCCTAGCACATACTCAGCAGATCACTTTATGATATATTCGATCCTCAAAACAACCCAGAGAGTTAGATACTATCATTGTATTGCTCATTTTACAAATGAGGAAACTGAGGCACATAAAAGTTAATCGGTAACTCAGGGTCACATATCTAGCATATGAGGATTTTAACTCAGATGTTCCTGACTCACAGTGACTATACTCTATCCATCACATTACCTATCTAAACAATATTCATTGTTGAATGAATGGAGTCCAACTCCTTATTTTACAAGTCAGGAAACAGAGGCAGAGAAAGGTTAAGTGATTAGCATATAGTCAGCTCTAAGCATCTGAGGCAGGTTTTAACTCTGGTCTTTCTGATGTCATTTAATTCAATCCTTCCTAAGGCAAGAAAATTGAGGCCCAGGTAAGTTATGCTAGTTGCCTAAATTTACATATGTAATATGTGACAGAGCACCTAGCACAGCAAACAGCACGTAGTGAACAGAACAGAAATTCTTATTCCTGCCCTCCTTTACCTACAATGCTAACGTCACTCTGCTTCACAACGTTGCCCCTTTCTCATGGTATGCTTGCATGTGATTCTCTTGAGAAAGGAACAGGCAGCTGTGTCAAAGTCAAAGCTTGGATTTCACTCCCAGCCCTGCAACTTTCTGTATAACCTTAGCCCAATTACAAACTCTCTGGATCCTACTTTCCTTATCTCTATAATAAGGTTGGGAGGGGAGCATTACTTGTAGTTTGAGGTCTTTCCTAACTCTAAATTCTTATTTAGGATAATCTAAGGGCAAATGCTATGATTTGTTTAATATGTCAAATATTTTCTCCTCAATTTTAATTTTTAAGTTAGGAAAGCTGTGAATACTGGTAACATCAATGCAATAACTGTCTCCTGCCAGTAAGACTTATTATATCAAATGTATAATCATTTATACACTTTTGAGTACTTAAATAGCTTCATCATTAATCAGGACCAAATTAGACAATAGTAATCAGAGGTGGAGAAGGCCTCTTGTGTCATCAAGGTCATTCTTCCTTCATGGCACAATAACCAGATCGACTCAGAAACGTCTGAGGCTTAACAGAGCTACCCACTGCAAAAAAATAGTATGCAAGAAGCACATATAAAGTGGCCTTTAGATTCGAAAAAAGTATTTCCATTTTTGACAGGATGAAGGTTTTTTTTTCTTTTTTCCCCATTACTTATTTATTTAATATTTTTAGTTTTCAGCATTAATTTTCAGAAGAGTTTGAATTACAAATTTTCTCTCCATTTCTACCTTCCTCCCCACTCCAAGATGGCATATATTCTGATTGCCCCATTATCCAGTCAGCCCTCCCTTCTGTCACCCTACTCCCCAGCATCCCCTTTTCTCTTATTTTCTTGTTGGGTAAGATAGACTTCTATGCCCCATTGCCTGTATATCTTATTTCCTGGTTGCATGCAAAAACTTTTTTAAAGACATATTCTTTTAAAATTTTGAGCTCCAAATTTTCTCTCCTTTTCCCTCCCTGCCCACCCTCCCTAAGAAGGCAAGCAATTCAACATAGGCCACATGTGTATCATTATGCAAAACCTTTCCACAATACTCAAGTTGTGAAAGACTAACTGTATTTCGCTCCTTCCTATCCTATCCCCATTTATCCAGTTTTCTCCCTTGACCCTGTCCCTTTTCAAAAGTGTTTGCTTTTGATTACCTCCTCCCCCGATCTGTCCTCCCTTCTATAATCCCCTCTTTTTTATCTCCTTCCTTCTTCTTTCCTGTGGGGTAATATACTCAATTGAGTGTGTATGGCATCCCCTCCTCAGGTCACATCCAATGAGAGCAAGATTCACTCATTCTCCCTCACCTGCCCCTTCTTCCCTCCCAATAGAACTGCTATTTCTTGCCACTTTTATGCGAGATAATTTACCCCATTCTATCTCTCTCTTTCTCTCCCTCTCAATATATTCCTCTCTCATCCCTTAATTTGATTTTATTTTTTTAGATATCTTCCCTTCATATTCAACTCACCCTGTGCCTTCTCTCTCTCTCTCTCTATCTCTCTTTCTCTCCATATATATATGCATATATATGTACATATACATATATGTATGCATGAATGTATGTATATTCCCTTCAGATACCCTTATATTGAGGTCTCATGAATTATACACATCATCTTTCCATGTAGGAATGTAAACAAAACAGTTCAACTTTATTAAGTCCCTTGTGATTTCTCTTTCTTGTTTATCTTTTTCTGCTTCTCTTGATTCTTGTGTTGAAAGTCTAACTTTCTATTCAGCTCTGGTCTTTTCACTGACAAAGCTTGAAACTCCTCAGTTTTATTGAAAATCTGTATTTGCCTTGGAGCATGATACTCAGTTTTGCTGGGTAGGTGATTCTTGGTTTTAATCCTAGCTCCATTGACTTCCAGAATATCATATTGCAAGCCATTCAATCCCATAATGTAGAAACTGCAATATCTTGTGTTATTCTGATTGTGTTTCCACAATACTCAAATTGTTTCTTTATGGCTTCTTGCAGTATTTTCTACTTGATCTGGGATCTCTGAAATTTGGCAACAATATTTCTAAGAGTTTTCTTTGTGGGATCTTTTTCAGGAGATGATCAGTGGATTCTTTCAATTTCTGTTTTACCTTCTACCTCTAGAAAATCAGGGCATTTCTCCTTCATAATTTCTTGGAAGATGATATCTAGTCTCTTTTTTTGATCATGGCTTTCAGGTAGTCCAATAATTTTTAAGTTATCTCCCCTGGATCCATTTTCCAAGTCGGTGGTTTTCCTAATGTGATAATTCATATTGTCTTCCATTTTTTCATTCCTTTGGTTCTGTTTTATATCTTCATTTCTCATAAAGTCACTAGCTTCCACTTGCTCCAATCTCATTTTTAAGGTAGTATTTTCTTCAGTTATCTTTTGATCTCCTTTTCCATTTGGGTAATTCTGCCTTTAAGGCATTCTCATCTTCATTGGCTTTTTGGAGCTCTTTTGCCATTTGAGTTAGTCTATTTTTAAGGTGTTGTTTTCTTGAATATTTTTTGGGTCTCCTTTAGCAAGTCATTGACTTGTTTTTCATGGTTTTCTTGAATAATTCTCATTTCTCTTCCCAATTTTTCCTCTACTTCTCTAACTTGCTTTTCCAAATCCTTTTTGAGCTCTTCCATGGCCTGAAACCAATTCATGTTTTTCTTGGAGGCTTTCAGTGTAGGTTCTTTGACTTTGTTGATATCTTCTGGCTGTATGTTTTTGACTTCTTTTCACCAAAGAAAGATTCCAAAGTCTGAGTCTGAATCTGAGTTTGTTTTCACTGCCTGGCCCTTTTCCCAGGCAACTACTTGACCCTTGACTTTTTCTTGGAGGCATGACTTCTTGTAGAGTAGAGAGTACTTTGTTCCAAGCTTGAGGGGATGCACTGTTGTTTTCAGAGCTATTTATCACAGCAAGCTCTGCCACACCAGCACTCCTCCTCCCCTAAGAACTGCCAACACAGACCTGACTCAGATCTTCAGCAGGCTCTGCACTCCAGCTCTGATCCACCTCTTAATTCCTCCCACCAGGTGGGCCTGGTGCTGGAAGCAACTGTAGCTGTAGTTCTATAGCTGTACCACCTCCCCTGCCCCCTGGGCTGTGTGGACCAAGCATTCCTTTCTCTCTGTCCCTGCAGCTTTTCCCACCAACCTTCTCTGTTGTCTTTAGTGTTTGTGGGTTAAGAAGTCTAGTAACTGCCACAGCTCACTGATTCAGGGCACAAGGACCTGTTTTGCCCGGTTCCTGGTCTGGTTGGTGTGACAGTAAGGCAAAATGGGCTTAGTTTAATGGGTGCCCTTGAGGAGTTTGGCTTTTGTTTACCATGAAAGTACTTTCACCTGTTAAGTGCTGAGCCCCAGGCCCAAAGCCCTATCAGGTGTGAAACTTGTGTGGGCTTAGATTAATGACTTAAAAGGGGCCAATTCGGGAACCAATGGGTCTCTGGACTCTGGCCTCTAGTCGTTGAGGTGGGACTTGAGAACGCCAGAGGCTTGGCTGTGAGGAGAGGCAAGAAACTACAGCTGGAAAAAAAAATCCGAAGCAGAGCTGACCCCTGTGTGGACCCAGGAGTTCGAGCAAGGTCTTGAGGCTGGTGAATATGTTTTATGCCATCTTATTTTTCTGTGGCCTCCTGGCTACTCTTGTGAGGCGGGCCTACTGGGCCTGGAGGCTTGTATTCACAATACTGGAATGGGGAGGTTGGTTCTCTAATTT
>CM053622.1:556887521-556907153 GCA_028646595.1 Phalanger gymnotis
GATTTTGAACCATTCAGATATTTATATGATCCTTTTTGAGACCATAAATTCGGCCTTCCTACTACAGTTGGTCTGGGCACAGCCCATGCTGGGCTCTGCTCCACTCCGCTCCCAGCTCTGTGCATGATAGTCCTTACCCAGCAACAATTCAGGCTGTCCTAGGCTGAAGCCCTGCTTCCCTCTGCTATTTTGTGGGTCCTGTAGTTCTAGAATTTGTTCAGAGAAATTTTTTATCAGTGTTTGCAGGGTCTTGGGGGAGAGCCCTAGGCAAGTCCTGCTTTCCAGCTGCCATCTTGTCTCTGCCCCCTAAAGATGAAGGATTTCAACACCATTGCAGCATGTGTAGATTTGATACATCTAGGTAGAATATTTTATGATTTAGGAGGATGGTATATGGCATCTCCATTTCTTACTTTCCTCAGGTAAATTTGGTAACCTCTTGACACATCTAAGACATTTCAGGCTTATCTTACTTTTCCCTGAAACTAATAATAGCCATTTAAATCTCATTTTTTTTTAGTTTTTTTCTAATTCTAGTCCTAATCTTTCTTAAAGATACTTTCTCAGTTCGTGTGTGTATATGAACACCATAAATATGCTGTTTATATCAGTGGTAAGAACAGGATGTCTAGAATCAGAAATCCTGGCTTCAAATTTTACACTTGAAATTACTACTTGGGGACCTCAAGCAAGTAACTGTGCTTACCCGGCCTTCAATTTTGTCTTCTTTTATTAAACTTGAATCCTGGTGCTTCTTGCCACAACTACGTCAGTGTGAATTCCAACAACACCAGCACACAGGAGGGGTGCTAGCACAAATTCTTTGATCTTCTTTCCTAAAGGAAAACAACTTTAAGGGGTTAACAATCTTACTTTAATTAAACATGCATATATCATTCACTTAGTTCAGGGGGAAAAGTTAACACCCTGAACTTCAGAGTAAATACAAACAGAAATTACAAACAGAAAAAAATAACACAATTCAGCATATAAGCTTCTAACTGTCTGACTATAGCAATACATACAGTAACTAGAGATAGAGAAGCACCAACTTTTGGGTTTTCAAAGCTGGGGTTGGGGCACTCCTTAAGGACTATCCAGAGCCAAGTTACACAAATACTCTTCCAATGAGTGAGCCCCTAAAGTAAAAGCTCACCTCTCTGAATATATACTCTTTCAGCTAAAAGGCTCAGAAACAGAAGGCATCACAATCTGACTCATTGCATAATTAGCTTATTAACAAAAGGTGTGCAAGCCTTCCTTCAAGCAAGCTTCCCCTAATGGACTCCACATGAGGCCTATTAATAGGTGGGGAAGATCCTACTCTCCTCCCCCCCCCAATCCATTAACATTACACCTGGATTACTCCCAGTGTTCTTGCTCATGAGCTGCTAAACAAAGCTAGAGGAAGCCTCACAACTATTCTGGCCATGTACATTGCAAATTCATTTTGTACAACCCAAAGTAGATCCTAACTGCATCAAGGCAAGCATTTTATTCCCCTCTATTTCATGCTCCATTTCGCTGCCCATAGAAAGTCTTTCAAATCTCTTCCTGCCTAAAGCATTCTTTGACCTCCCCTTCTCCTCCCTCAGCTGAAAATCTTGCTCTTATTCAATAAAAAATCCTTCACTCATCATGAATGCCCTCTTCTGTCATTCTCTTCATCTAAATATCCCTTGAGATCATCTCCCATTCTCTCCTCTACTCCCATCATGGAAAAAGAGGCAGCTCTTTACCTTGCCAAGGCCAACCCTTCTATGTATGAACTCGATCCCATCACTTCCTTTCTTCTTCAACACATAGCATCCAATAGCTTCCCTCCCATTCCTTTCTATGTAATTTTCAACCCCTCCCTATTAGTCGATTCCTTCATTTCATCCTTCAAATATGCTCATCTCACTCATTCTAAAAACAAAACAAAACAAAAATAAGCAAAAAAGACTTTCCCCAGACCCTACCATCTCCTCAAGCTGTCTACCTATATCAGTACTCCCCTTCCATTATTCAGTCAAAAACATTTATTTTTCAGGCAGTTACTGAGTGTAACATACTGTGCTAAGTACTGAGGATTAAAAAAGGCAAGAAAACAGTTCCATTGCTCTAATGGAATATATATTCTAGTGAATGAGATAACATGGAATTAGTTGGGTACATAGAAGCTGTGTAAAGGGTAACTAAAGGTGATCAGAAAGGGGAGAGCTTTAAGAGTAGTGAAGACAGAGCAAGGTTTCCTACAGAAAGTGAGATCTGAGCTGAGTTTTGAAGGAAACCAGGAAAACTGTGAGGCAGAGGTAAAGAGAGAGGGCATTTCAGACACAGGGAGGACAGTCATTGCAAAGTCAGAGAATGGGGAGATAAAGAATTTTTTTAAGATACTACAACTAACATCATGTTGAGACAGTGAGGACTGTGCTGAGACCAGTCACTTCCCAACCTGGATAGGCCCAAGAGGTAGTCTACCCCAGTCTTTCTAAGGATTTAGCCAATTCAAATGGCAGTGATTTCCCACCTTTCTGTTAAGAGATGACACACTTGGGTTCTTTTTATGTGAGTCTGGCTTCTGAATGACTTGGAAGTATAGAGATCCTACATATACGGTGGTTTCCCCAACTGTTCTAGTTCCTTCTTGACTAGGTGCAAAGACAAGAAAGGCAGAGGTAAGGTCCTCAATAGGTTTCCCTGGCATCTTTCACTAGCTCTAACTTTTTCAGCAAAACTCCTTGACAAAAGATGACTACACTTAATTCCCCTACGTCCTCTTCTATTACTCATTTGTCAGGGCTTTGCAATCTTGCCATCAAACTTATCACTCAACTAAAACTGTTCCTTCCAAAGTTATCAATGATCTCTGAACTGACAAATCTGATGGTCTTTTCTCAGTCCTAGTCCTTTTCAATCTTTCTTCTACATTTGACACTGAACAAATAAATCTTCTTGTTTCTCACACTTTATCTCCTGTCTCCATGTCTTTGCACTGGGCAGCCCTCATAGCTGGAATTCATTACTTTGTTAGCTCTTCCTTATAGATTCCCTCTCTTTAAGATTCTTCTCCAACACCATCTTCTGCAAGTAGCTTTTCCAGATCCCCACCAAGTATTAGTGGTCTCCTTCCAAACCACTTATTACTTTCACTTAAGCTGTATGTTTGGGTGTGTGTGTGAGTGTGTGTGTGTTCACTTAATGTCTCCCTCCTTAGAATGCAATCTCTTTTTGAGTAGTCATTGCTTCATTCCTTTGTATTTATATTCCCATCACATAGCACAATAACATAGTGCTGGATCGATTTATTGGTGTTGTCATTCAGTTTTTTTTTCAGTCATATCCAACCCTTCATGACCTCATTTAGCAAATGCCTCATTTGGCAAAGATACTGGAGTAGTTCTTGCCTTTTCCTTCTTTAATGTGTTTAAAATTGATTTAATTAAAGACAAAACGTTATTAGAGTAATTAAACAACAACTCATTGGTATTTTCCTAAAGAGTCTCCTCTCATTTACAGATATCTTATGTTGCAGCACATGATTTTTTAGTGCTCGTCAAATAAAGTGGAACATCTATAATTTACATTTTGTAGATGAGAAAACTGAGGCAAACAGAGTTAAGTAACTCACTCAGGGTCACACAGCTAGTAAGTGTCTGAGGCTGTATTTGAACTCAGAATTCCTGAGTCCAGGCCTGGCTCTCTATCCACTGTGCAAAGAATTCTTAATTTTATTACTTTATAAAAGAAGAAGGTTGGGCTGCATGACCTCTGAGGTACCATCTAACTCTGTTGTCCCATGGAGCCTGTTTATGTTTACATTATTGTTCTCAACTTAAAAGCTGATTCATTGCATTGATAGTTGATGTCTTAATTAAAGGTTATTTATAGGAGAGCTGTTCAAAAAGAAAGTTTAAAAAGATAATTACTATCAACTGGTACATTAAGTGTGATTTTTTTTACATGTGGCAACACTATAAATTGGTGCATTTTGCTTTTCTAGGCATTGTTTCCAGACGAAATGAGTTGCGATTTGATTTTTAAATGCAAAAAGAAAATATCTGCTGCACAAATTTATCAGCAACTTGTTAAAGTTTACAGAGATTTTTTTGAGTTGAAAAAGTCATGCTTAGAGTTACAAGAAGGAAATCAAAGCCCTAGAGATGTTTTGCAAAGTGGAAGACCAGCAAATGTAAATTATAGATGTTCCATTTTATTTGATGAGCACTAAAAATTCATGTCCTACAACATAAGATATCTGTAAATGAGAGGACACTATTTAGGAAAATACCAATAAGTTGTTTAATTACACTAATAATGTTTTGTCTTTAATTAAATCAATTTTAAACACATTAAAAATTTAATTTTTGAATAATTCTCTTTTGAATAATTCTCACACACCTGTATGTAATGCTTTGGGAATTTAGGACTACATCTGTTGAAGTGAAAATCATCTGTTTGTTCTAGAGTAGTTTGCTTTGGTATTAGGATTCTGCATATTAGTTTTGTGGAGGCACGAACACTAAGCAAGTAACATGGAGAATGAGTTCATCTAATTATGTTTAGTACATAGTCTGATGATGCCACAAGTTCAAGGCTACTACAGAGGAACTTGAGGTTTTTCTTTAATTTTTAAAGCCTTGCATATAATAAGGGCATAATAAATATTTGTTGAATGGATGAGTAAATGAAGGGATTATTTCACTGGTGGGTGTATGTACTCTACTGACCATGCCCTCCTCCATTTCATAAGTGACTTTGGCTGGAAAATTCATCTTGAGATGGCCAGCTTTCTATTGATACTGCTCCATAATCAACTGGGCTAATCCTTAGACAACGGACGTCAGTCAATTTGTTCAATTTCCCTGGGCCTCACTTGCCTCATCTGAGAATTAAAGAGTAGAGTTAGATGACCTCTAAAATCCCCTCCACTTTAAATACATATTCTTATGGGTGGTATGGGTGTGTTCAAGGAGGATTAGCACCTCTGGTGTGAGGGCTTGCTGAGCCTTTTGCAGGATGCCCTTCCACCATTGGTGTCTACTTGGCACTCAACTCTCACCTTTGGCTCCAAAAAGCTGTAACATGCACAGTAGCCACACCTTGGCAAATCATCTTGGTAGAAGGGCTAAACTATGTTAAGGGTAATGGACAGGCCTCAAACCTGTAGATGAGTTCGAGGGTGGAGTGGGGAGGTTCCTATGCCAAGCATATGAAGACTTTCCCTGGTGGAATGAGCAGATGAGAATAATTTTTCCAGCAACCATGAAAGTGGCTAAAGTAGGCTCTGGGGAGTGCCTAGAGATTGGTCAGACATCCAGGGTCAACCACTGCATCCCAGGCCATCACCAGTCATCCTGACTTTGGTCTTGCCAATGGACTGTGAAGACTGGAAGAGAGAGTGAGGTTGACAACTTTGTGTATCTCTGCCTCATCTAATCCAATTCATGCACAAGTCAAGAAATCACTCTGTGATGTCATTTGGTTCTATTTGAAAATGAAGAACAAACAACAACATAATCTTAAGATCTGATGATTGCAACCAGAACAAAAGGATTTCTAGCTTGCTAAGACGTACTAGATGTTGTTTTTTTTTTCTTATCTTAGACTTCAAGAGACAATGGTCCACTACATACCATAGCACAATGGGAATCAGAATAGAGCTTTAATGGAATTTCTTTTCCTTTTCATCATTGAAGGGAACTGATTATGAAAACTTTCTTTCTAATGAATATTTGGCAACCTGCATGGATTCTACATTATAGAACTGGTAGGGTGCAGTGGTGATCAGAGATGTCCAATCATTCATATTTGTCCCTTACTCAGCTACTGACTAATTGCTCAGATGGCATTTGGCAGGGGTAGAGGAGGGGGAGAGTAAATAAATGATACTTGAATGCTCTGGAGAGTAGCATAAAAATATCTAACATTTCCTTTAACCTTTTGTTAGTTCTACATGCCAAGTCAGAGACAACACGCTGTTTTAGCAAAAACAAGTAAGTGTTAGAGCTATCTCTATCTCTCCTCTGGTGATTTTTTAATTTTTTTCCTCAGTTGCCTCCTCCTCACTGTTTTTCTAACAAGTACATCCAGTCTAGTAATGCCCCGTGGTTAAACATTTTTATGGAGACAAAGCAAATATCTAAAACAAATGAAAGTAAACCGGCTTCCCTGTCCCCAGAGGGAAAGTTTTGAGGCTTTTATAAGGAAGTTTAAAAGGAGAACAGAGACACAGGAATCCTACCTTCACTCCGTAGTTTGGAGGCTTCAGCTACAGAGTGTCTGTCCTGATATTCCATTTGCCGGATTGTCTCAGGTAGCCTCAATTCCAGCATCCTGGTCCCTTTCTTAGTAGAGGCTGCCTCTCCCTATGCTTCCACACTCCTGATCCAAGTGGTGTCCTATAGCTTCTCCTTTTCCAACTCCATGCATGTTTATTTGGCCCATCAGATTACTTTATATAACAGTCTGTCTCTTAGGCTCAATGATTTGATCTTTTTTAATTATTTTTTTAATCAGCAAAAATCTGCTCCAATTGAAAAATTAAAAACAAACTGTTTCAAATATATAAAGTCAAAGAAAACAAATTTGAACATTGGTCGTGTCCAAAAGAAAGTCTTTCACCTTTCTATCAGGAGCTAAGTGGCATTTTTCATCATTAGTTCCCTGGAATCATGGTTGGGAAAATTGGAGAGAAGGCAGATAAAGGTAGGGATTAGTCCTAAGCAAAATAAATTCTAAGGATGTACTAAAATATTTATAGCCCATTTTGGGATGGAAAAGAATGGGAATCTGAAAGAATCCCAATAAATTGGAGAATAGAAAAACAAGTTATGATATATGGGTAAGATGAAATATTATTGTACTAAATTCTTAGAAGCATAATGAACAACAATGATTCCAGAGGAATAATGATGAAACATGCTATCCATTTCCTGAGAGCAGAATAAGACACATTCACATGATTGTGTGGAAATTTGTTATGCTTGATGATAATAAGGCTCAAAGAGGACATGCGTTTCCCTTCTTCCTGTATCAGATTCTAAGAACTTTACTCTGGTTTAGTCTCTTTTGATTGTTGATTCATGTTTACCTTTTTATGTTTCTCTTGACTCCTCTGTTTGTACTTCAAAGTTTATTTATAGCTCTGGTCTTTTTGTCAGGAATACTTATAAATCCTCTATTCCATTAAAAGTCATTTTCCTCAGGAGGACTAGATTTAGTTTTTCTGGTTAGTATTCTTCACTGTAAACTTATTTCCTTTGCCTTCTGAAATATTGTATATCAATCTCTTCACTCCTTTATGGTAGTAGCTGCTAAATCATGTGTAATTCTGTCTGTGGCTCCTTGGTACTTGATGTCTTTCTTTCTAGTTTGTAGAATTTTTCTTTCTCAGACCTAGAAGCCATGAATTTTGGCTGTAAGTTTCCTGGATGTATTCATTTTGAGGTTTCTTTCAGCAGGTGACTAGTGGACTTTTCTATTTAAAATCTGCTCTTGGTCAGACTCTGTCCTCAATACCCAAAGACGTCCCTGTTTTTCCTCTTTATGCTCACCAGGGCTGGAAAATGATTTGATGTAATGTTTTATTTGTTTCATTTTCCTTAGATTTCCTTATAAAGATTCCATCTAGTATATTTCCAGATATGTTTAGAGGAGGATTTGGGGGAGCTTTCTGGACTTCTTCCTATTACTCCATCATCTCAGCTCAGTAAATTGACTTTTGCTTTTTTTTTTTATTTTTTTAATTGACTTTTGTAACACCAATGCTGCTTGTAGCTACTGTGGAGGTTTAAAGCCAATTACACCAGCACAAGGAGGGCTGCTAGCACAGGTTCTTTGATTTTCTTTTCTAAGGACAGCAAATTTAAGGGGTTTACAATGTCACTTTAATTAAACATACATATATCATTCACTTAGTTCAAGGGGAAAAGTCAGTACTCCGAACTTCAGAGAAAAGACAAACAGAAATTACAAGCAGAAATTATATAAACAGAGCAAATAACACAAATCAGCAGACAGGGCTTCTAACTGTTTGACCATAGCAATAAACACACAGTTACCAAAGAGAGCATCCGGGTTTTCAAAACCAGGGTGCTCCTTACTGGCTAACCAGAGTCTCATCTGGCCAAATCACATGAACACTCTTCCAGTGAGTCATCCCCCGAAGCAAAATGCTAACCTCAGAGTATATATACACTTCTTCAGGGCCAGAGGGCATCACAATCATGTGACTCAAATTCATGTTAGTTAGGCTTTCTTGTGACTTAAGCAAGTCATCAAAAACTCTTGATTCAATCAAAGACTCAGTTCAAACAAAGGCAAGACTCAAAGGCACTTGGATTGCCTTAGTGCTGAGAAGCACTCCAAAAGAAAAAATAAACAGGAAAAAGTCCCACTTTGCTTGCCCTTACAACTTCTAAAGGGTGTTCTGAGACATGGCCTATCATTATCCTCTTTTCTTTTTGATCTATTCAAGAGACTAATTCATTTCTCCAAATGAAAACAATTCACAGTGGCCACCTCTTTTAGTAAATTACTTATTGCTATGTATGGGTTCTAGGTTTTTAAGGACCACAACCTTATGTTCTCCTCCAGTTAATATTTGCTATCCCCAGCCAATCAAATGAGGTACCATTGGTATATTTGTCTACTGGCCCAAATTCTAGAGAGCTATCTAGTGGCTTTCAGTCTAAATTTCATGGAAGGCATATTCCATGCAAATGTCAAAATGGTATACAAAGAAAATATGCATAAACATACACTAACAACACCAATATGTCTATATACTAACAGGACATGAATATATAGTGGGATATATGTAAATGGCCAAACATCAAATTCGTACATAACCAACAAGCAAACATATTTGTGGAACACAAACATGTAGTAGTTAACCACATGCATCGATGAAAGTATATAATTATATTCCAGGCACGTATCACATAAGAAAACACTTGTACTGTCACCTGGCTACAGGTGTAACTTCTCCAGTTTCCTATCTAACATCACAGGTCAAATAGACACAAGTCTCCTATGGCCTGCTAAGGTATCTATCGTTATACTAAAACTAGCTGACGGCACGAACTAGCTATAATCCTTGATAAACCTATAAATTTAGATCCTCAAGTCTGAATTTGTGGAGTGACCAGACTGATCATCAGTGTTACGATGTTCTATGGGATATTTCTGTTCCCTAGGATTCTCTATAGCTGAAGTTCTAAGCAGGAAATGTACTGCCTAATGGATTCAGTCTTTTCCCCTCTTTTGGACTAGTTTAGGGTTATGGTATATTGAGCCTTCACTTGAAATGTATTTTTTGAGCCATTGTTCAGCTTTTGTCCTTGAAAAATTTGTAAGCAATCTCTTCTAAATTAATCTTTGTATGTAAATAACCTCCCTCCTTGGAAATCTAGAAGAATATTATTTGTGCCACTGTTACATAATTATCAAAATGCTCTGGGTCAGACCTACCTCAGGCTAGTCCAGTGATTAAAGCTTCAGATTCGAATGTGATTAAAAATTTAGAGACAACAAAATTCAACAAAATAAATTTACTAAAAAGTAATAAGAAGAAGTAATTTATTAGAAAGAATCAATGATCCCTTCTTTACACTCTTCAAGTGAGCAAGAATTATAGGTTATAGGTCTCATAATACAGTAGGAATTCTCCAGAAGCTCAGGAGCATTAAATCCCTATAGGGATGGTTTTTTATGCCCTCAGTATTCTAGACCAAGCCCAAGGATGACTTCCTTGCTAATTTAAATGGAAGTCATTTGAGCTTCTGTAACAGATGCTATTCCTACCACATGCAATAAATACTATTAGGTTTCTCTAAGTTATGTAGTTTTTTCCTAGCATATCATAAACTTCTTGATAGTCTTTACTATTCTTGATTCATTTTTATATAGTGGAGGTTGGACAGGACATGATGAAAGTGGCTTTCTTAATTAGAGATGACCATATATACTACTTCAGCATTTGGGCACATTGGAAGTTTGGGCACATTGGAAATTATCCAACTACGTTTGTGACTCCTAGCCTAAGATGACTCAATATGAAAGCACTCTTGCTTTTATGATGAAGCCTTGTCCTCTTAATTGGACATTAAGCAGGAAGAAAAAAATATAAGAATAACTATCTTTAAGGCTTCTTTCTCTTTGGGATGGAAACCGTCTTAGGAGGGAGAGGTGGGCTGTTTTGTCCAATTCCCCACCTTGGCTGCCATGTGGAGGTAAACACAGGTTCTGCTTAGGCAAGCTTGCACCTGGACCTCAAAGAGTGTCAAGAAAGCCAAACCTATCACCCCTCTCATTAAATGACAGCCCACAAATGGACTAAACCTAGGTTATGTGCATGGGTCTAAAGTTGAGAGGCTACCTAGGGAGAAGGAGTATGTGCAATTTCCCAAATCATCCTGGGATGAGCAAAGTGTTCTTAATGTTAGATTTCTATGACCCTTTGACCATACCTGAGTTCAAATCTAGCCTCAGACACTTACTGACTGTGTGACCCTGGGAACGTCATTTAACCCTGTTTGCCTCAGTTCCTCATCTGCAAAAATAAGATGTAAAAAAAATAAAATAGAAGGAAATGACACACCATTCTAGTGACTTTGCCAGCAAAACTTCAAATGGGCTCATGGAGAGTAAGATACCACTGAAACAACACAACTACAATAACCATGGTGTCTTATACATTCAACAAAAATTTGAATAGAGAGAAGCAGCTCTCTTGAATTGCACATTCCTTTGTCATTAACCGACCAAACATTGTTTACTACATGTGACTTTATGCCCTGGAAGATTTGTGAGCTGTTTAAATATACGTGCCTTTGAAAAACAGAAAATTCATTGCAAAAAATCCCCAATTGTTGGTTGAGCTGAAATTCTTATGCTAGAATGAGACTAAATGGCTTCTAAGGTCCCTTCTAACTCTATATCAAAGCTTTTTTTTTCTGCATATAAATGCAAAATTGTGAACATATTCCCATATACCCTTTAGAGAGAAATACAAATAAAATACAAAGATACTTAAAGAAACACTGAATTCTACATGTTTGTATAATAAAACCTCCCATAAAAATAAATGAATCCATCACTATAAATAATCCCTTCACTTATACAGATCATAAACCTCTTACAACTTAATAAAATATCCCTGTGAGATAGTGTGCAAAACCAAAACAATATAACACACACACATACACACACAAGTCTTAATGGACAACCTTCTCATAAGGAACCTCTGTACTTATCTAGACTGATGCTAACACATTCAGTTTCCAGACCCAGAATCAGATTCAGAATGTTTTCAGCTTAATAGGATTTGTCAAATCCTCATTAAATGCATCAGATGTTTATTAATGTTTAGGGTCTTTTTGCCTAGTCATTGAGAACCCAGGATGGTCTTAACATTAAAATGAGGAACCGGTAGGAAGATTTTAAAGAAGTGAAAATCCAGTTGAGTATATAAGGAATCATCCTTATCCTCATCAGATAATAAATTTTGAAGGAAAAGAAAAACATTTAGTCGTCTTTCAGCTTTGTATCTGCAGCACCCAAAATTAAGTACCTTGTATACGGTATGTATTTAGTGCCTGTTGAATTGAATTGAATAAAGATCCTAATATTTTACTTAAACTATTCTCTATCAAAGCCAAATATTTATTTCCATTCTCATTGAAGCTAAACTTTCCACTTTTGTTTTTAATCCTAACCCTTCTAGTGTCATCCATTACTTTGTTCCATGAATCACAGAATCATAGATCCATAGACCATGAAGCCACATACACCATGAAGTCAACTTCCTTCATTTTATAATAAGGAAATGAAGGCTCAAGGAGACTAGCTTACCAAAAGTTACACAGATAGTTAGCATGAGAGGCACAGCTAGATCCCAAATATTACAAATAATGAGCCCTGTGAAGTGGTCCCGTGTATTTTGATTCACACTAATTGAAGTTTTAATCATGTAAAATATGGTAATTGCTTCCAACCCAATTGAACTATATACTGCAAATTCAAATGTGATGACCTTACAGAATTTATTATTCATACTAATCAGTACCTAGCTATAGGGTTTGCTCATCTTCATCTTTCACACTTTTCCAACCTCTTCTTCTATGTAGAAAAAGGTTTGACTTTCCCCAGCCAAAAAAAAGGGTCTCTGCCCATAATTCTGTTACCAGATCAAGAGTCTCCAATGGTCATATTAGGTTTTTACTAGCTACCAAATTCAGGAAAAAGGAATTAAAAAGAACAAAACTGATTCGAATCAGTTATTTCTTCAAAAAAGCAAATTCCATGTGATATTTCAGGGTCCATGCACATTGAATCCAGTCTCCTCCATCTTCTCTGTTATTTTTCATAAGCCTGAACTATATCACTGAGGACCCCAGAGTCCAGAACTCAGTCAGCACAGAAGCATTTAGTTGTAGCCATTGAGATAAGAAAATGGATTCAGGTAGACCTATAAGTACAGTTAGCGATCAGGGTTTTGCCTCAGGGCAATGAAGTTTAGAGGGTGCTGACAACACTTTCAGTCTTTAAGCATGGCAGAAATAACTATGTTTAGTACTAGCTTTCAAGAATAATTAGTTAAAATTACATATATATATATATATACACACATGCATATATTATATATGTATATATCATACACACATATCTACATATGTGTATATGTGTTTGCCAGTGTGTGTGTGTGTGTGTGTGTGTGTGTATACATGGAAATTCTTCGTCATTACCCAATATCACCTATGCCAGGTGAACTCTGAACTTTTTCCCAATCCAGGACTGCTTCCCTGAATCTGATGACTGTTTCCCCAGCAAAAGCATCATTATGTTCTGGAGTCTTTCTCTCCCTCACTTTCACTGATGTTCATTCAAAATTGAATTTGTTTTAAAAAGTTCTTTAAAAAGTCTTGTTCTACTTACCTCAGGCTTATTTTAGGTTGCTTCCCAGATTACAAAAATTGCTACTTATAGCTCTATATTCAGGCATTTGAGAAAAATTTTCAGCAACAAAGGGCTGAAATAAAAGGAATTGGGAGTTAACTCTCATTTAACAAGAAAATTCAATTAATCAGAACGTAAACTTTTCTAATATTCCAGTTATTACAGGTGTGAGTGTGTGTGTGTGTGTGTGTGTGTGTGTGTGTGTGTACGCACATGTATATTTTTAAAGGTATTCCATTCAAGGTAACTTTTAGGTCTTGTGACTATGTCTTTCCCTGAACATGACATACTTAGAATCCATATTTCCCAAATTTCCCTTGAGGAACCCCAGCTGCTGTGGAAGTTCTTCCTGTGTAACATCACCTCTCCTGAGCCCCTACTCTCTGCTCAAATCAGCACCAGACTAATTAAAGGTCTCAACACAGTGACTCAGCAGTGAGAGGACAGAGTATTTCATCATTCAGTGTCCAGGATGGCCAGATGGGGATAATATATCATCCTTAGGAATGAAGAATCACTTCCTTTCTTGGCTTGGTAAATGGAGACTACTGTATGACAAGCATTCAGGGAAAGGGCTCATTAAAAACCATGATATTTGTGGTTATTTTAGTAACTGCCCTGAATACTTCTATCACTGATTCTTCTTAAATATAATAAAACAAAAATAAGTATTTGATCTTATAAGCATATGTATGTATATATATATATGTGTGTGTGTGTGTGTTTGTGTATACATATATATATATATATATGTGTGTGTGTGTGTGTGTGTGGGAGAGAGAGCGAGAGCAAGAGCGAGAGCGAGAGCGAGAGCGAGAGCGAGAGAGAGAGAGAGAGAGAGAGAGAGAGAGAGAGAGAGAGAGAGAGAGAGTTTGAGGAATGGTAAATTAAGGGGCAATACACTGCTTTCAAGCTACCTACCTGAGATTTAAAATTGTTTGTCAACCCAAATACGCAGAAGCCTGATACACTTAAATGATGTGCTAAAATTATAGAGGTATGTATTTTTTATATAAGCAATGTGTAAAGTAGATAGAGACACCAGTCTCAAAATCAAGAAGAGCTGGTTTCAAGCCTCACCTCTGACATACAATGGCTGTGTGAACATACGCAAATCACTTAACCTCTCAGTGCACTAGCCCAGCAGTGATGGGTTGTCTTATCAGAGACAGAGGATGTGGAAATAATTACAAAGATGACAATCACATATTCCTGACTCTAGATCCAACACTCCATCTGCTATGTCACATTGCACCTCAGTGGAAAGCTGATGGGCTCCAGTAATAGATAAAAATAGTAGCTAGTATTTATGTAGCACTTCAAGATCTATAAAGTGTTTTCACATGTTCATGCTATTATTTTCCCCATTTTATGAAATGGGGAAACTCAGGCTGAGAGAAGTTAAGGGTCACATGTTTTTGTTCAGTTGTTTCATTTGTGTTTACTCTTCATGAGCCCATTTGGGTTTTTCTTGGCAAAGATACTAGAGTGGTTTGCCATTTCCTTCTCCTGTTCATTTTTACAGATGAGGAACTGAGGCAAATAAGACTAAGTAACTTGACCAGGTTAAGTCAGCTAGTAACTATATGATTCAGGATTCTAAGTCACATCTTCCTAACTCCAAATCTAATGCCCTTTTGAGTTCCTTCCTCTTCTCCTCCATCACATAATTGATAGTAACCTGTCAAGCCTCAATCTTGTATTACTATGACCATCACACATGCTGCTGAATAAAGATGGAGAAAACCACTCAGCCATTTGGATGTGTCAATAAATGCTTATTTGACCCACTATAAATTTAAATTACATAACCTCAACTGGAGCCTCACTGCCACTAGGCAATCCTCCTATACCTCCTTAGTCAAGTCAATATGCCACTCCTCACAGTGACTCTTCCAAATCTTTTCATAACTCCTCAAGCCTCTTATTGTGTGTGTGTGTGTGTGTGTGTGTGTGTGTGTGTGTGTGTGCACATGCGCTAAATAAACTTGTGCCTTTGAGATTTTTACCCTTTGTACCTAGTTCTGCTCTTTGGGACAAAGCAACAAGTTTAATTTCTCTTTAATGTGGCAAACCATCAGACTTCAATATGCAGAGCAAGGCCAGATGCCAAGTGATTTTTTTGCTTTGAATTCATAAAAGCATAGTAGAAAAAGGGTATAAACTATGCCGTGCATTTTTGTGGAAAGCTAGATATTCTTGTCTTTGATTTGAACCACCTGCTAAATATTGATTGTGATCCTAAATCTGGAAACAATACTATTTTTTACTTGTTTAATGTCTGTGAAGCTGCTGTTTCGATGATTCACAAATGAATTAGTAATCTATAAATTTCCCCATCACAAGACTCCTGGTAGTGGATATTAACACTCATATTAAATAAAGTTCATTCAAGTGTTCACAAATAATGCCTGTGATGTCTCTAATATTCAAGCCTAATGACTTTGAAAATTCAGAAAATGAAGGGAATATTTTGCAATTATTCTTCTATGTGCACATCACAGAAATTTTTACTTTTAGAAAAATGCTTCAATTTTATTTCACAAATTGAAGACAGTTGTCATGTTTCCTTGGATACTCAAATTTAATTCCTTAACAAGTGAAAATATATTCAATAAAGAAGTGAGCTTTGCAACCCTTTCTTTGGCATAAAAATATTTAGCTAGATTCTAGGTCTTTCTTAAATTTTAAACAGCTTCAATTTTCTCTCATAACACAAATGGCATTATTTTTCAAAATTCTCTATTTAAGATGAAATAGAAAATGCATATTTTGAGACTTTATTTCTTCATATGGAACAGTTAATACCTGTGAAATTGATACACTTATCTTACTATAATTTACATCAATCAAATAAACATTCATAATGACAAAATTGTTTGCATCTCCTTCCACATATGGACAACTTCTAATTTTCTTTCTTATAAATGGTCCATAGAAACAAGGGACCACTTCCTCTAACCCATATGGTCACCTTGACTTTCCATCTACAAAATTAATGAAGAGTTAGGCCCTATGTACAATGACCACATCTAATTAGTGTATAAATTACTTTGCCTATCATCCATTAGCATCTTAAATTTATGGATTTTTCTTTGAGACATTAAGGCCTTGGTAGCGAAAGTTTTGCATATTGATAAAAATTTTATTTAGACTCATTAATGATATATAGAGTATTGGTTGGGAAACATTAATGCCTTTAAATTTACCCTCTTAGTGAAAGTGTAGCACTGAAGGACAGACCATAGAAATGTTACATAAAATGAAAGGCTTCAGACCAACTGAGATTTGGTTTTGATTTACTTCCTCATTAAGCAGTCAACTGCTAGCCAGATATCTGATTAGTTAGTTCACACTTCATACATACTTCATACATACATATATACTTCGGGGAATTCCAAGCCAGTTGCTCTCAATTGTCTAGTCAATTATGGTCCCTAGGAATTTTTTCAGGGCTTTGGTCTCTAGTCTCAGTGCTTTTGTTGACTCCCTTGGATATTTGAAATGTCAGTTTGAAATGACCACAAGTCAACAAAATGATGTTTTGCAACCTCTGCATGAAAAAATAAATGGCTGAAAAAAAAGGTGGAAGTAATTCCTCTGACAATGCCTCACTGGGAAAATTTCACTATTAGCAACTCCTCCTTCTTATTACAAACTTCCTTTTCAGTCTATCAGCTCTCTGTTCATCACACAATTATAGGTGCAGAACATAGTACATCTTTGGTCAATCAGCTGTGAATAGGTATTGTCTATTCTGTGCTAAACACTGGAGATATAAGGAAAAGCAAAAGAGAGTCTCTTCTCTAGGGGTGCTCATAGGAGGATACAATATCCAAACCAGCTATGTACATGATAAATCTGAGAGAATCTATATAGGGAAAGCACTAGAATTAAGGGAAATTAGAGAAAGCTTCTGTAGAAGATAGGGTTTTAATTGGGACTTGAAGGAAACCAGGAAAGCCAAGAGACAGAGTTGAAGAGGGAGAAAATTCCAGGCATGGGGAAAACTAGTGAAAACTGTGGAAAAAATTGGGATTTTCTGTCTAATATGAACTTGAAAACTAGACAAAGAGCAATTGGTTAAAGGAAAATTTTCAGATTATTTTGCCCTTCTTCTCTCTGGGCAAGGGAGTTCTTTTGATATTTTATATATTTTATATATTTATATTTATATATATTTATATATATATTTATAAATTTATATATTTATATATATATATTTATAAATTTATATATTTATATATATATTTATATATTTTAATTTCACTTATTTTTTTAATCAACAAAACTTTTCTCTCTCTGATCTCATCCCCCCCCATTAGAAAAGGGTGGATGGAGTTTTCTAAAACTATGCAATGTCACACAAAATAAATGCTCTCAATGGTCTTGTTCAAAAAATATGCCTCATTCTGTTCCCTGCGCCTATTGCCTCTCTGTCAGAGCTGTGAGATATCATGTTATATCATCAATCCTCTAGAATAGTTCTGGCCATTGCAATTCATCAGAGTTCTCAAGTCTTTCAAAGTTGTATTTACAATGTTGCTGCTAATGTATAAATTGTTCTCCTGGTTCTAGTGACTTTATTGTGCATCAGTTCATATAATGTTCCCAGATTTTGTTGAGCCTGTCAATTTCATCATTTTTTTCTGGAAATTACTTTATTGCATTCATACATCATAATTTCTTCAGCCATTCCCCAACTGATCAGCCCCCATTGATACTATTTGTTATTCAGTTTGCTACTTCTCCCCAACTGTATGCAAAAACAGCCCTGAAAGAGGATCAGTGTGGAACACCTGAGAAACAAGGTATACTATAAACATGGTGTGAGCTTGTCTTCCCTTCCTCAAGAACTCCCTAGAGACAAAAAGAGCAAAAGGAGAACTGTGAAAAGAGCCTAAAGCACTAGGTAGAGATGTAAGCTCGGTCAGGGCAGGAACTGTTTTGACATTTTCTTTGTATCTCCAGCATTTAGCACTGGACCTAGTGGGTAAGTAGGCTCTTACACTGCTTACTGACTGATTGATTGAAATGAGAATTATGGTGGCCTCCTGACCAGAAAAGTAAAAGGAAGGAATTTTGTTGTGAAGTTCATTTTCAAAGTCCCTCATTAGAATCTGAAAGATCAATTAATTCAGTCTTCAACATAGTGCCAGAATATATAGCCACAGTGTAGCACAAAGAGAATTGAATTTAGAATCAGAAAAGCCAGTTTTAAAACCTAGAGTTTATGCACATTTTCTATGTTTCTTTGAGTAACTCACTTCACTTCTGAGGCCTTCAGTCTTCTCATCCATAGGATGAGGGATTGAATGAAATAAAGACTCTGTTAGGATTTTATCTGGTATCATGTGAACTCTAGGGTACTTGCCAAATCTAAATCCTAGCATCTATTATTTATGAATACTGTTGACCCAGAAGGTGGTCAATCTGTGTTTCAAAACTGCTGTGGAGGATATTTAGAAAGCACTGAAACCAGGAAACCAAGGTTCTAAAACATCAATGTTTTTCTATGATGTGATGTATACTATAGGCATACTAGCTCTTTGCTAACTAGAAATAGAATTTCCAGACCATCACAAATATTCCCAAATTTCAACCTTCTATTTCTCAGAAGTAGATTTTCATTTTATCTATGATGATTGAAGAGATAGAATGTTTATATTTATAAAAATAAAAATTAAAGAGTAAGTTTTCCAGTAAAATATGGGGGCATTAAATCCTGGCTCTATAAACTAGACTTGATTTTTCTGATTAAAAGTGATTTTGAACTTTACAAAACAGGAAGAAAATGAGTAAAATGGTGACTTAATGGTTTTAGAATATGGTTATGTAATTTGGTCATATGGAAGGGAGAGAGCCCAGAAGTCAGGGTTCCTCTATTCTCTGGCATGTCCTTAAAAGGAATAACAGGAATGGTGAAGTATAAATGGCTCCACACAGGAAATCAGAAGACTGGGACTTATATTTTGAATCTGCCACTTATCGCTTTTGACCTATCCCCTCTCTGACTGTGAAATTCCCTTCTCTTTAAAACAAAGAGGTCATGCTAGAACAATTCTAAGGTCCTTTACAACTCCAAATTATATGATCCTTTGAGAACAACTTTCTATTCTGAGACAATTGGTCTTTTCATTAGATAATGTTAGGATTCTTTAAAATGTCAGATTATGTGAGTAGGAGCTGAAAATCAGCTTATCTTATTGTTGTTCAGTCATGTCCATAGTTCATGACCTTATTTGGGTTGTTCTTGACAAAGTTACTGGAGTAGTGTTTGCCATTTCCTTCTCCAGATCATTTTTTTTGACATCTCAGGGCCATTTATTTTTTTATTTTATAAATTTTATTTAATATATTTAGTTTTCAGCATTGATTTTCACAGGAGTGTGAATTGTACATTTTGTCCCATTTCTACCCTCCCCCCCCACTCCAAAATGGCATATATTCTGGTTGCCCTGTTCCCCAGTCTGCCCTCCCATTTGTCACCCCATTACCCTCCCATCCCCTTTTCCCTTCCTTTCTTGTAGGGCAAGATAAATTTCTACAGCCCATTGCCTGTGTATCTTATTTTCTTGTTGCCTGCAAAAACTTTTTTGTTTTTGTTTTTGAACATCCATTTTTTAAAACTTTGAGTTCCAAATTCTCTCTACTCTTCCCTTCCCACCCACCCTCCCTAAGAAGTCAAGC
>CM053622.1:556907653-556985981 GCA_028646595.1 Phalanger gymnotis
ATAATTTCTTGATTTCTCATCAGGTCACTAGCTTCCACTTGCTCCAATCTAATTTTCAGGTAGTATTTTCTTCAGTGGTCTTTTGGATCTCCTTTTCCATTTGGCTAATTCTGCCTTTCAAGGCATTCTTCTCCTCACTGGCTTTTTGGAGCTCTTTTGCCATTTGAGTTAGTCTATTTTTTAAGGTCCTGTTTTCTTCAGTATTTTTTTCAGTATATTTTTGGGTCTCCTTTAGTAAGTCATTGACTTGTTTTTCATGGTTTTCTTGCATCCTTCTCATTTCTCTTCCCAATTTTTTCTCTACTTCTCTAACTTGCTTTTCCAGCTACTTTTTGAGCTGTTCTATGGCCTAAGACCAGTTCATGTTTTTCTTGGAGGCTTTTGATGTAGGCTTTTTGACTTTGTTGACTTCTTCTGGCTGTATGTTTTGGTCTTCTTTGCCACCAAAGAGGGATTCCAAAGTCCGAGACTGAATCTGGGTGTGTTTTCACTGCCTGGCCATGTTCCCAGACAACTTACTTGACCCTTGAGTTTTCAGCAGGGTATGAATGCTTGTAGACTAAAGAGTTCTATGTTCCATGCTTGGGGAGATGCACTAGCTCTGCCTCACCAGTACTCTTCCTTCCCCAAGAACCTCCAACCAGGACTGGACTTAGATCTTCAGCAGGCTCTTCACTCCTGCTCTGATCCACCACTTAATTCCTCCCACCAGGTGGGCCTGGGGCCAGAAGCAACTGCAGCTGTAGTTTTGTAGCTGCCCCACCCCCACTGTACCACAGTGGCCTAACCTCAAACTCCCTGTCCCCAGCAGCTTTTCCCACTAACCTACTTTGTTGTCCTTGGTGTTTGTGGGTTGAGAAGTCTGGCAACTGCTGCAGCTCACTGATTCAGGGTGCTAGGGCACGCTCTGCCCGGCTCCTGGTCTCGTTGGTCCGCACCACCCACACTGGGCTCTGCTCCATTCAGCTCCTCTCCCCTCTGCTCCCAGCTCCGTGCAGGTTAGACCTTACCCAGAGTCTATCCATGCTGTCCTGGGCTAGAGCCCTGCTTCCCTCTGCTACCCTGTGGGTTCTGTAGTTGTAGAATTGGTTCAAAGCCATTTTTATAGATTTTTGGAGGGACTTGGCGGGGAGCTCATACTAGTCCCTGCTTTCCAGCCACCATCTTGGCCTCCAGCTCATTTTATAGATGAAAAACCTGAGGTCAACAGGGTTAATTGACTTGCCCAGGGTCATATGGCTAATAAGTGTCTGAAGCTGGATTTGAACTCAGGAAGATGAATCTTCTTGACTCCAGTCCTGGCACTCTAACCATTGCACCACCTATCTGCCTATGTTTACTACAGCATTACTACTGTCTTTAGGCCAGTCCTAATCAGCACATTTGTCATTAACCCCAAAGGTCTGTGAATATCCTGGTCAGAATAGTGTCTATACTCATTTTTCAAGACTTCTCTATTGTAGCAGTCTCCTAGGAAAGTTCATTTGTGAGCTCTCCAGGTATAGTCAGAGGATAACATTCTATATTCTTGTCTCATTCCCATTGCCATCCAATTTCATAAATCCCACAGTGCAGCACCTGTCTCCCTTTGGTCTGCTAATGAACAAAAATACCTTTAATACACTCATGTAAATTAGCACAAATCCATGGTCCAGAAGTCTAAAAGAAGTAAAGAGGAGTCTCAAAGGAATTCAGTTCTGAAAAAGTCAGTATCATGATATATTAAATTTCAGAATTATAACTTTAATCCTATTCTGTGATTTTTTTCTAACATTGGTGTTTGTTGTTGTTTACTCCATCATTATTTTGACATTGCCAATTGTGGAAAGATTAGGTCAATTATTTTCTCAAACAGAAAGTATTTTTCTTTTCCTTTTTTTAGGGGAGGAGTGAGGAGGGGAAGGACTTGTATCCTAGCTCTCCTTCTTATCAAATATTTGTGACTTTGGGCAAGTAAATTCCTTTCTCTTGGCCTCAGTTTCCTCACCCAAAAACATGAGGGCTGAGTTAGATTATCTCTAAGGTTGTATACAGCATTGAAAACTATGATTCTTTTTAAAAATATATTAAAGTCAAATAATATGAGCTCCAATAAATCCCACAAACCTTTAAGTAAAGTAAAAAAAAAACATGGGTTTGTTTAATTTTTCTTGGTTTCTGATTATTACAAAGATTGCAGAATTTTAAATGATTGAAATATTTTTCTACTTAACTAAGAAGAATCCAATCATGTAGCTGGCATTTGGATTATTAAAGTCCCAAACCAAGAGTCAGACGATCATAGCACATCACTTCATCTTTCTTAGATGCTTTTCCCATCTGTGAAGTGAAGGGGATAAACTAAAGGAAATACATTCCCAGACATTATTAAAAAAACAATTAGAAGTGATTTCTTCGCTTTGTCTTTTCTCTGGACAGTGAAGATGATCAGATGCTGCAAGGATATTTAAAAAAAACATATAAATAACAACAATACAACCAGAATGGTCACCCAATATGCAGAATCAACCTTCTGTTCAAATTATTGGCAGCTAGTTGGCACAGTGGATAGAGCACTAGATCTGGAGCCAGGAAGTGTCATTTTTATGACTTCATACCAGATTGAGACCCGTGTGACCCTGGGCAAATCACTTTACCCTGTTTGCCTCAGTTTCCTCATCTATCAAAAGAGTTGGAGAAGGAAAAGGCAAACCACTTCAGTATCTCTGCCAAGAAAAAACAGATGGGGTCATGAAGAGTCAGACATGACTAAAAAGTGACTGAACAATAACTCAGATCAATGAGGTCCACAAAAGTGATATCCAGCATAAAATTATCCAAAAGATATTGTTGATTGCATTCAAATTATTTCAATAGGCATTTATAAAGTATATGGCATTTACGTAGTGTAGTGGATAGAGTTCTTGGCCTAGAGTTCAAGGCTTGAGGTCAAATCCAAGCTCAGATACTTGCTAGCTGTATGACTCTAAAAAAAAGTCATTTAAGCTCTGTCTTCCTATTTCCTCAACAGCAAAATGAGGCTATCTCCCAGGGTAGGTTTAAGGATAAAAAGAGACAATTTTTGTAATCTGAAATTACTATAGTAATGCTAGTTATGACAATGATGAAAATGACTATTAATTGATGATCTATTATATTATATCAAACTCATGTGATGAACAAAAACAGAAAGTTTCTGGGTAATTAATAATCAACTTATTAATAAGGCTAGCTACTAAACAATAAGTTGATAGTCAGTGGTTTCTCTTGATAACCAAAGCATGGAGAGCCTGAAAACCTTTGAAAGGGAATGCCCCCGATAAGTGAAAATCAGCCATGATTGGTAGAACATTTAATGAGCATGTGGGTTAGAAGTCTTCAGCTCCTCCTGCTGAAAATGTGGCTTGATCATGAGACTCAGCTCTCTCCAGCAGTCTGGATAGGGAATCCATCTCTATCCAGACCACTCTGGTTCGTTCTCTCCTTCATGAGCTGGGTCAGCCTAATAGAGGGGTAGAAGGACAGGGCCTCATTTTCTTAGGACAGGAACTGACTTAGACTAGATTCTGTTCATATTCTAAATAGAAGAAAGGTCTTCTAGTTGTGTGGGGTCCTGCCCAAGATTGAAGAGCATGTATCTTGAGGACTAAGACAATTTCATTAATCAGCTATGTCCTTCAGAGATTGACTTTTTATAGGGGCTAGGTATTAAATGAGGAAATCAAAGGAGGAAAGACTAGATACTAATTTAATAATTGGTTATTAATATAATAGCAAAATATTATTTTTCTCATTCAGATAGAAACTAAACTATGATCACAAACACTGATTTAGGAAAACCACAAAATAACATTATCTGCTTTTTTTTATCACATTTTTATTTATTTTATTTAATATTTCCCTACTGCATTTTAATTAATTTCCAACTGCACTCATAAGTGTTGTGGCCCACATGTTTCCCATCTCTGATTATTACATACCAAATGTGTAGCCTGCTAGATGCTGGATAGAGGGACTAGACTGAAGTAGACCCCGCCATCAAAGAGCTTACATTCTAATGGGAGAAATAACATAGAATCACAGACTGTTGTTTGTTTTTTTTTTTTATTTCTAACTCCAGGGATCTAGCAGAGTGCCCGGTATATAACAGGTGCTTGATAATTAGCTTTTGATTGGTTGAGAGGAATTTTAGATTCTTTATACTCCAACTCCATTTTACAGATGAGAAGAATGAAGTCAGAGGAAATGAGTTGCCCAATATCACATACATAGTGATTGCCAGAGATGGGATTTTAAGCCCAGGTGTACTGGGGATCCTTGAAGAGTTTGTCCTTGGATTAATTCAGTGTTTTTTATTGAGTCTTATTAGGTGCTAAGCCCCAGGCCCAAACCCATTGCTAAGCCTATGTGGGTGTGAATTGGTAACTAAGGTGGGGCCCCAGCTGAGGCCAATGAAAAGAGATACTAAAGGAGCCTAAGTTCTGGTTGCTCAGATGATGGTTGATGACTTCTGAAACTGTATAAAAGGAGAAGACAGAGGTATTTACTACGGGCTCTCACTCTTGGTGGCATGCTGATGTGGAGACTCTGGACAGCTGTAGAGCCCTCCAGCTTGCAAACCTGGATGCTGGGACTTTGTTAAACTCTGGTAACTATGCACTGAGTTTTGAGGCAGACAAGGTCTGTCTGTTGATGTTTGTAATTTGTTTGTATTTGCTCTGAAGTTCAGGGTGCTGGCTTTTTCCCCTGAACTAAGTGAAGGGTATTTGTATGCTGGATTAAAGTGAGATTGTCAACCCCTTAACATTGCTTTCCTTAGTAAAGCAGATGAAAAGAACCTGGGCTTTTGCAGCATTCTGTGAGCTGGTTGTTGTTGATTTTACACCCCCCTGCAGCAGCTGCTAGCTGAATTGTTGAAACACCAGGTTATCTTATTCCAAATCCATTGCCTTCTCCAATGTAGCATATGATCTTGTATATACATGGATGGCCAAATACAAAGTACATTTAAAATATATTCAAAGTACCAGAGGACAGGGAGATATCCTAACAACTGACAGTAAAAGTAGGATAAAGGTCCAAGATTGTAAAAATTCAAGGAGCTAGTGTTTTGCCTAAGAGCACAAAAGGCAAAAAAAGGCATAGACCTCCATTGTCTCCCCATGTGAACTACTGCTTGAAGTGAATTCATAACCTGTTTGATTCAAATGTACTCCAGTCACTTTCTGGCACCTTCTAGCTATCCCTTACTTTCTTGAGATGAGGTCCTTTAAGGTCATGCATGATGCCCCCAGAGGTTAGCCAAGTCAGGGAATCAGGATTCCCAATTCACAATTATTCCAAAAGATAGTTCAAATATGAAATTCCATAACTATCCATTTGCATTATCTTACCTAAAATGGTATATTTTTGAGGTTTTTTTAATGTTTTATTGATTTATTTTCAGTTTTCAACATTCATTTCCATAAGTTTTAAATTTTTCTCCCTCTCCCTTCTCCCTCCTCCCTTCCTCCCCAAGACAGCATGCAATCTCCTATGTTCTCTACATATACATTCCTATTAAACATGTTTTCACATTAGTCATGTTGCATAGAAGAATTATAATGAATGGAAGAAACCATGAGAAAGAAAACAAAATAGAAATGAGTCTGTTTCACTCTGCATTCCGACTCCATAGTTCTTTCTTTGGATGGCGATGGCATTTTCCATAAAGGTATATTTTGATTCAGTATGAAGAATGTCAAAATAATCCCCCTTTATTCTAAAAAGAAAAGCCCCCAAATCAAAGAGACAGGTGAATGGCCTCCTGATGAATAGATTCCTGTTATTATCTATGTTTAGCCTATTGGGGTACCCTAGTTGCCCTTCTGACTGACATTTTGGCTAAGAATGGGTGAGATAAATTTAGCTAGACCACCAAGTGTTAGAATATTTTGGCACTTTTAAAATCCAACTCATGGGAAAACACCATGCTCTTTTCCCCCGATTACTTTAAGAGGTTTGTAGCAACCAATTTTACATTAATTATAGATCATAAAGACTTTGAAAGATGGAATAACATGAATACTGAAATTCAAAGCTGCAAAGTTGGGTGTGGTGCTCGAATTAATGTTTAGTATAGGACATCTGCCTGGAGGTCCTATTCACCTTCTCCCCTACAACCATCTCCTCTTTTACTTCCCTCTCCCCACCCCACTTTATATTCAGTCAGGAGGTGAAAGTATAAGGTGAAATATGTTCAGTTTTGTTACTCAGGGTCTTGTCAAAAAAGTGGGTACAGGGAGAAGAAGAGTGAGTCCAGGAGATATTGATATTTAGTGTTAGGACAACTCAGAACTGAGAGCAAATTCAGAACTAGGATGGAGAGACAGAACTTTGCCCAGGCTGGCAAATTTAAAGGGTTACTCACAGTAATTGTACTCCTCTAAGGGAATGAACCTGGTGAATGGACAAAACTTTCTTAAAGTAGAGTCAGTCAACTATCATTTATTAAGTACCTACTATGTGCCAGGCCATGTGTTAAGCACTGGGAATACAAAGAAAAGCAAATCAACAACAACAACCAGTCCCTGTTCTCAAGGAACTCATAGCCCAAAGAGGGAGACAATACACAAATGAGTATGTACAAACAAGATATATAGAAGATATACTGGGGAGTATAGGTGCTAAGATTAAGGAGGATTATGAAAGGCTTCTTATAGAAGGTGAGACTTTAGTTGAGACTGGAAGGAAGCCAGGGAATCTAGAAGGTGGAGATGAAAAGAGAGAATCCCAGGTATAGGGGATGATGAAAATGTTTGGAGTTGGAAAATGGTGTGTCATGTGTGAGTAATAATGAGGCCAGTGGCATTGGGCCATAAAGTACATGGAGGGGAATAAGGTGTGAGAATACCTGAAAGGTAGGAAGAGACAAGGTTTTGAAGAGCCTTAAAAGCCAAAGAGAGTTTTATATTTGATCCTGGAGGTAATAGTCACTGGAGTTTACTGGTCTGTGTGTGTGTGTGTGTGTGTGTGTGTGTGTGTGTGTGTGTGTGTGTGGAAAGAGGGAGCAGTGATCAAGTGGTCAGACCTGTGCTAAATAAATGTGACGGCTCAATGGACTATAAACTGGAGTAGAGAGAAATATTAAGCTAGAGGAAAACCAGCAATCTTTGCAATATTTGAAAGACAAAGTGATGAGAGCCTACACAGGGTGTTTGAAGTGTCAGAGAGAAAAAAAGGGTCATATAAAAGATGTTGCAAAGGTAGAAATGACAGGACCTAAGACCTGATTGGATATAGGGGGTGAGAGTGAGGATTTGAGGAAGACACCTAGTTTGAGAATCTGGGTCACTGGAAGGATGATGGTAACTTCTACAGTAATAAGGAAGTTAAGAAGAAGAGAGAGTTTGGGGGTGAAAGACAATGAATTCAGTTTTGGACATAGTGTATTTAAGATGACAAAATTTTGTGAGCAAGGGCCAAAGCAGACTCTTGGGCTCCTTTTCCTGTATTGGTTCTTTAATCCAGGAGAAAGGAGAGAGGTTGAAGCTCCTGCATAAAGGAGCTAAGCTCTGATCTTCTAATCTGATATTGTTGTGGGGAGGTAGGACCAACTCTGACTTTTCAGGTGGGTGACCAAAAGAATGCCCCCCTAGGGCTTCTGGTTAAGGAGAGAGGGAAGCTGTAAGGTCAGAAGAATGACAGAAATATGCCTACCCCTGCCTCACAGCAATCCTTAGAGAAAGGGGGAAAGGCTACAGAATGGAAAAAGTAACTCAACTTATGCTCGAAAACTTTATCTCTTCCATCCTGCGTACGTTTTTCCCCCTTGAAGTCTTATGTTACCTGACTTCTTAAAAACCCCCTTAGGAAGAAGGGGTATATAAACTGAGTTAAAAGTGTGGTGGCCCCGACCCTACCCAGAGATTTAATATTGTGGCAGACACAAGCTACTCAGGAGATGAAGAAATACTTCTCCCCAGACTAGCACTTAAGTTTTACCTCTAAGCACGATTGTCCCAGGAGTGTGTGTTGCGTTTGTGGAGTGGAAGGCCTGCCCTTGGGCAAGGCAATGTAGAAGAAGGCAGCAGCGACCTGGGGATTCTTCCCCTCACAGCTGTCCAGACTTTGCTGCTGATAGTGAGGCTGGGATAGAGGTGAAGAAAGGCAGTGGAAAAATATAAACTTTGGGTCAAGATGTGTCTGGAAGGATGAAGGCCTCCACTCTCTCCTTAAGGACTTATTCTGAATCAGACTAAGGCCTCTACTCTGGAGAAACAGAAGGGCCAGTACTCCCAGAGGATGCCAAATTCAAACAATCTATGAAAGAACTGACATCTAGGAGTCAGAAAACCTGGTTTCCAATCCCTGTTCTAATGTTAACTCTCCTGAGAAATTAAAGGGTTAGACAAGGTGATCTCTAAGGCTGCTTAACAGCTTTAATATTCTCTAATATTTGAGCATTAGCTGACCTTTCTTTAACAGCCTCAGTTTCTATAAGATTCAAATAAGCATTCCTCTGTGAACATGAGCAAGTCCCTCTCTATAGTGCCTGAGTCTCCTTCTCTGGAAAATGAAGTTATTCTAGATCAGGGGAACTTTTTGTGTCAAGAACCCCTTTGATAGTTTATTGAAGCCCATGAACCCTTTCTCAGAATGATTTTCTAAAAATAATTAAATTGAAAGACGTGCCCAATTTCAGTGAAAATTAAAATCCTTTTTTTCCCTTTGTGTTCATGGAACGCTTGAACTCTATCTGGATCCCCAAAGGGAATTCCAAGGTTAGGAACCCCTGACCTAGTTAATCTAGCCATCTAGGCTAATTATTCTGAAAAAAAAACAACCTTAATACCTTGTTACCAAGAATATTAGTTAAAATAGGAAATCATTAGAAACCCTGCTTCCTTGTGGGTATGTTGTATAGATACCCTTACAATTCGAAACTGGATATATCTATGAAGGTAATTATCTGGGCGATCTCTCTGTGATACAGCATCCCTTCACCTGAGGGTGTCTTATCTTTCATTTGCTCCAATATAAACATCCTCAGTTATAGCTCCAGTGTGGAATATCTGACTTTAGGAAGTAGATCTAGGTATGACGACCAAATCTTATCATTTTTGTAGCTCTCATTTTCTTCACCTGCTAATGAGAAAGTTGTACTAGCTCAGCCTTTTCCCCACTAAATTAATCCCAAACCACTTTGTACTTTGGGGCTAGGGCTTGGATTTTATCGATGGAAGTTAAAATGTTCACTTGAGGGTACAGAATAGCCCCGAGTTAAAAGAGGAATCAGGCAAATTTGAGAACAAAATACAGAAATTAAACCTATTTTCATACCCAAAATAGCTATACTTAAGTATTCTTATGCATACATAATTGTGCCTTTAACATTTCAGCGGGCAAAATATCACTGGCATCAGCTTTTTCTTAGGAGCCTCTATTCGGATTTCATAGAATACCAGCAGTTCATAGAACACAGTTTGGGAAACAGATGCATTAGCTGATCTCTAAATTAAAACTGGTTTTCTGGAATTACAAAACTGTGAGAGAGTAGCACAATGAGCACAGCAAAGGTCAGACCAGAAATTATTGAATCCAACTCAAGGTCCAGGCACTTTTCCCTAATAAGGCTAAAACTAAATTTATAGATGGTGTTCCTGTTGGCATTCCTATAATTCCTAGTAGTAAAAATTCTTAGAGAAATCAAAAAAGAACTTTCTGCAAAAAGTAAAGGAATAGAGACACCAAGAAGGAGCTTTCTTAGTCCAGCTAGAACTCTTGGACTCAATCCGCAGCGGAAACTATATGTTGGTAACAGAACACGTGTCAGAAAGTGGGTGGGAGAGGAAAAGAGAAAGAATGGCGGAACACACACACCATGGAGGGTAGCAAAAGGCACAGAAAGGGGAGGCCAAAAGCCTCTGAAAATCAATCAGTACCTAGCACAATGTTTTGAAAAAAATGCAAACATTTAGTAAATACTTCTTGTTGAAAGAATGAATGAACTTCACACAAAGCACAATTTTGTCACCACTGGTCCTGAGAAAACTGCATGCCTTCTCTCTCTCTCTCTCTCTCTCTCTCTCTCTCTCTCTCTCTCTCTCTCTCTCTCTCTCTCTGTTTCTGTCTCTCTGTCTGTCTTTCTTTCTCTGTCTGTCTTTGTCTCTTTGTCTTTGTGTCTCTCTTTCTCTGTCTGTTGTTCTCTCTCTCTGTCTCTCTGTCTGTCTCTGTCTCTCTATCTCTCTTACTGACCCACTCTATCCTTGTGGGCAGTAGAAAGAAGAGACATAAGGCATTCAAAACCTTGGAACTTCAGTGACAATGATGTTATTTGTCGGGTACAATGCATGAGAAGAAACCAGAGGTTGATTTCCAGCAGTTCCTATGCAATGGAATGAAAATAAACCTTCCAAAGAACTAGAATGAGATTCTTTTCTCTTAAACCCCTTACTTCTTGACTAAACCTATGTCTTCTAACCATGCCTGAGAAGGTCTAGGCCATGCCCCAAGACTCTTCAATACCACTGGAAAATGAGGTCACTGTCCTCATTTAATCAAATGCATAGTAAGAATGTTCAGTGGCTTGTCTGCTCTTGCCTATAGGATAAAACATAAAATCCTCAGCCTGGCATTTAAAGCTTTCATGTTTTCCCTGGTCATATTTTATAAGTCTTCTTCATGAACTCCTTATTAATATGTCCTGCTAGATATTCCACTCTAAGATCTCTTTTTCCATGACTGTATAAGTGTCTTCTCCTTTCTACAGGATTCTCCTTCCTCACCTTCACCTTAGACAATAACTATCTTATTTCCAAGTCTAGATCAGCCACCCTTCCCTCTGTCGATTATCCCCATTCCATCCTATATGTGGCTCATTTGTACATTATTGTTTGCATATGATTTCCCTATTAGGCTGTGAAATTCCCGAAGGCAGGGATTATCTTTTACATTTCTGTCTTCAATACTTGGCACAGTGACTGGCACATGTTATTTACATAGTAGTAAATAAACACTGATAAATGTTTTTTGACTGACTTTCCTAGTACTAATGTCCTCTCCCCCATTTTTAATGTTCTCTCCCATTTAAGCTTTCCTTGTATGTGCTTTATACTTTTTATGTCTCTCCGAAAGGTTAAAGCCTATTACCACTACCACCACTGCAAGTCGCAAAAGACTAGCAGAATTTTAAACACAAGAAGGTGAAAGGATATGGAACCAATCCAAGGTAAAGAGGAATATTAGGGTACACTAATCATGAATAACAAGATAAGGTGTAAACAGAGGTTGGGCAGAATTTCTTTGTTGTCAGGTGCTTCTCTCATGGATTCATCAATCAACTGCTTCTGTCTCTATGTTCCCCCTTTATTTCACTGGGAGAAGGGGCATAGACTAGCTAGACTGCACCTGAAAATTCCTCTATTTTTGAAGTCACTTAAACAGAGCTGCCTGATCATATTTAGCCCCCATGAGAACTAATAAGTGAGAGGTTGAGGTGAAGTTTGCCGCCTGAGATAAGCTGACAGTATACACAGAAAATTAATTAGTGAAACATTCTGGGCCAGAGGTGTCAAAGAATGCAGTGTTGTGGAGAGGGACATCTAGAGAAATCAGATTTCTCCCCCCTCAGGGCTAATCATTTTCTGAGCTTCACAATGGGCTGAATTCCTCTTATTTTAGTAAACAAGTTCATTACTTCTATCTAGAGAGGAACAAAAAATAAAGAAATAAACATTCGAAGCAGTAAAGAGAGAGGTGGGGGGCAGAGAGAGAGAGAGAGAGAGAGACAGAGAGAGTTAGTTGAAAATTATCTACCAAAAGATATTGTGCAGTCTCTAAGACCAAAAACTGATTTGTTTTAAGGGTACTCTAGGAAAGTCCCCTTCTTATTCCCAACACCAACCATACCACCTATTTTTCTACTATTACAGAGTTTTTTTTTTCTTTCAGTCTTGAGTTCTTTATATGACCCTGGAATGAGTCCCTTACTTATCTGTTAACAGCTTAAACTAGCAGTAACATAAGTAGAACACAGGGCAGATCCCTGAAGGTGAAGTGTTAGGGGCAGGGAGAGAAAGGGTGCACAAGAAGGAGGTAAAAGGACAGTAGAGACACCTTTCTACTCCTTCACTCTTCTGAGGACCACAACTACCTGAAATTAGATCAACCTGAAAATTCCTTCAACCTGGGGAAAACTGATCATACCTGGTTGATTGGGGACCCTTGCCAAATATGTGTATAGAGAATCTTTTCTAAGGGGCATTAATCTAAGGGGCATAAAGAAGGATCTGTCTTAGAGACCAAATCAAGTAATCCAATCAACTCAAAATCTATCTCCCTAGAACTCTTCCTTTCTTCAGGGCAAAGAAATGACATTGAAAGTGACTATAATCTGTGTCTCATTCAGTCAGAGGAATGGAAACATTGGGAGCAATGATGGAGCCATTCAAACCTGGCTTCAATATGTAGATCTGAGCTATACTCTTAAAACTACAGTCACCTGAATAGCACGAGTAGCATCAGCTCCACAACTGCCAAAATGTTTTCATTGCTCATTAACTTTTAGCATTGTTAGTCCTAATGAGCTGCCATTCTCATTACAGCTTGAAGCCCTGCCGGCTGCAGCTCGTCTTTTGAGTTCTCCTCCCCAACAGATAACCCTTGAAAGCAGTTCTCATTTTCTCTTTAATGTCCCCTGTAGGGGGCCATGTGCTTAGAACAACACCCACACCTTTTCTCCACAAAGTGCCAAACCACTGTGGCCATCCTCCTGCAGCAGAAACATTCAAATCGCCTTTCTAGGCGCAGTGTGTGTGTGTGTGTGTGTGTGTGTGTGTGTGTGTGTGTGTGTGTGTGTGTGTGTGTGTGTGTGTGTGTGTGCGCGCGCGCGTGTGGGCGGGCGCACGCGCATGTGTTTGTAATGCTTTCGGCTAAGATGTTTTTCTCCTATCTCTTTGGCACTAATTTACTTTCCTCTGTACTCCCTAAGTATGAATAAAGATATGTCTGAAATAAACAGATGTTAAGCTGTTTGAGTGGGGAGCTCACACCCCTGTGATTGGCATCTGGTAATACAAGCTGTGAGGCCTCAGCCTTGCATTTTAATAGCTTTCCCAGCAGTTTCTCTGCACAGGTTCTGAAGCTGATGATTCTAAACTTTTAGCTGGGGGATGGAGGAGATGAAGGGAAGGAGGGGATGAGGCAGTTCTCCCTCCCCACCTGGTATGTAAATTCTTACAAGAATACTCCCATATTGCAGAGAAAAATGAGAATTGGCCACATGTAGTTTTAAGGCTATTGGGTAGGGGGAGGAGAGAAGCAAGTAAAGCCAACTTCCAATGGGCAACTTTGTTCAAAATCTTGGAACTTCAGTGACAATGATGTTATTTGTCGGGTACAATGGATTGCAAGGGCTGCTTAAAATTTAGATCAAAAAGGGAACTAAGCAATCGTCATGAGATTCTTGGTGCCACAAAGAGATGCCAAAGTGAAGGATGCATTTAGCTTATGGCTCTCATCTGGGATCTGTGTGCTAAATACATTTAGAAAATCCCTTTTGTTTCAACCAGGGAGAAAAACCTTGAAATTATTCTATTGGTTAAATTTGACTTACCAGGACAGGTCTTAAGGAAAGAAATAATGGATTTAGAATCAGAAAACCTTTATTTGAATCTTGGCTATGCCACTTACTAATAGATTTGACACCAGATAACTTTATTTCTATGGGCCTCACTTTCCTCATCTATTAAATGAACGATTAACCAAGGGCAGCTAGGTGTTAAAATAGATAGAACACTGGGCCTGGACTGAGGAAAGCCTAAATTCAAAGCTGGCTTTAGATGCTTATGAGCTGTGTGACCCTGTTTAAGCCACTTATCTTCTGTCTGCTTCAGTTTCTCCAAAAATAGAAATAATAGAAATTACAAAATAGAAATAATCATAGCACCTACCTACTTCCCAGTGTTGCTACATGAATCAAATAAAATTTTCGGAAAGTGCTTAGCACAGTGTCTGGTACATAGTAGGTGCTTAATACATGAGAGTTGCCTGATGAACTGATCTTTTTCTTCTAGTCCCTTTCCCTGACCTTTTGTTTTCTTTTCCCCTTCACTTTCACTCTCCTGCCTCTAGTTCTGAAGAACAATAGTTTATTGACACCATAGGATGTTTAAGTCAGGAGGGATCTTAGAGATCATCTAAAGTAAACCATTTTACATGTGAAAAAAAAACTGAGATCCAGGGAAGTAAAGTAACATTTATGTTTATAACACTATTTATTCCATCTGGTGGCATTGTAAGACTTAAAAAGTGTTTTAAGTAGTTATTAGATTGAAATGTCTGTAGCTGTTTTATTCCCTAGATACTATGCGGAGGGGTGGGGGGGAGGAATTTTTTTTCAGTAACTTTCAAAAGACATTCCCAAATTAAAACAGACAAAAACTTCAAACGAGGAAAAAATTATACATTGGCTTTGTTAGCCTTTGTCCTTGAAAGAAGCAAAGCAATACATCCAGCAGCCAGTTGGCAAAGACTAGTCACTTCTTCCTAAGGAAGCTAAGAATACTTCTCGGCTAAGGAGATACTGAGCAATTCATCGACCTTCAGGAAAGTCAGAGTCCTGGGAATTTAGCACATTCATGAGGCCAAATGGAGGGATTCATCTAAAGGAGACCTAGAGATTCCATATGGTGTTTTGGAAAGAACACAGGACTGGCACTCAAGAGATCTGGGTTCTATTCCCAGCTTTTTTTTTTTACTAATTAGCTGTGTGACTGTGGGCAAGTCACATCACCCCTCTGAGTCAGAGGTGCTGCCTGTATGAGATGAGAGACTGTATTATATGCTTTATAAGAGCCTTTCCAGCTCTAAAATGATGCAATCTACACCAATGATTAGGATGAATCAGGACTTTTGTCAAAACTTTGGCAGACATATGTATCACTGAGGCAGAATGAAAGAGGAACAATATTACCTCCTCTGTCCCCCCACTTTGAACCCATCTGATTGCTGTTCTCTCAATATAATTCTCTCTTTCACTTATTTAAATGTGAGTCTGAATGAATGGTCACGCCTTGCAAGGTCTAGGTCTCAATGATAAAAAATAAATCAGGCTAGAGAAGATTTAGGGGTGGATGCTGCATGTATGTTAGGGACCAAGAACCAGGTTATAAAGAGAACCAGAGCAGGTGTTGGAGTACTGGGGAGGGTAGTCAACCTTTTCTATTATTCCAATGTTTCTAATTATATGTGTAATTGAAATCAAGTGACCTTCCCTCCTCCCCTCATGGGAACGGCGGCGGCGGGGGGGCAGGGGAAGGTTCTTTCCATTTTACCTTTACATCCTGGAATATCTTCTTTCTTCTTCTCTGTCTCTGAAAAGAGACAATTATTTTCTCTACAAAGATTTCTCTAGTCTACTTCCCTACCTTCAACACATAACTTTGATTTGAACCTCCCTAAAGTACTTAGCCTGCAATATTCTGTTATAATTATTTGTATGTACATATCCGTGACTCTGTTCCATAGTTGTTTTAGCATTTCCATAGCTTCTTTCATTTACCCTCAAGCCAAATCTCTCTCTCTGTTCTTAGAGTTCAGGTCTTCTATCAGTTGCCTGCATGATAATCATGTATTGGATCTCACTGGGACCTCAAACTCAACATTTCTAGAATTGGAGTCATTATCTCCGCCCCACCATCAAAGTAAATAAATAAATGGTTGTCATCCCCAACTTTTCAATTTCTGACAATGGTACCCCTATCTATCCTCTCAGTCATCCAGATACATAACTTAGAATTCTAGATTGAGTCTTCCTTCTTCTTCTCCACCCCATATCACTTAACATCTAATCAGTTGTGAAATAACATGGTGATGTGTCTCATTTGTCCCTGATCCCAATTCCTTTTGTAACTATTATATGCAAATTAGACCCTTGAGTCTTTTCCTTTGAATTATTATTATATCCTCATAGGCCATATGGCAGAAGACAATGCCAGTTATCTTTGCTTAGTTTCATTCTCCGTACTGTTCTTCATGTAATCTTTTAGAATATCCCACTACTCAAAGTTTCTGTAGTTCTCAGTGGTCCACAAAATGAAATAAAAAATCCTGATTCTGGCATCCAATGCTTTCATCATCAGGCTTTTCCTATCTTTATAATTATCCCATCCTACTCAGCTTCACATGTTCAACATGCCTATTTTTTAACAATTATTTTATTATCTAATATTTTAGTTTTCAATATTGATTTCCACAAGATATTGAGTTACAAATTTTCTGCCCATTTCTACCCTCCACCCCATTCCAAGATGGCATATATTCTGATTGCCCCATTACCCAGTCAGCCCTCCCTACTGTCAAACCACTTCCCTCCATCCCCTTTCCCCTTGCTTTCTTGTAGGGCAGGATAGATTTCTATGCTCCATTCCCTTTGTATTTTATTTCTCAGTTGCATGCAAAAACAACTATTTTTGAGCATCTGCTTTTAAAACTTTGAGTTCCAAATTCTCTCCCCTCTTCCCTTCCCACCTACCCTCCCTAAAAAGGCAAGCAATTCAACATAGATTACACGTGTATCATTATGTAAAACACTTCTACAATACTCATGTTGCGAAAGACTAATTTATTTTGCTCCATCCTATCCTGTCCCCCTTTATTCAATTTTCTCCCTTGACCCTGTCTGTTTTCGAAAAGTGTTTGTTTTTGATTACCTCCTCCCCGGATCTGCCTTCTCTTCTATCATCTCGTCACTCTTATTCCCTTCCCCCTACTTTCCTGTGGGGTAAGATACCCAACTGAGTGTATACGTTATTTGCTCCTCAAGTCAAATCCAAAATTCACTCATTCCCCCTTACTTGCCCCTTCTTCCTTTCCAACATAACTGGTTTCTCTTGCCACATTTATGTGAGATAATTTACCCCAATTCTATCTCTCCCTTTCTCTGGATATATTCCTCTCTCACCCCTTTAATTTTTATCCTTTAGATGTCTATATCACTTCATATTCAACTCATCCTGTGCCATCTGTCTATATATATGTATATATATATATACATATATGTATATATATGTATATATATATACATATATGTATATATATGTATATATATATATACATATATGTATATATATGTATATATATATATATTCCCTTCAACTACGCTAATACTGATAAAGATCTCATGAATTACACACATCATCTTTCCATGTAGGAATGTCAACAAAACAGTTCAACTTTGGTAAGTCCCTTATGATTTCTCTTTCCTGCTTACCTTTTCATGCTTCTCTTGATTCTTGTGTTTAAAAGTCGAATTTTCTATTCAACTCTGGTCTTTTCATTGAGAAAGCTTGAAAGTCCTCTATTTTATTGAAAATCCATATTTTGCCTTGGAGCATAATAGTTTTGCTGGGTAGGAGATTCTTGGTTTTAATCCTAGCTCCATTGACCTCCAGAATATCATATTCCAAGCCCTTTAATCCCTTAGTGTAGAAGCTGCTAGATCTTTTGGTATCCTCATTGTGTTTCCACAATGCTCAAATTGTTTCTTTCTGGCTGCTTGCAGTATTTTCTCCTTGGTCTGGGAGCTCTGGAATTTAGTGACAATGTTCCCAGGAGTTTTCTTTTTGTGAGCTTTTTCAGGAGGCAATGGATAGATTCTTTCAATTTTGTTTTTACCCTCTGGCTCTACAATATCAGGGCAGTTTTTCTTGACAATTTCTTGAATGATGATATCTAGGCTCTTTTTCAATCATGGCTTTCAGGTAGTCTAATAATTTTTAAATTATCTCTACTGGATCTATTCTCCAGGTCAGTGGTTTTTACAATGTGATATTTCACATTTCCTTCCATTTTTTCATGCCTTTGGTTCTGTTTTATAATATCTTGAGTTCTTCTAAAGTCAGTAGCTTCCACTTGGTCCCATCTAATTTTTAAGGTAGTATTTTCTTCAGTGGTCTTTTGGACCTCCTTTCCCATTTGGCTAATTCTGCTTCCAAGGCATTCTCCTCATTGGTTTTTTGGAGCTCCTTTGCCATTTGTGTTAGTCTATTTTTTTAAGGTGTTATTTTCTTCAGCATTTTTTTCAGTCTCCTTTAGCAAGTCATTGACTTCTTTTTCGTGGTTTTCTCTCATCATTCTCACTTCCCTTCCCAATTTTTCCTCTACTTCTCTTACTTACTTTTCCAAATCCTTTTTGAGCTTTTCCATGGCCTGAGACCAATTCATATTTTTATTGGAGGCTTTTGATGTAGGCTCTTTGACTTTGTTGAATTCTTCTGGCTGTATGTTTTTAACTTCTTTGTCACCAAAGAAAGATTCCAAAGTCTGAGTCTGAATCTCAGTCCCTTTTTGCTGCCTGTTCACATTCCCAGCCAAATACTTGACCCTTGAGCTTTTTGTCAGGGTATGACTGCTTGTAGAGTAGAGAGTACTTTATCTCAAGCTTGAGGGGCTATGCTGTTCTTTTCAGAGCTATTTCTGCATAGAAAGTTCTGCCACATTCAGATCCAAGCAGGTTCTGAACTCTCACTCTGATATGCTACTTAATTCCTACCATCAAGTGGGCCTGGGATCAGAAGTAACTGCAGCTGTAACTCTGGAATCAGCCTCAGAGCCGAACCACATCTGCCACCCCAGTGGAGCAGTACACGGCAAACTCCAGTCACTCTGTTCCCTGCCGTTTTTCACACTAACCTTCTCTGTGGTCTTTGGTGTTTGTGCATTGAGAAGTCTAGTAACTGCCATAGCTCACTGATTCAGGGAGCTATGGCCTTTTCCACCTGGCTCCCAATCTGATTGGTCCATGCGCAGCCCATGCTGGGATCTGCTCTACTCCGCTCCCAGTTCTGTGTGATAGACTTTACCTAGTGACTATCCAGGCTGTCCTGGGCTGGAGCCCTGCTTCCCTCTGCTATCTCGTGGGTTCTGCAGCTCTAGAATTTGTTCAGAGTCATTTTTATATGTGTTTGGAGGGACCTGGGATAGAGCTTTAGGCAAGTCCCTGCTTTCCAGCCACCATCTTCAACATGCCTACTTTTTAATACCGCTGTCTCCTGCTGTAACAACGATGCTGCTACCAGCTGTTATGGAGTTGTAAGACCAACAAGAAGACCAACAACAGGAGGGCTGTAGCACAGATCCTTTGACCTGTTTTTCTTTTCTTTTTCTTTTTTTTTTAGTGTTATTTCTTTTATAGATGAGGAACCCAAAGCAGAAAGAGGGTAAGTGATTTGTCAAAGATCACACAGCTAGTCAAAAATAGGATTTGAAACTATGTCTTTTTTTGTGGAGAAGAATTATGACCAATGGAATGAATCATGAGAAAGAAGAAACAGAACCAACAAAAAAAAAACCACCACCCAACAACAAATACAAAAGAGAGAAAAAAAAAAGAGGGGGAGAAAAAGGCGAGCATGAAATAATTTGCCCTTATCAATAAATAAGGTTTCTGGGGTTTTCCCCCCTGTTTACCTTTTTATGTCCCTCTTGAGTTTTGTATTTGGAAATCAAATTTTCCATTGAGTTCTGGCCTTTTCATCAGGAAGGTCTGGAATTCCCTTATTTTATTGAATGTCCATCTTCTTGCCTGAAAAATTATGCTTAATTTTGCTGGGTAGTTGATGTTTGGTCGTAGTCCCAGCTCTTTTGCCCTTCGGAATATCATATTCCAGTTTCTCCTGTCTTTTAAAGTGGAAGCTGAAAGATCCTGCATGATCCTGACTGTAGTTCCATGATATTTGAATTGTTTCTTTTTGGCTGCTTGCAGTATTTTCTCCTTGATTTTGTAATTCTGAAATTTGGCTATAATATTTCTTGGAGTTTTCAGTTTAGGATCTTTTTCAGGGGATGATCGGTGAATTCTTTCAAGGACTATTTTGCCCTCCAGTTCTAGGACCTCTGGGCAGTTGTCTTTGATAATTTCTTCGAGGATACTGTCAAGGCTCTTTTTTTCATCGTGGATTTCTGGTAGACCAATAACTCTTAAATTGTCTCTCCTGGATCCATTTTCCAGGTCAGTTGTTTTCCCAAGAAGATATTTCACAATTTTTTTCTATTTTTTCATTCTTTACATTTTGTTTTACTACTTCTTGATGCCTCATAGAGTCATTTGCTTCCACTTGCTCAACTCTAAATTTAGTGAGTTACTGTTTTCATTTTGCTTTCGAGTCTCCTTTTCCAAATGGTTGATTTTACCTCTCAGGGTGTCATTTTCTCTATTTAGATATTGAATCTCCATAACCATTTCACCAATCTTATTCTTTAGGGACTTGCTTTCATCAGTGGATTTTTTTTCCATTTTTTCCATTTTTTTCCCATTTTTTCTTTCACCTCTCTAATTTGGTTTTTAAAATCCTCCTTTAGCTCTTCCAGTAATGCTTTTTTGGGCTGGAGACCAGTTTACATTACCTTTTGAGGTATCAGATGTGGATATAGTGCCATTGTTATTCTCTTCCAAATTGGTATTTTGATCCTGCCTGTCTCTATAAAAAGAATCAATGGTCTTTGTTTTTTTTGTGTTCTTCATGGTGGTTAGCCTTTTCCTGGCTTTACAATAAATTTCTGCTTTTGAGGCTCAGGGCTCTCTGTCCCAGCTTTCTTATTCTGGGGATTGTGAGTCTGGTTGTTGGCTTCGTGAATTATAGCCTTCAGTTTCCTGAGGTGTGGGGGAGAGGATCTGGCTGCCCAAAAGCTCTTCTTTCTCTGGGGTTGTTTTCCAGTGCTGTTGCTCTTCAGCAATGGTCTCAGCTCTTTTTGTTGTTTGGGCTGGTTGTGTGGCACTTCCTCTGGGGGAGCAAGAGTACATCTGGGCTCCTGGTGTTGACCCTGGCTGGCTCTGCCCCTCTGGGACTCAGGTACTGCCATTACTTGGCCACTGAAGCCCCACTTCCTTCAGCCTTTCAGACTCTCCTGGCTGGGAAATTTGCCGCACTCAGACTTCTCGCGGTTTCTAACTCTCTCAAATCTGCTCAAATTCACTTTTTTTATAGGAATCTGACAGAACTTGTGAGAGAGCTCCGGTAAGACTCTGTTTTCATGCGGCCACCTTGGCTCTGTGCCCACCGAACCTATCCTTTGACCTGTTTTTCTAAGGAAAGCAACTTTAAAGGGTTTATGGTCTTACTTTAATTAAACATACATATGTCATTCACTTAGTTCAGGGGAAAAAGTTAGCACCCTGAACTTCAGAGAAAACACGAACAGAAATTACAAGCAGTAATTATATAAATAGAGCAAATACCACAAATCAGCAGACAGGGCTTCTGTCTGTCCATAATAATAAATACATAGTTAAAAGAGAAAGAATCACCCACATCTGAGTTTTCAAAGTTGGGAGGGCTTCTTAACAGCATCCCAGAGTCTCATCTGGTGAAATTATAGGAACACTCTTCCAATGAGTGGGCCCCCAAAGCGAAATGCTAACCTCAGAGTATACATAGACTTCTTCAGGGTCAGCCCACAGAGGGCATTACAATCATGTAACTCTAACTCATGTGACTTAGGCTTTCTCATGACCTAAGCAGGTCATCAAAGACTCTTGATTCAATCAAAGACTCTTGATTCTTACAAAGGGAAGGCCCAAAGTCATTTGATTGTCTTAGTGCCAAGAAGCATTCCAAAAGAAAAAAACAGCAAGAAGTCCCACTTTGCTTGCCATCACACCTGCCTCAGTGTACTTTGTTCAAATATACTTCATTGATTAAATAAGCAAACACTTCCATCTTACTTCTTTGAACCTCAAGTATGATGCCTTACATGGATTTTGTTTAACTTTTTTTTGCTTTGTTTTGTTTACTACACCTTGGATTTCATTGGTATATGGAAATTTTGTTGAGAAAATTTGTTTTTCCAATGCAATTTGTCACCTAATCTATAGCTTATAGTATTTGGAGTTACCTAGAAGATTGAGAAGTTAAATGACTTTCCCAGGGTTGGGTCATAGAGCTAATATGTGTCAGAGGCAAACCTGGAATAGAGGTTTGCTCTAATGCTGAGACCATTTCTCTGCTAAACCATACTCTTATCAATGTATGTATTTTTTCTTTTTTAAATTTTGCATTCTTTTCATTTTAATATTTTCTGTGTCTTGTGGAGTCATGTTCTATTTAGCACATTCAAATTTTCAGTGATTTTAATTCTTAAAAAATATTTACAACCATTTGTCTATTCTAAGGTATTAGTTCTCTTTCTTTCATCCTAGGTATTCCATTTTATATTTCATTTCATTTATTCCAAGTACCTATTTAATACTCATACTTAGGAGATTATTGATGATAAATACCTTACAATTTCTTCTGGTACTTCTTTTTTTTTAATTAAGATTTTTTATTTTTAGTTTACAACAGTCATTTCTGCATGATTTTGAGTTCCAGATTTTCTTCCCCCTTTCCCCCCCTCTTCCCCAAAACAGCATGGAATCCTATATATCTTCTACAACTTTGCATTAAACTTATTTACATAATTCTCTAGTTGTAAAGAAGAATTATGACCAATGGAATGAATCATGAGGAAGAAGAAGCAAAATCAAAAAAAGAGAGAGAGAAAAAGAAAAAAAGGAAAGCAAATAATTTTCCTCAATCTGCATGCAGACTCCATAGTTCTTTCTCTGGATGTAGATAGCTCTCTCCATCATCACTTCTTTGGAGTTGTCTTTGAACCTTGTATTGCTGAGAAGAGCAAAGTCTATCAAGGTTAGCCATTAGAGGTTAGCCATCAGAGAATCAATGTATCTGTGGTTGTGTACAATGTTCTCCTGGTTCTTCTCCTCTCACTCAGCATTATATCATGTATATTTTTCCAGGTTATTATGAAGTCTGTATCTTCCCCATTTCTTATAGCACAATAGTATTCCATTACATTAATATACCACAACTTGTTTAGCCATTCCCCAATTGATGGGCATCCCCTCAATTTCCTCTTGGATTTCTCTCAGTCCAAGGTATTTCTTCATCATATTTGGTATTTTCCTCTCTTTATTCACATCTCCAGCTACAGTTTCTAGATTGAAGCCTTGTGATTGAATCAAACTCCATCTCCATACTCCTGAATAGTGAGGAACAATCTTGTTTGATCCTGAGCTGGGCAGCTACAAATTGGCTTTGCCTTCTACAGAAATTGTCTGGCCTCATCTCCTATTGTAGCTAAAGACCAGGCTGCCTGGATGCTATATTTCCTGCTGTGAATGGGACCACTGGGTCACCCCATGCTGGGCATGGCTGCTGCTTTTCCCCCGTCTCCTACTGTAGGTCAGACTTATTTTGTGCCTTCCACCTTCCCCAACTTGTCTTCATTCTGAAATTCTGTAGGATTCTAGAGGTTGAATTTTTTTTTTAATTTTTGCTTTTTGTGCGTGTGTGCATGTGTGTGTGCATGTGTGTAGAGTCCAGGCCTGGATGTTGAAGTTTATAGCTTTGGTATTCGTTGTGAGAGCTTTATTAGGGAGCGTGTGAATGATTTGTCCAATTCCAGACCCTAACGTGACACTATCTTTCCCAAATTCCCTGACTTTCAATAAACATTGCACATAGAAGATACTTAGTGCTTTTTTATTTGATTTCATATGTGTATCATGTATCATTATATATTATTGTATCTAAACTTCCTACTAGACTATAAATTCCATACGAGTAAGGATTGCTTCTTATGCAATACTTGACAATATCTCCTTCAGTACCTAGAACCTAGCACAGCTAACAAATCTATACACTGTAGAAATTTAATAAATGTTTGTAGAATTGACCTATGCGGTATGGAATGTACAATTATACCAGGCCAGATGAGTTTCCATTTACAAGCCAACATGACCCATGAAGCGTACTCCCATTAGGTTTTCATGATTTAGCATAGCCTAACTCATGTGCCTTTAAGTGGGCACAGTGAATACAACACTAGGCCTGCAGTCAGGAAGACCTGAGTTCAAATCCATCCTCACATGCTTACCAGCTGTATGACCCTGGGCAAATCACTTAACCTTTGTCTGCTTCAGTTTTTTCAACTGTCATATGGGGATAATAACATCACTTACCCCCTAGGGTTGTTTTGTTATAATACTTGCTAAGCAAATGGCACAATGCCTGATCTATAGTAGGCACTTAACAAATGCTTTTTTTCCTTAACTTTTCCCTCCCTCCCTTCATGATAACTAGCCCTAGTCAATAAAAGACAGAGTGTGGGTTCTTTTTGTTTTTGTTTGACTCAAATTCAAACTCTGAGTAAAAGTCCTATTGGGATCATTATTATTAGCACCTTGCTGACTCAGGCAGAACAAATTTGATACCTGTATTGGGGTAGCCATGAAACATATGGGGACTGCATCTTCTCAGAGGATCTGAGTTCTATAAGAGATGCATTACATGAAGCAGTATTTGGGTTTTAGAACATTATCTGTACCTAATATGCATAAGCTAAAAGTTGTTTCTATTCTTCTATTTCTGCCTTAACCTTTTTACATATAAATAATACTGAAGTGTAGTAAAGTCTTGAAAAAGTCCCCATTCTTTATCTAATAGGGATAATCAGGCCAAAGACAGAGTTTGTATTGGGTTTTGATATATATATATATATATGTATATATATTGAATTTTTGAACTATTGATTGGAAGGTGATGTTATGGTAGTGAAGGATTTGTTTGAATTATCAGGTGTTATAATGGTTATGTTATTTCTAGAATATACTCATGTATTACCTTTTGAGGTAGAGAATAGTCATATTGTGTTAGAACCATGGAATTCTTCTAAGGCCTCAACCTGGAGAAATAGGACTTGTAAGAAATCAGAGAGAGGATAACACTCCTAAAGATAATTTGGAACCTGTGAATATTAATTTTGTAGCTGATATATAGGTATACAGAATAAGCCACGAGAACATTAGTATGAGGAGAAAATTCCAAATGGAGAAGCTTCTGGAAAAGAAACTTCTTGTTGAAAGTGTTGACACACTTTCACAAAGTCACAAAGTACGCACAACCCCCTCCATCTTGTATTAAGCATTAACTCTCCAATTAAAGGGCATCTTTGTCATGCTACCTGCCCCAGTGACCCCGCCACAGGATTATCCTGTACGATAACATCTGTTCAGGGAGACTTCAAAGGTTCCTGATTGGGAATGGACTTCATCATTCTGGTCAAGGTATCTTATCTCCTCAGCCAAGTCTTGTAAGTCCCCTCCGCATCTCCTTTTGCCTGAAGCCTTATCACTCATTTGTGGTTTAAGCATATATAAGCTCAAATGAACTCACTTTGGGGAGTCTCTGCCCTTGCAGGTGAACTCAATAAATCTCAAGACAAGTTTGATACTTTGAGTTCTCATTATTTCTGCATCACCCACAAACACTGCTAATATTGAGGGCTTTTGATAAGAATAGAGATTTGGAAAATAGATATGACTTCAACTGAAGAAAGTTCATAGCTTGCCTCTCCTCAAAATATGTCAAGGATATGAAATATCATTTTATAAATATTAGTTTTGAATTCAGTGATATGTAAAGTTAGATGTTTCTATGCAAAATTTAATAGCAACTATACATTTTTCTTATATTAATCTTTTTACTAACACATTATTAGGTTCCATCTCTTCTTTAGAAAACCTATGGACTCATATACAAGTAAACATATTAGTTTGAATTTATGTATGGTGGACATAATAATTGGTCAACCTAACAAAGGGGGAAATATACTAGGAACCCCCCTTCATGGCAAGTTACCAATTGATACACAGTTATCTATATAATTAAAATGAAACAAAGAGTGTTTCCCCCATAGAGATACTTGAACAAAGGAAATAAAACAGCAGGAGGGCTTAATTGTCTATCTTGTTCTTATAAGCTTATAGGATATTCATTCTGGAAATACTTTGGCACAGACTGACTCAGAACTGCATTATCAAAGGAAATGTGAAGTAGCTCTATGCCCCCATTTCTTGAGGGGGGACATAGTTTATTTTGCTATCTAAAGTAAGGATAGTACTTTTCAGACTTTTTTTAAATCCATTGATGTAGTAAATGAAACATTACAATCTTTCTAGAGAAAGTCTTTGAGATAGTTTGGGGTATAAATGGTTGTGTATTTCAATTACTATCCCTTCATTTGTTAAGAGAGAATAGCTAGAGAAAATGAAAGAGAAATAGATTTTGAGGATTAAAACTAGAGGTTTGACTAGAATACTTACAAGAGTCTACACATATGGAGTGTGAAAATTACTCATTTAGAGGTATAAAAAGAATTATTGTGCCAGAAGCAATACAAAGAAGCAGCTATATTGTGGTAAGCAAGGGCACTCAATTCTAAATTTTAATCTCAATCCTGATAACTTGCTCACTATATGACCTCTAGGTGGATTTGTTGGTTGTTCTGGGCCTGTATCCTCATATGTTGAGTAATGTCTATAATGCCTATGTTACTTAGTTGTTGTAGGGATTAAGCAAGATGTTTTCTATAAAAAATCTTGTACTTTGAAGTGCTAGATCGATGACAAGTATTGTAATTATTGTTATAGGATTTTCCCTCTTGCTGGAAGGACTGTTTCTATAATTGTTATTTTGTTGGAAGCTATGCATTTGAACTGAAGGGAACCATCAGCTGCCTGAACACAGGTAGCTCTTAAGGGGAGTGCAAAATGGATTTACAAGACTTTGAGTAAGCCTATTTGGAAGGAGTGAAATGGAATTCTACAGGGTTTATCGATCAGTTAATAAGCATTTAGTAAGTGCCTACTATGTGTCTGATACTATACTGAAGGTTGAGGACATAAAAACAAAAACTAAATGTTACCTGTCTCCAGAGGGCTTATATAACGGAATACTCTTAATGTGAAATAAATTTTTCTCCTTGAAAGGCCTGCAAATGCAAACAACACCATTGTCCTTAAGAAAGATGAGGCCAGATGATAGCGGCTGGAAAGCAGGGACTTGTGTGAGCTCCCCCTCAAGTCCCTCCAAATACCTATAAAAAATGTCTCTGAACAAAATCTAGAACTGCAGAACCCATGAAATAGCAGAAGGAAGCAAGACTCCAGCCCAGGACAGCCTGGATGGTCACAGGGTAAGATCTGTCACTTGGAACTGGGAGCAGAGCCTGGCTTGAGCTGCACCCAGACCAACCAGACCAGGAGCTGGGTGGAACAGGCCCTAGCACCCTGAAACAGTGATCAGTGGCAGTTACCAAACTTTTCAACCCACAAACACCAAAGACAACAGAGAAGGTAAGTGGGAAAAGCTGCAGGGATAGAGTGAAAGGAGTTCACGGTTCAGCCACTGCCCGGGGACAGCAGAGGTGGTACAGCTCTGAGTCTGCTTACAGAGCTACAGCTGCAGTTGCTTCCAGCCCCAGGCCCACCTGGTGGGAGGAATTAATTGGCAGATCGGAGTGGGAGTGCAGAGCCAGCTTAGATCTGAGTCCAGTCCAGGTTGGCAGTTCTTGGGGGAGGAGTAGTGCTGGTGTGGCAGAACTTGCTATGTAGCAATAACTGAAAACAACAGCACAGCCCCTCAAACTTGGGACAAAGTACTCTCTATTCTCAAGTGGTCATACCCTGACAAAAAGCTCAAGGGTAAAGTAAGTTGGCTGGGAACATGGCCAGGTAGCAAAAAGGGACTCAGATTCAGACTCAGACTTTGGAATCTTTCTTTGGTGACAAAGAAGACCAAAACATACAGCCAGAAGAAGTCAACAAAGCCAAAGAGCCTACAACAAAAGCCTCCAAGAAAAACATGAACTGGTCTCAGGCCAGGGAAGAGCTCAAAAGGGATGTGGAAAAGCAAGTTAGAAAAGGAGAAGAAAAATTGTGAAGAGAAATGAGAATGATACAAGAAAACCATGAAAAACAAGTCAATGACTGGCTAAAGGAGATTGAAAAAAAATACTGAAATAAATAACACCTTAAAAAAATAGACTAACTCAAATGGCAAAAGAGCTCCAAAAAGCCAATGAGGACACGAATGCCTTGAAAGGCAGAATTACCCAAATGGAAAAGGAGGTCCAAAACACCACTGAAGAAAATACTACCTTAAAATTAGATTGGAGCAAGTGGAAGCTAGTGACTTTATGAGAAATCAAGATATTATGAAACAGAAACAAAGGAATGAAAAAATGGAAGACAATGTCAAATATTTCATTGGAAAAAACCTGACCTGGAAAATAATTCCAGGAAAGATAATTTAAAAATTATTGGACTACCTGAAAGCCATGATCAAAAAAAAGAGCCTCGATATCATCTTTCAAGAAATTATCAAGGAGAACTGCCCTGATATTCTAGAGCCAGAGGGTAAAATAGAAATTGAAAGAATCCATCAATTGCCTCCTGAAAAAGATCACAAAAAGGAAACTCCTAAGAAGATCTTCACCAAATTCCAGAGTTTCCAGATCAAGGAGAAAATACTGCAAGCAGCCAGAAAGAAATAATTTGAGTATTGTGGAAAAACATTCAGGATAACACAAAATCTAGCAGCTTCTACATTGAGGGATCAAAGGGCTTAGAATATGATATTCCAGAGGTCGATGCAGCTAGGATTAAAACCAAGAATCTCCTACCCAGCAAAACTGAGTATCATGTTTCAAGGCAAAATATGGCTTTTCAATAAAATAGAGGACTTTCAAGCTTTCTCAGTGAAAAGACCAGAGCTGAATAGAAAGTTTGACTTTCAAACATAAGAATCAAGAGAAACATGAAAAGGTAAACAAGAAAGAGAAATCATAAGGGATTTACTAAAGTTGAACTGTTTTGTTTACATTCCTACATAGAAAGATGATGTGTATAATTCATGAAACCTCAGTATTATGGTAGCTGAAGGGAATATACATATAAAAAGACAGAGGGCACAGGGTGAGTTGAATATGAAGGGATGATATCTAAATAAAAATCAAATTAAGGGATGATAGGGGAATATACTGAGAGAGAGAGAAAGGGAGAAATAGAATGTGGTAAATTATCTCACATAAAAGTGGCAAGAAAAGGTAGTTCTTTTGGAAGGGAAGAGGGGGCAGGTGAGGGGGAATGTGTTAATCTTGCTCTAATCGGATTTGACCTGAGGAGGGAATAACATACACACTCAATTGTGTATCTTACCCACAGGAAAGAAGGAGGAAGGAGATTAAAAAGGGGGAATTATAGAAGGGAGGGCAGATCAGGTGAAGAGGTAATCAAAAACAAACACTTTTGAAAAGGGACAGGGTCAAGGGAGAAAACTGAATTAAGTGGGGTAGGACAGGAAGGAGCAAAATATAGTTAGTCTTTCACAACTTGAGTATTGTGGAAGGGTTTTCCATAATGATATGCATGTGTTCTATGTTGAATGTCTTGCCTTCTTAGGGAAGGTGGGTGGAGAGGGAAGAGGGGAGAGAATTTGCTCAAAGTTTTAAAAACAGATGTTCAAAAAAAAGTTTTTGCATGCAACTAGGAAATAAGATATACAGGTAATGGGGCATAAACATCTATCTTACCCTATGAGAAAGTAAGGGAAAAGGGAAGGGGGGTAGCGTGGGGAGAGAAGGGAGCGCTAACTGGGGAATGGGGCAACCAGAATGTATGCCGTCTTGGAGTGGGGGGAGGGTAGAAATGGGGAGAAAATTTGTAATTCAAACTCTTGTGAAAATCAATGCTGAAAATTTAAAATATTAAATAAATTAAATAAAGAGCTAAAAAAAAGATAGAAATTCAACAAGGGAGGAAAAAAAGAGTAGAGAACATTCCAGACATACAGAACATTATGAGATAAAGCATGCTATTTTTTCACCTTTTTTATCTTTTTTGCTTTAAAAAATTTTTGCAACATAGCTAATTTGGAAATGTTTTGTATGACTTCATATGTATAATGAGTATTGTTTTTCTTGCCTTTTCAATGGATGGGGAATGTAGTGGGAGGGAACAAATTTGGAATTGAAAATTAAAATAAAAATACTTAAAAAAAAAAAGAAAGATGAGGCCGCAATAAAAGGAAATGTTATTCTGGATCCTATTTTTGCCCAGTAAAAAGAAAATAAAAATAAAACAGGAAATAAAGTTTTATTGAACTAAACTAACATTTTAAAAAGATATTTCATGTCCTTGACATTCTTTGGGGAGAAATAAACTATGGACTTCCTTCAGTTGAAGTCGTTATACCCATTTTCTGAATCTCTGTCATCAAAAGCCCTCAATATTTACTTTGTTAGGTGGATACAAAGGCAAATATAAAGGAAGTCCTGCCCTTAAAGAACTTGAATTCTACTGGGATGGAAGGAATGATGATAATGGATGACAGAAGGGAGAAATACTAAATTTCTATTTTGTTACTGTTACCTGGGTCTGGAGTGTGGAATTCATGTAACATTGTCCTCATTGGTAGGGTAAATGATTACTTCATGCCTCCAACTTATGTGAGAGGTAGAATGGGTAAGAGCTTGGGAGAGGAGAGATCCTGGTTTTCTAGCTTCTAATTTTGAGAGAGGAAACATAGGACTCCAGACTTTCAGCAGGGAAAAGAAAGAGAGAGAGAGTTACCTTTCTAAACTCAGGGGAAATTCTCCAAAATCCCTTGTATGGGAAAATGAAAATGGGAATATAGATATGTTCAAAATACTGGCTTCTCTGCCCAGAGATCCTATAGCTGAATCTATACACAAGGGTATCAAAGACAGAAACGAAGATCAATAAACGCCAAAACAACATCACTTTTGGTGGTAGGGAAGAACTATAAACGAATGAGTGTCTGTTAATTGGAGAATGCTTAAACAAAATGTAGCATATGAACATAAAGGAATATTATTGTGCAGCAATATATAACAAATGTAAAGAATTCAGAGAAACAGGTTTTTTTTTCCTGAGCTGATACACAAGCAAATAAGCAGAACCTGAAGAACAATGGAACAACATAACAGTATAAAGACCATAAACTGAATTATTAAAAATCTACTATTGCTGGTGAGAAACCTCCTTTCTCAAGGCATAGAGGCAACAGACTACTTGCCCTACACTCCAACCTTGCCAGTCTTCTTACACCTTATCCCTTCCCATGTACCCTTTGATCCTGGGACACTAACCCTTTTACTCTTCCTTACACAAGGCACTCATCTAGTAATTCTGCATTTTCTCTGGCTGTACCCCATGTGTTTCAACAATCTGGCTAGCAGCTGCTGTGGGGGTGAAAAACCAACACAAGCCCAACAACAAGAGTGCTGCTAGCATAGGTTCTTTTGATCTGCTTTACTAAGAAAAGCAATGTTAAGGGGTTAACAATTTTACTTTAATCCAGCATACAGACATCATTCACTTAGTTCAGGGGGAAAAGCCAGCACACTGAACTTCAGAGCAAATACAAACAAATTACGAACATCAACAGACAGACTTTGTCTGTTTCAAATCCCGATACATAATTGCCAGAGTTTAACAAAGTCCCAGCATCTGGGTTTAAAAGCTGGAGGGCTCTTAGCTACGGTTGCCCAGAGTCTCCACATCAGCAGGACACCAAGAGTGAGAGCTCTAAGCAAATGGCTCTGTCTTCCCTTTTTTATACAGTTTCAGACATCATCAAATGTCATCTGAATGACCAGAACTTAGGCTCCTGTGATTGGCTCTGGAGTTAGCATCTCCCCTTAGGACCCTGGGAGCTTCACACCCACATAGGCTTAGCACCTAGTAATTAGGGGTTTGGGGCAAACCCTTAGTTGGCCCCACCTGGGGCCCCACTTTAGTCACCAATTCACACACACATGGGCTTAGCATCTAATAGGGGTTTGGGCCTGGGGCTTAGCACCTAGTACAGCTCTATGGAAGACACTTAATCATTTTAAAACAGTAAGAAAGTCCCAACTTAATTGTCTAGAATTCTCTCCCTCCTCATCTCTGCCTTGGAGTGTAGGGTGAGTACAGTAGGGTGAGATTAGTACCTCTCATGTGAGGGCTTCCAAGCCCTTTTAAGTACTGCTTTCCACATTTAGGTGTCTACCTGATCCACCAAATTCTCATCTGTGGCCCCACTCCAGTAAATGGTTTTGGCAGAGGTTTTAAACCAGGTTGAGGTTAAACAAAGGGTCTCAAACCCAGAGGTGAGTTAGGGGAGTGTCTACCCCAAGCATGTGAAGACTTCCCCTAGTGGAATAGGTAGATGAGGGCAATTTATTCTAATAGCAGTGAAGGCAGCCGAAGCAGTCATTGTGGATTGCTTAGCGCTTGGTTAGGCACTGAAGACACCAAGGTCATTCACTGCATCTCAAGCCATCACCAGTCATCTTGACTCTGTCCTGCCACTGAACTGTTATGACTCTGGAGGAGAGAGTGAGGCTGAGGACTTTTTGCCACTTTGCCTCACTTAAATCCAACTTATGCATGCATCAAATGTCATCACCCATACCACTTTACCATTTTTTACCTATCTCAAAGTCCTATGGCAATAAACAAGTGACAAAGCAGCTGGTTCAGATACACTGAGAGCTGTGATCAAAACCCTGCACAAAGACAGCCCAGGCCAAACAGTCATTTTCTCACTGGAAGCAGCAGTAGGATTTGGCAGTGCCCTGGGTGTCTGAGAAGCCCCTTAAGGATTATACAGCTCACCTCATTGCTGTGATGAAGGGGCTAGAAAAGGTGTCCTAAAAATTGCCTTCTTACCCACCCCTGGCCTGATTAGGGTGTCAGGTAGGGATCTCACCCTATGGTAGAAACACACACAAAAAAATGTACAAACATTTCTGCAAAAATGATTCCACTCACCATCAATATGTGGAATGTGTACACATTTATAGACAGCATAAAATCCAGTAGACCTGAAAGATGAACGGCTCTTGCGAGAGAACTCAGCAGACATCACATCCAAACAGCAGCACAGAGTAAAACAAGGTAGCCAAATGAAGGCTAGTTTACTGAAGTCAGAGATGGATACCTATTTTTCTGGAGTGGCTATATCCTGCTTGTTATTTCTTAAAATGCAATCATATTCCATTATAATTATATACCACAGCTTGTTTAGCCATTCCCCAATTGATGGGCATCCCTTTGATTTCCGATTCTTAGCCACCACAAGAAGAGCTGCTATAAATATTTTTTTTTGTTTAAATATGTCCTTTTCCCCTTTTCTTGGATGTCTTTGGGATACAGACTCAGAAGTGGTATTGCTAGATCAAAAGGTATTCACAGTATGATTGCCCTCTGGGCATAATTCCAAATTGCTCTCCAGAATGGTTCACAATTCCAACAGTGTATTAGCGTCCCAGTTATCTCCCCTCCAACATCCAACATTTTCCTTTTTTGTCATATTAGCCTCACACTTATAAGTGTGAGGTAGTACCTCAGAGTTGTTTTAATTTGCATTTCTCTGACCAATAGCGATTTAGAGCATTTTTATATGACTATAGATAGCATTGATTTCTCTGTCCGAAAACTCCTTGTTCAAACCCTTTCACCATTTATCAATTGGGGAATGACTTGGATTTTTATAAATTTGACTCAGTTCTCTATATATTTGAAAAATGAGGCCTTTATCAGAAATATTTGTCAAAAATCCCTCCCCCCAGTTTTCTTCCTTCCTTATTATTTTGGTTGCATTGGTTTACTTTGCGTGAATTCTCTTCAATTTTATATAATCAAAAGTATCTATTTTACAAAAAAAGCCTTTTATAATATGTTTGTGGCCAGAATGATGAGGTATGGGATAGATGATAGTGTAGTTAGATATGTTAAAAATTTATTGACTCATAAAGCTCAAAGAATAAGTGATTAATCAAAACATAAAACAGATTATCCCAACTATGCCCCTAACTAGTCATGTGAAAAGTTGGGAAGTCATATAATCACGATAAAAGCTTATGTTTGTATAATATTTTAAGATTTTCAAAGCGATTTTCATTCATTATCTCATTTCAGTCTAACCGTACAATCCTGGGGGATTAGCTATTACAAGTAGTAATATCCCTATCTTGCAGATGAGGAAACCGAGGCTCAAAAAGATTAAGTGATTTTCTCAGAGTCTCATAGCTATGTGTTAGAAGCAAGGTTTGACTCCAGGTTTTCCTAACTCCAAGTCTAGCACCATGTCCCTTAGGGCAACTTGTCTCCCAATTGTAACTGAACTAAAGCTCAATTCCCTTATCCATAAATAAGAATAATAATACTTGCACAAAGATGTTGTGATGCTCAAATGAAACGATGTTTGCAAAGCACTTTAAGGCATATAAAGTGCAACATAAGGTGAACGGTTATTATTGTTAACAACCTAGAGGCACATGGAATGCTCTATCTATGGCCATGTTTATAAATTTGAATGGCGTGTTTATCAAATTTGCAGATGACACAAAGTTATCACACAACAGATGTAATAGACCAAGGATGCAAAAAGACCTTGATGAGCTAGAATGATGAATTGAATCTAATAAATTAGCAATGTAATAACTATAAATGCAAAAAGCTTGGGAGATTTACTGGACTGCAAATTCAGTGAGTCAACAACGTAACAGGCAGGCTGCATTACTGGATGCATCATTTCCAAAATGAGAGCTTATCATTGCCTTGTGCTCTACTCTCATAAGATCACACCTAGATTATTGTTTTCAATTTTGGCACCCCAGTTTAGCAACTGTGTAGACAAAGTGAAATGAAGTCAGAGGATAAAAACCACTGTAGGGAGGGAATATAAAACTATAACAATAAATCCCAATTATGTAGTATTTAAAGGTTTCAAAGCACCTTCCTCGTGTTTTCTCTACAGTTTTATACAAAACAGAATCGAAGCTCAGAGATAAAGTGGCATGTAGTCTCGGAGCTGAGGCTTCAAACTAGAGATCCTTGTGCCAAGACCAATGTCCCTTCCACTACAACATTTTTGGCAAGGCAACTGGGGTTAATTTACTTGCCCAGGGTCAAATAGGAAGTGTCAAGTGTCTGAGACTGGATTTGAATGCTCCCCCGGACTCCAGGGCTAGTGTTCTAGCCACTGTGCCACCTAGCTGCTTCCCATTGTAACATTTTGCTAACAGAGATTAACTAATTGTTTTCAGTAGAGAATTATGGTTGGTGCTAGAGGACAGAGTACCTACTTATATGGGGCTTACACTTCAGTAGAGGGATAAGGAACTAACAAAGATAATTATAATATACAATATTATGAAAAATATAATAATAAAATATTATATAAGTAGTGCATTAGAGAGTTCAAAAATAAAATGCCTAAGACACTAGGTGGGTACCCTTACCAAAAGAAGGCATCAAGAAGAAGAGATCTATTGAAGGAACTAAGGATGCTTATTGGAGAGAAAAATTAGGAATGATCTATCAAAATATTTGAAGGGCCAACATATGGAAGGAATATTAGACATTATTTTAGTTAGATCCAGGACATAGAACAAAGACCAATGGCTGGAATATTCTGAGAAGTTGATTTTGACAAATATAAAGATGTTTTTCTTATTAAAGCTATCCAAAAAGAATGAGCTAGCTCAGAGGGTATCTAGTCCCTCATCACTTGAGATCCTTTAAGAAAAGGGTGAATGACCACTTTTCTGTCAGTTAATAACAAGCATTTGCTTACTCTGATCTAAGTTCTGCGCTAAACAATAAGATTACAAGGTGTGAAGTTGTGAAAAGCAGTTTGTCTCATAAGGCTGTAGCCCCCAAGGTTGCATGCATAATAAAGCTAATACACTCAGAAACCAAGAATTATCCCAACCCCTAGTATTTTGCAGTATGGCACAGTTAGAATTAACTTTCCTACGTCCCTCAATACTTACTCCTTATTAAGCAATTTAGAAAATGTTCTCAAATCATCTATCTTGAATATCTTTCCCTATGGATGACAGGTAAGTCTCCTATTTGGTGTCAGTTGCCTCTTTATCTAAAACATTATGTAAGTTTGAGACCTAATGGGTTCTGTGTCTTTGATAAAAAGGTAAAAGTCATGGCATGGTTCTGAAGTCACTCCACTGTGTTTGTGATGCCCTTGCCAGGTACAATGGGGGCAAGGGGAGGGGGGAAAGTACACCAGTACACTGAGACTATTGGCATCTTATTCTAATGTGGCTCTGCTGCTCTTCATTCAAAACCTCCAGCACTGCACAAAAAGGCGAAGACACAGTCGCTGCACTCAAAGATCATGTGTCTTATGGCAGAGTCAAAACATGAATTTCTATTACATACAAAATACACAGAGGCCACAGATCCAAAACAGACTGAAAAGGGTACATATGCCTAAAGGTGGCATTCTAGGGTAAGAAGTGGCTGAATATTCTGGCCTGTGTACTGAAAGAGGAAGCAATTAAGAAAAAAAAAGGGGCAACAGTGTGCCTCCGCCCCTTGAAGAAAAGTTGAGTCTCAACTCCAGATTCTAGCCAATCTTAAGCCTATAGAGGCAAAGAAAGAATCCGGTTCATCCTTTTTTGTCTTCCTCGGCCGCTTGGCAGTTGCGCGACCTCTCGGGCCACACGCCGCCCCTCGTCCCGCCGCCGCCTCCATGCCCCGAAAAATCGAGGAAATAAAAGACTTCCTGCTCACAGCCAGGAGAAAAGATGCCAAATCTGTCAAGATCAAGAAAAACAAGGACAATGTGAAGTTTAAAGTTCGATGCAGCAGGTACCTGTACACGTTGGTCATCACAAAGAGAAGGCAGAGAAACTTAAACAGTCCCTGCCTCCTGGTTTGGCTGTGAAGGAGCTGAAGTGAAGGAATCATTCAATGTTCTACCAGTATTAAAATGTAGGGAGAAAAAAGAAAAAAAAAAGAAAGAATCCAAGTCCAAAGGGGAACCTCTATTTCTGTCCCTCTGAATGAGTAGAGCTTTTTAGCTGCCTGATAGTGACTGAGTCCATCACTAGTCTATTGTTGCTCAGACCTAAATCCAGGTCAAGAACTTGCAGAGCTTAGACCAGGGGACAACATCAAAATTTTCCTTGAATCTGACTACTTTGTGAGCACTGAAAACTTGTAGGTCCCTGGACTGAGCTGTCCTGGAGATCTTTGAATAAAATAACACTCATTGTTCTAAGAAACAATAGGACCACGTTGGAAGAATGAGAAAAAGAATCCCATAATAAAAGCTATTATAGTGACAGGGACCCTCAAGGCACAAGTTCACAAGACAAGAATGACTCAAAAAAATCTACAATCAAAGCATCAAAGAAAATCATAGCTTAGGCATGAATTCAACTAAAAATCATGGAAGAGATGAAAGAATTTTTTTTAAAAATGAGTTTAAAATTTCTTTGTAAGTGTAATGAGAACATGAGGAAAAATTGGAAGAGAAATTTGACATACAGAAGATATATTTGGAAAGGGAATTAATTGGTTGGCACAAGAGTACACAACCTTGCCCAAACAACAAACTTTCTGAAAATTAGAATGGATCAAATAAAGGTCATTGACTCCATGAGAAAACAATAAATAGTGAAATAAAATCATGTCTGTGTGTGTGTGTGTGTGTGTGTGTGTGTGTGTGTATGAACCACAAGTCTCTATTTCACTAAACTCAACTGATTATAGGCTTGAATAGCCCCTTTAATAACAGCAAGTTGTATGGCACATCTATGATAGGTAGCCAGCAAGCACCTTGACCTTCACTAACTGGAATCCAATAGCCAATTATCTAGTCTTTTCTCCACATCTGAGGCAGTCACTCAGGTATGAGACAAGTCGGGCCATGGAGACATCCTCACTGAGCCCTGTGAAATATTGGGAAGGAAATCTCAGGAACCATATTTCACAAGGAAGGGGGTGGAGACAGAGAAGAAAAGCCAACATTTAGTGCTGAAAAGACAGTCGAAATGATCTCAGAGTAGGAAATCTGATTCTTAAGCCATCTGCAGTCTGAATGAGAAGTGAAGTATTTGATGGGGAAATGGAAGCTGGAAAGATTGTTTGATCTTTGTAGGTTTTCTGGGTTAAATTGAAAACACTGTTTAATAGACTTTAGGCCCTGTGCGCTCTAGAGGTTCACAGTCAAATGTTGCCATCACATGCACCTACCTCCAACTCTTTAACCCCATCATATCCTGCTGCTATACTACAAAAGGTTTGCTGTTTTTTCCTCCCTCTCTCTCTTCCTTCCTTCCTTCTTTCCATCCTTCTTTCTGCCCTTTCTCGTTTCCCTCCTTCTTTCCTTCTCTCCTTCTTTCTTGCCTCCCTCTCTCTTTTTTCCTTCTTTCTCTTTTTCTCTTTCCTTCCTTCCTTTCTTCCTTCCTTCTTTCCTTCCTTCCTTTCTTCCTTCCTTCTTCCTTCTTTTCTTTTCTTTTCTTTCTTCCATGTTAGGCTGAGTTTTCTAAACTAAGAGAATAATTAATAAGAGTACAGAGCAAGAAACTCAGGCCCCGGTAAGCTTAAAGATAATTAATTGTACCTGAAGAAGGACCTCAGCCCCACTACTGAACCGGGAATTGTACTTTCAAACTAGGCTTATATATAGGCAGTCTCTTATATGTTATGATTTAAGTAAGACAGAATTAATATGCTGTCACAAATTATCTCCCCCCAGCTAAGTGCCAGAGTGCCTGAAAGGCCACCATTTGAGGTTCTTTCACTTGAGAGGTTATTCAGAATTCCCTCCTTCCAACCAGGAGAACTTGGATTCTAGTTTTACCTCAGACACATCCTGACTGTCCCCATAGCCAAGTCACTTAACTGTGTTACCTCTGGCAAATCAGTTCACCAACTCTCTATAAGTATCTATTATGTGCCAAGCACAGTGCTAGGTCCTGGGCATACAAAGACAAAATTTAAACAGCTTCTACCTTCTCAGAGATTACATTCCATCCCATGAACATTTGAGTATATACATACTATACTCTAAAACAAATTTAAGGCAATTTGGAGAGAGGAAATAAGGGAGGATGAGGAAATGTTTCATTTGGGATATGGTACTTGAGTTGAGAACTGAAGGAAATAATCTCATTTTACAATACTGTGTAGCCCTGAAGACAATAAGATGGGGAAAGAAGATAGTTTAGAGAAATGAAAGGCACCAAGAACAACCTCGACTTTACAAATACTCTTTAGCTCAACCCTGTCAGATTCCTTGGGATTTGAGCTGCATTAATTTATGTATGTAGAAGAGAGACAAATAAGACAGTAAAGGAAAGGTAGAGAAGTTTGTCATAGAATCATAGTCATGAGTCACTTTGCTTCATAGTTAGCAGAAAAAGTAACTGTAGGCCCTTCCCGCAGAAGTACTTGGAAGGCTATCATTTGGAACAAGGAGTAGACTTACACTATTTGATTCTGAAGGGCCAAAGAAGTAGTAATAATTGGAAGGAAAGAGGCAGATTTTGGCATCATTAAAGGACAGAAGTCTTAACAATTATGAAAAAAAAGTGGAAAGGGACACATTCAACAAAATAGCATCTTCAAGCAGTGGTATATGGAGGAATCCGCTATCTACAGGGAACTTTTCCCTAACCTGTAAACTGATTTGGATCTACTCCATCACTGTATGCTTTTAATGCCCTGACTGATGATTATTATTGGAGGATTAATTGCCAGGGTTGGTACCTTTTCCAAGAAATCTTTAATCATCTTGATTTACGAATGAGAGACATTTTATTGTAAAAGTACCTGTAAGGCAGTGTTTTGTTCTACTGAATTGAATTTTTTTCCATAATCAACAAGCAATAAGTACAATGAGATCTTACATTCTCAGGGGTGGGGAACCTACTTCCTCCAAGCCACACGTGGCCTTCTAAGTCCTTGGATGCAGCCTTTTGACTTGAGTCTGAGTTTCACAGAACAAATCCTTTTATTAAGGGAATTTGTTCAGTGAAGTTTGGATTCAGTCAAAGGGCTTCACTTGAGGACCCAGAGGGATACGTGTGGCCTCAACGCTTCAGGTTCTCCACCCCACAGCCTTCCTTCACTCAAATCAAAGTCAACTTCGAGTCATGTTATCATCTCCCTGATGATATGGTCTTCTTTGAGAATAAAGGACAAATACAACCTATAAACCTTTCAGGTACTTGTGTGATGGTAAAGCTATGATCAATTGTTTAGTATTGGTAGCAAACACCTGCTTGTTCTCTACTGATATGCTTATTCATGATGCCCCAAATTTGTGCATAAATGCCCTTAGGTTTCATAAAGACATGAGAATAGGCATATAGATCAGTATATTATTGCTAAAAACCATGTCACCTTTTGAGAGGTATTAGCAGCATTCAAGATTTTTTCCTGTGACTTTGTCATTCTCTCAAAAGACTTTAAGGCTATAAGTTGTAGATGAATTGTCAATATGTATGAGTTGAAGGAGTCTCCAAACTGGAAGTGATGAAATCTTTGGTCTGGGTTATATAAAAACATCCTTCCCTCTGAGCTACTTCAAGGAATTCTGTCATCATCCCTCAATCCACCCAACCTTAGATCTCTCTCTCCTTGAATTGTAACCCAGTGAGTTTCAGAGACTTAGCCAGGTGCTTCACGCATTGAGTAGCAAAACTCTGATTAAAATTAAGGTCTTCAGTATACCAATTTCCTCCTTCAGTAATGGTTGGTTGGAAGATAACTCCCAATGTTACCAGATGAGATGTTCCTTATTGACACAGTCCTGATAGCAGTATTCTTGAAGTCCTATCATGTTTTTCATTGATAACTTGCCCTGTATGAGTGGAAACAACTAGCCAGATTAGATCACCAGCACCAAGTGCCAGTATCATAAATGCATTACCAATATGTAATGAAACCAGTGATTAAACTTCTTCACTACCACTTAATTTAAGCCCTGAATTTGCTTTCTCCCTCTCAGCTTCTTCTTCTTTTTCCTCATCTCACAGCCTGACCTCAGTGTTCTTTTAGAATTCTGATTAATTACTTCTTCACCAAATACTTGACCTATTTGTTAGGTAATCCTCTATGTGGGGCATTTAAAAACCAGCAGGGTCTTTTCTCAGTAGAACTAGATTGCCATTAAGGTTTTCAGTTTTGGCAGGCTTCCAGTTTAAATATCACTATGATGGTGGTTAAGCTTCTTTATTTTCTGAAAGCCAATTCCAATATACAAAGGCTATTTTATGTGTCCTTGGTAAACTATTTCAGTTGCCAATCACAGGAAAACAAAACAAAATACAAGAATTCTCAATAGCAGTGTAGCCCAACCCACACAGTCAAGTGCATTAATGTTTAGCTTACCATTCAAGGGCTAGTCACCAAGATAGGCCCCTTTCTACTCTACATAATAAGGGCAATATTGTTTTGCTTGTAGCAAAGAAAAATAGCATATCATTACATGGTTTATGACTGTTGACAGCAATATTAACTGTGTTAATGTCTCATTAGAAATAATACTTAAAATATATTTATATGGTTGTGTGTGTGTGTGTGTGTATGTGTATTCTATTAACTGAGTCCAGTGACAGTCCTCCAGCTTTTGGAGAATTTCCATCTTTGTTATTTATTCTGTAATTCAGGTTTCACGATGACAGCTCATATAAATTGGTGAATCAAAAAGATTTATTTCCCTCATTGTCTGATTCAACAAGATTGTTTATTAGTGGGATATTAACACTGGGGAAAAGAAGAAATAGACATATTTTCCTAATTGGAACAGAGATACATAAAATGTGACTTATGGATCAGTCTATTCTTGCTTCCACATTTCAATCTCCCTTATGTGTTTTGCCTGTTTTGTTTTATTCCCCCAACCCCTTGAAGACCTGAACTGGTGATGCATGGTACATCAGATTCAATTAGATACTTGAGCTGCAAAGAAAATTGGGATTTAAAAAAACACAAATAATCTATACGGGCTTTAAATTTAGCTCAGGCCTCTTCACCTTAGCAAAGTGATCTCTGCTCTTTTGGGATTACTTACACATGCAAATGTACTTTTATTCTATCTTAGACATCTGATGGGCTATTTGAGAATTTTTTGCTCTCTCTCTCTCTCTCTCTCTCTCTCTCTCTCTCTCTCTCTCTCTCTCTCTTTCTCTCTCTGTCTCAGAAATCTAATCCCTAAAAGGAACCTACTAAAAAGAATGCACAGTGCAATACAATTCTTTGTGGAAAATCATGCCTATAAAGAATGCATTACTAGCATGCCATCTGTGGTGGGATTTAGAGAGTCAGAGGAAAATGCTTTACTGATACTATGTACAAATATGTTTCTATTGCCCTTGATTTGGGGCCAACTTCCTCACTAATTTTGTTCCTGTTTAATGTATGCTTAATATGTATTACATTGCATACTCCTTGAAGGTAATGCCTGATAGATTTTTTTCCCAAATATTTTCTTCATAGCATGTTAAGCAACCTAGTGCCCCCCCACACACATAAAAACCATTCACCCAAAGGTATCTCAATATACTTCTATATACTGATGTTGCTGAAATGATTGTAAGATTGTAGATTTAGAACTGTAAGGGTCCTTAAAAATCATCTAATGCAACCCCATCTTTTGACAGATAAGGAAACTGAGGTTCTGAAAGGGTAAGTTATTTGTCCAAGGTTAAATAAAGCAAATGACAGAGCCAGGATTTGAACACATACTTTGATTGGAAATTCAGCATTCCTTAAAGGAGCTGACCTAGAAAGAGTGATGGATAAAATATGAACCAAATGCCAGCATGTCAAAGCCCTTTAGCAGCTGCAATTAGTGGCAGACTCTCCTTAGACCAGAATAAAACCACCAAAAACAGAGCTCTTCAAAGACAGATGTTCACATCTGGAAACACTCTTTTGGACTGTGGCATCTGGGTCTTATTAGTATTGTTTCAAGAAGAAAAAAGCTGAAGGAGGTGTGCAGAAGTCCCTGTCCCACATCCCAAGCCTCTTTAGTCTGTCGAAAGTATACTGAAAAAGCATCAGTCTGTTCTCCTATGGAAAGAAGAGCTCATCCTGTGGGTAGCAGACTGTGCATTATCAAAGGATTTTTCACGGTATGGTTGTCATTATACCCAGCACGAAGCATGCAGTGTCACTAGGAAGTTCTGGTCCAACTGCAGAACAGATTGGCCACACTTCACCATACTTATTTGCCTTGGTACATACAAATGCTGCAGCAAGCATATGGAATTCAGAGAGAAGTCTGCATAACCCTTTTAGCATTACTGATAACAGCACAGGGAAGGGGCAGTAGGAGTCCCCAATCAGAGACTAGCTAACCCCCATTTGAATTCTTTTTTCAGGAGCTGCAAGATCCAGGCAAGACAGTGAACCCCACTAAAGCAGTTAGAAAGCTTGTGGGATGCTTTAGGCCAAAGGAAAATGATGAATTTGAAATACCTGTCTTTAGGCAAGCCAGCTCACATTAAGGTAGGTTGCTGGACTCATCTCACAGCTGGTTCAGAAAAATAGCAGCCACATGTGAATTTAATGATACAGAAAAAGGAATAAAATCACATATCATCTGGTTATTTATCAAGTCATTTCTAGTGTGAAGCACTGAGAGATACAATCCCTCACCCCCACCTTTAGCAACTTCCTTAACTTGAAGGGAACTTTTAAAAAGTACCAAAGAATAGCAGGAGGAAGGAGTCAGGAAGACATCTAGATGGTGATCTTGCTTACGGAGACTTGGATTCTAACTGGCGTTTTTTTAGCGGGGGGAGGGATTTAGTAGCTTTTTAGTAATGTCTGACTCTGTGACCCATTTGGGGGTTTTCTTGGCAAAGATACTTGAGTGATTTTACCTTTCCTTCTCCAGCTCATTTTACAGATGAGGAAACTGAGGCAAACAGGAATAAGTGACTTGCCCAATATCACACAGCTAATAAATGTCTGAGGCCAGATTTGAATACAGGTCTTCCTGAATCCAGGGCAAGCAATTTATCCACTCCTTTACCTAGCTGCCATTATAGATCCCTATTTAGGATTTATTATTAGCTGTGTGACATTATTTATATACTCTGGGCTTCTCTAAATTGGATTAACTGATCTTCAAGGTTCCTTCTCACTCTAATATCTCATAACTTTATAATGGCAAGATTATGTCATTGAAATGTGCTCATTGAAGGGAAAAGGGCCAACATGTACAAAAATATTTATAGCAGCTCTTTTTGTGGTGGCAAAGAACTGGAAATTGAGGGGATGCCCATCAATTTGGGAGTGACTGAACAAGTTGTGGTATGTAAATGTAATGGAATACTATTGTTCCATAAGAAATGATGATCCAGTAGGTTTCAGAAAAACCTGGAAAGACTTACATGAACTGATGCTGAGTGAAGTGATCAGAACTGGAAGAACTTTGTACACAGTAACAGCAACATTGTGTGATGACAGACTTTGATAGATTTAGCTCTTCTCAGCAAAGCTCTTAGAATGATCTAAGACAATTCCAAGGGGCTTATGACAGACAATGCTGTCCACATCCAGTGAAAGAACTATAGAGTCTGAATGCGGATTGAAGCATACTATTTTTTTCTTTCCCTTTTGTTCTGCTTTTCCTTTTTACTTTTTTAAACCATTATTTATTTATTTAATATTTTTAGTTTTCACCATTAATTTTAACAAGATTTTGAATTACAAATTTTCTCCCCATTTCTACCCTCTCCCCCACTCCCCATTCCACAGTCAGCCTTTCTATCACCCCACTCCCCCCCTCCAATTTTCCCTTACTTTCTTATAGGGCAAGATAGATGTTTATGCCCTATTACTTATATATCTTATTTCCTAGTTGCATGCAAAAACTTTTTTTTGAACATGTTCTTTTAAAACTTTGAGTTCCAAATTCTCTCTCCTTTTCCCTCTCCACCCACCCTCCCTAAGAAGGCAAGCAATTCAACATAGGCCACTTGTGTATCATTATGCAAAACCATTCCACAATACTGATGTTGTGAAAGACTAACTATATTTTGCTCCTTCCTATCCTATCCCCCTTTATCCAATTTTCTCCGTTGATCCCAACTCTTTTCAAAAGTGTTTGCTTTTGATTACCTCCTCCCCCATCTGCCCTCCCTTCTATCATCCCCCCTTTTATATCTCCTTCCTCCTTCTTTCCTGTGGGTTAAGATACCCAATTGAGTGTGTATGGTATTCCCTCCTCAGGTAAAAACCGATAAGAGCAAGATTCACTCATTCCCCCTCACCTGGCTCCTCTGCCCCCTCTTCCCTCCTAACAGAACTGCTTTTTATTTGCCACTTTTATGCAAGGTAATTTACCCTATCCTATCTCTCCCTTTCTCCCTCTCTCAATATATTCATCTCTCATCCCTCCATTTTATTTTATTTTTTTTAGATATCATCCCTTCATATTTAACTCACCCTGTGCCCTCTGTCTACATAGATAGATAGATAGATATAGCTATAGCTATATATAGATAGATATCTTTATCTATCTATATATATCTATATCTATATATATGTATAGAGAGAGAGAGAGATATGTAACTATCTGTCTCTCTCTCTCTCTCTCTCTCTCTCTCTCTCTCTATATATATATATATATATATATATATATTCCCTTCAGCTACCATAATACTGAGGTCTCATGAATTATACACATCATCTTTCCATGTAGGAATGTAAACAAAACAGTTCAACTTTAGTGAGTCCCTTGTGACTTCTCTTTCTTGTTTACCTTTTCATGTTCCTCTTGATTCTTGTGTTTGAAAGTCAAATTTTCTATTCAGCTCTGGTCTTTTCACTAACAAAGCTTGAAAGTCCTCTATTTTGTTGAAAATCCATTTTGCCTTGGAGCATGATATTCAGTTTCACTGGGTAGGTGATTCTTGGTTTTAATCCTAGCTGCATTGTCTTCTGGAATATCATATTCTAAGCCCTTCGATCCCTTGGTGTGGAAGCTGCTAGATCTTGTGTTATCCTGATTGTGTTTCCACAATACTCAAATTGTTTCTTTCTGACTGCTTGCAGTATTTTCTCCTTGATCTGGAGCTTTGGAATTTGGCGACAATATTCCTGGGAGTTTTCTTTTGGGAATCTTTTTCAGGAGGCGATCGGTGGATTCTTTCAATTTCTATTTTATCCTCTGGCTCTAGAATATCAGGCAGTTCTCCTTGATAATTTCTTGAAAGATGATATTTAGGCTCTTTTTTTGATCATGGCTTTCAGGTAGTCCAATTATATTTAAATTATCCCTCCCAGATCTATTTTCCAGGTCAGTGGTTTTTCCAATGAGATATTTCACATTTTCTTCCATTTTCTCATTCCTTTGGTACTGTTTTATAATATCTTGATTTCTCATAAAGTCACTAGCTTCCACTTGCTCCAATCTAATTTTTAAGGTAGTATTTTCTTCAGTGGTCTTTTGGACCCTCTTTTCCACTTGGCTAATTCTGCCTTTCAAGGCATTCTTCTCTTCACTGGTTTTTGGAGCTCTTTTGCCATTTGAGTTAGTCTATTTTTTAATGTGTTGTTTTCTTCAGTATTTTTTGGGGTCTCCTTTAGCAAGTCATTGACTTGTTTTTCATGGTTTTCTAGCATCATTCTCATTTCTCTTCCCAACTTTTCCTCTACTTCTCTAACTTGCTTTTCCAAATCCTTTTTAAGCTCTTCCATGGCCTGAGATCAGCTCATGTTTTTCTTGGAGGCTTTCGATGCAGGCTTTTTAACTTTTTTGACTTGTTCTGGCTGTATGTTTTTGTCTTCTTTGTCACCAAAGAAAGATTCCAAAGTCTGAGTCTGAATCTGAGTCCCTTTTTGCTGCATGGCCCTGTTCCTAGCCAAGTACTTGACCCTTGCTTGAGTTTTTCATTGATATACGTGTGCTTGTAGAGTAGAAAGTACTTTTTTCCAAGCTTGAGGGGATGTGCTGTTGTTTTCAGAGCTATTTCTCACAACAAGATCTGCCACAGCAGCACTCCTCCTCCCCCAAGAACCTCCAACCCCAACTTTACTCAGATCTTAAGCAGGCTCTGCACTCCTGCTCTGATCAGCCACTTTATTCTTCCCACCAGGTGGGCCTGGAGCTGGAAGGAACTGTAGCTGTAGTTCTGTAGATGCAACACCTCCACTGCCCCTGGGGCAGTGGTCAAACCCAAACTGCTTTCACTCTGTCCCTGCAGCTTTTCCTACTAACCTTCTCTGTTGTCTTTGGTGTTTGTGGGTTGAGAAGTCTGGTAACTGCCACAGCTCACTAATTCAGGATGCTAGGGCCTGCTCCACCTGGCTCCTGGTTTGGTTGATCTGGGCGTAGCCCACACTGGGTGCTGCTCCATTCTGCTCCCAGCATGATATACCTTACCCAGCAACTATCCAGGCTGTCCTGGGCTGGAGCCCTGCTTCCCTCTACTATTTCGTGGGTTCTGCAGTTTTAGAATTTGTTCACAACCATTTTTTATCAATGTTTGGAGGGTCCTGGGGGAGAGCCCTAGGCAAGTCCCTGCTTTCTAGCCACCATCTTGGCTCTGCCCTTGTTCTGATTTTTCTTTTACAACATGACTAATGTGGAAATATGTTTAAAATGATTACACATGTATAACCTATATATCAGATTGCTTACAGACTTTAGGAAGGTGAGGAGAGGGAGGAAGAAAAAACATTTGGAACTGAAAATCTCATAAAAAGTAATGTTCGTAATTAAATTTGCATATAAAAAGAAAAAATACTATTAAGTGGGGAAAATAAGAAATCTGCTCATCATCAAACTTCTAAACATTTTTAGAATGAACCATCACATTTTCTAGGCTAACCTGCATAGAACATGCTAACATATTAAGTATCCTGTGTTCCTCAGGAGCATCAAAAGCAAGGGCCCTGATAGGTCTGCCTATGTCATGTGAATTCAGGGGTATCATAAAAGCCTTAACTACTCTCCCAAATACCTCCTTTACCTAATCAGTCATGCCTGAATTTCTATCATTGGGGATTTTTTTTTTGATTTGGAATAAAGTGAAAATACCAATGTGAAAGGCTTTTTGTTGTATTAGTCATTAATACCTTGATGTGAATAATTTTCATAGAATGTGACTGCTAAAGAATCTTACTGGTCATCCAGTTGTCTCTGACCATCGACTCTTATGTAGTTTTTGGTATTTAACATTACAGTAGACTAGTCTTCAAATTCTAAAAGAAATACTTATAGAATAGAAAAGCTATAGCAAAATAAGAAAGATGTCATTCAATGATGTTGCAAGGTGGGAAGTGTGTTCTTTCATCTGGGCTAACAATACCCCTTATGATCCTCAGTTGACATTCTCATATAGTTATAACTGTCCTTTAACTCCAATGTGTCTGAATACATAGGCAATATCAGCTTTTGGATTAACAAAATGCTCTGCTCAAGTGTGGCATACTCTAGTGGCCTTCTTTTCAGTAGGTTTGCAGACTTTTACTGGAGCCAAGTTCTTATTCACTCTTCCTGGAGGCTATAGCCAAACTTACTTAGTCTGTTCAAACACTGTATTTTAGCTATTAATTGACACAGTTCATGCCATAGTTGGGGAAAATCATTATTAGGTCAACCTTGGCCAATCATCAGAGTAGAATGAGGTAGAGGGCAATAGACTAGGCAATTAAGGGCAAAATTTGGGGAATGAATTGCCCCCATTGGCTAAAAAGAAATGTGAAGTTTATAACAATGATAGCAGCAGAATGTATATGATAGATTTGTTCTGGACACAATGCTTATCTATATAATATACATATATATACACACATATATACATATATGTACATATACATATACATATATGTATATACGTACACACATATGCATATATATATATATATATATACACTATATATACTATATACTAGTCCATGGTTTTCATTTTATTTGTTTGTTCATATTTGGTCACTTCATTGTGAAAGCAGACACAATGCAAAATGATAATTTTTTAAAAAATGTATTCAAGCTTAAGAATGAAAGAGTCCAAAAACTTGTAAAATGCTTAGAAAACTTATGATATATTCAGCAGTATTTCATAAATATAAAAGTGTTGGGAGTGCTAGACATGGAAAGAACCAAATGACAGCATAACAGCATTTTCATTTTAAATATGATGAAATTGACATCCAGGGAAATAAAGGGGTTTTCCCCAAATCACCTAATGACTCAGCAGCCAAACCAAAACCAAAGCTACAGTACTCAGTATCCCTTCTTTTGCGCTGCCTTTTGAAAATAAGCTTGGATGGAGGGAGAGAATTGTAAGTTAGACGATAAAAGAACAGTGCAGAGGTTTGAAAAGAGTACTCATCTAGGAGGCTATGGTAGGATAGGTAAGGTCAAAGACAAAGGAAAGAAACAAGCATTTAAGTGCCTACAAAATTCAAGGCCAATATGATCTTGTTTAATTCTCACAGGAACTTTAGGAATTTGCTGCTATTATTATCTCTATTTTATGGAAGAGAAAACTGAAATATAAAGAGGTTAAGTGACTTGCCCAGGGTTTCATAGCTATTAAATAGCTAAATTTGAACTCAGGCCTCTCTAAGTGCATTGTTCTATGCACTGAGCCATTTAACTACCTCTAAATTGCTGATTTTGCTATTTTACATAAAGGCAGTACTTAAATGGCCAAGGAGTCTCACAGAAGAAGAATTCATTTGATGAGGGGTGGGAGAAGGATATTTACATGCTTTTTCTGCAAAGTGTTTTTTTTTTTTTGACCTATTCTACTTGGAGGCAGGGGAAAACAGGACAGGGTTCAAAGAAATTGGGGATAGGCTGAATAGCATATATACTCCTTGGTGACCCTCCAAAGACCAATGTGGCCTTCTCTAATGATGGATGATAGGGAAGAGCTCTGTTCCAATTGCCATTCAGGTGGAACAGCTGGTGACTGCAATCTTTCCCCAGTCTCAGGGCCAATAGAATCATAGCCAAATGAGTGGTTGCCAGCTAACAGAGCTGGAAAAAAGGGAAAAGCCACAAAGAGCATTGCGGAAAGCATGCTGGGGGCTCCCACAGGGGTCAGAGAGAGCTCAGAAAATGAGGAACCAATCCAACAGGCTGGCAGAAAAGGAGAAGTTGAGTTCCAGCAAAGGGAGTTGGTGGCTCATTCACTTGTTGGCCAGCTGATCTCAGATAAGTATGCAATATCTGTTTCATTTCAGGAAGCAGTTTAGTAGAGCAGTCTCTTCCTATTCCATACCATCTGCCCACTGAGTACCCTCCTTATTCCTCCCTCTCACTCCCTATCCCCAGCATTCCCCTTTACATGGAGGCATGGCCATTCCAGGAGGAGAGCAGGATCCTATGGAAATTACCTAATATGTTTCCTTGCTCTTTTGCCATGCCCCTGTAACAACAATGTTGGTAGCAGCTGTCTTGGGGGTGAAAGACCAACAAGAGCACACAGAAGCACTGCTAACACAAGTGCTTTGATCTGCCATCTCTAAGGAAAGCAACTTTAAGAGGTTAACAATCCCACTTTAATTAAACGTACATAAACCATTCACTTAGTTCAGGGGGAAAAGCCAGCACCCTGAACTTCAGAGCAAATACAAACAGAAATTACAAACAGAACAATATAAACAGATCAATAGACAAATTTCTGTCTGACAAAATCACAATATACATAGTTACCAGAGAAGCACCAACATCTAGGTTTTGAAAGCCGGAGTGCTGCAGCAGCTACCCAGAGTCTCCTCCAGTCAAATCATAGGACACTCTTCCAGTGAGTGAGAGCCCCACAAAAAACACCAACCTCAGATCTAAGATACCCTTCTCAGGTTCAGAGTACTTCATAACCAGAGCAATAGGCTTTCTTATTTCTTAAGCAGGTCAAAGACTCTTGATTCAATCAAAGAAACAAAAGACAACCAAAAGGCCACTTTGCTTGCCATTACATTTGAAAGGCAAGACTCATCAAAGTTACTTAATTACCTTAGCATTCTAAAGGATAAAACAAAAAGTCCTGCCCTGCCCTGATTATCATTACAGACACCTGAGGCAAGTTAAATTAGTACAATGGGTTTAAATGACAAGTTATGAACACTACTATATGGGGAAAGAAGCCACAATGCATATAGTTTGAAGGAAGGAGGAAAAAGGCCTTCCTTCCTACATTCTTACCTGACTGTCCAGAAAGAAAAGTCAAAGACAACAAGCATTTTCACCGGTTGTCTCATGGGCCTAGAGCCTTCTCCATCCTCATTCTGACTTCTGGATTCTCAGGTTTCCCCCATAAACATTTATTAAACACTATATGTCAGGCAATGTGCTAACTTCTGTGGATACAAATAAAACACAAAGATAAATTGTGCCATCAAGGAGCTTACAGTCAAATGGGATAAGACAACACACAAAAGAAAGCTGAAAGTGGGGTGGGGGAGGAGGTGTTTTTGACTTCAAATTTTAGCTAAAGTCTCACTTTCTGGGGAAAAAAAACAGCCTTTCCAAATTAATTTTAGTGCCTTTTATTCTAAGATTATCTCCAATTTATACTGAATGTTTATTTTTTTGTGCATAGTTGTTTTCAAATTGTAGGCCAAAATAAGTCGCATCTTGAGAGTAGAGAGTATTTTATGCCTTTTGCTTTTTTCTGGGGCTTAGCATGGTACCTGGCACATAGTAGATACTTAATAAATACTTGTTAATTTGATTTAAAAATGTCTTTTGTTGTTTTTGGGTGGGAGGGGAGATATCTCTGATGGGATCATGAGACAAAAGAATTTAGTTAGGAGGATCTTAGAAAACCCCTAGTTAGAGCCCCTATATTTTTTCAGATGAGGAAACTGAGGACCAGAGACATGTTATCCCCTTCCCTAATAGCTTGGTTGGATAGCTAGGTAGTGCAGTGGATAAAATATGGGGCCTGGAGTCAGGAAGACTCATCTTCCTAAGTTCAAATCTGCTTTCTAGTTGTATGACCCTAAGCAAGTCACTGCCATGTTTGCCTCACTTCCTCATCTGTAAAATGAGATGGAGAAGGAAATGACAAATCATTTCATTGTCTTTTCCAAGAAAACCCCAAGTGGAGTCACTAAGAGTCAGACACACTGAAAACAACTGAACAACAACAATAGCAATGAACGACATCTTGCTTCCCTGAAACTCATTTAGCAAACTGTTCCAGGAGGTTCCCATAGTCCTTACAGACTATCTTGTCTCTGCAGGCAGAAAATAAAATGTAGTACTTAGGGTCACTCCTTCTTCCAATCATACAGCAGATCCCTGAATCAGACAAATGGCTCTGTAGGTTTGTGCCCTGAGTCTCCATTGATATATTTACACTTAATAATCAGAGTACACAACCATGTAGTAGGATCAACAAAAAGCTTCTTCTGTCTTGTTCCTCCAATGTTGTGGCCAGTAAGGCTTCTCCTTTCCTCAGTAGATTTTTAGCTCCAAGAGCAAGCCACACACTTTTTAGAAGAAAGGATAGGGCATTCTTAACCTGCTAAAATTTGGAGGGATCTCAGAAGCTATCTTGTCCAATATCTTCATTTCAAAAATGAGGAATCTTAAGCCCGGGGTGATTAAGTGATTTGTCCAATGATTGTAAGAATCAGAAGGTCTGAACAACTAAATAGCAATACCTTAAAAAAAAAAAACCCTAAATTAAAAAATAAAACCCTCATCATGAACACTCATAATCTAGCAATATAAGAATATAAGTACCCATATTGGCCAGGTCTTAAATGTAGGCATCTCTTAGCATTTTAAGTTTATCATCTCTGTAGCAGAAGGTGAGAAGTGTATTCCATCTTTGATCTTTTAGACATGGTTTATCAGTGAACAGACTTCTAAAATACTTCAAGTTATTTTTCTCTATAATGTTGTTGCCATATAAATTGTTCTCAAAATTCTGCTAACTTCACTTCATGAGTCACTCACTTCATGAGTCCATAAAACATTTCCTCTGAAATTGTCCTCTGAAATTTCTTGTAGCACAATTATATTCCATTACATTGTAATTTGTTTACCTGTCAGACAGGAAGATATTCTCTGAGTTTCTGAGTTTTGAAAAAAAAAGTAATTGTAAATATTTAGTTTGTGTGTATGTATCTGTGTGTATATGTGTGTATGGCTATCTATCTATCTATCTGTCTGTCTGTCTGTCTGTCTGTCTGTCTGTCTGTCTGTCTGTCTATCACCTTTTTCTTTCTTCTTTAACGTTTTAGAGGTCATAGACCCAGTAGTGTTATAGCCAGGTCAAAGGTAAGCCTTTGTCAGGCCAAATCAGTGTCTACTTTTTGCCTGAAAAATTCACATAGAGATGTGGCAAACAAAGATTTGAAAGGTGTTTTGTCCTACACCCTTATGAAGGAAAGATCCTTGGAAATTCTAGACTGAGAGGTCCTAGGATTGGGCTACTACCAATATTGCTTGAAGCAATGTGATTACCTCATTCACATGGAGATAAAACGATAGATAAAGAGCTTTGTATGTGATTCCCCCCACCCCTGCCCTGGGTAATTTGTCCTATACCTGAGCATAAAAGCATACGCCAAAAGAATGAATTTTATGTGGGTAAATTTTAGGGCTAGAATTGCACAAGATGATTTTCTGAATATTCCTCCTTTGAACCTCAGTACAAGAGAAAATTCTGATTCTACCTAGAGGATGTAAGTCAGACAACATCCAAGCCAGGAAGGCCATTAGACTGTGTCCTTTGGGAGGTTTCCAAACAAATTATTCTATAATCTAAAAAATTTCTTATCTTTAAGTGAGCTTAGACTTTGGACATGGATCTCAACATTTATACCCTCAAAAAACTTGGATTTTATGAGATGGGGAATGGGAATTTTCTTTTACAGAGAATGTGATGTTAATAGATGTTTGTTTTTAAACCACTGGAATGAAAATGTTTAACCATTTTTGAGAAAGGAACCTTTTAAATCTGGAATTTTATGTGTTTATTTTGAGAGGGCTAATTTAAGGTTTCACCATCAGATCTCAGTGGAGACTGAGCTAGGACATTAATAGACATGTCATCACCATTTTTATAATATTGATATAGTGTTAATCATTCTTCTGGTTCTACTCATTTCACTGTGCATCATTTCATGAAGTCTTTCATGTCTTTTTGAAATCATTTATTTTCTTGTTTCTTACACTAAAATAGTTCTCCTTGACTTTCATATACCACAACTTTTTCAGCCATTGCTCAATTGTTGGACATCCTTTGAGTTTCAAGTTTTTTTGCTACCACAAAAATAACTTCTATAAATACATTTTTGTACATAAAAGACCTTTTCCTCTTTCCTTGATCTCTTTTAGGTAAAGGCCTAGCAGTAGTATAGCTGGGTCAAAGGGCACAAACTGTTTAGTAACATTTTATGTACAATTCCAAATTTCTTCCCTGAATGATTATATCCATTCACAAGTCTACCAACAGTGCATCAATATGCCTGTTGTCTCACAACCCTTCCAATATTTATCATTGTCCTTTTTGTCATCTTTGCCACTGCGAAGGTTGTAAAGTGGAAACTTTAGAATTGCTTTAATTTGCATTTCTCTAATTAGTGATTTGAAGCATTTTTTCATATGCTATAAATAGCCTGGGTTTCTTTCCTTAAGAACTGTCTGTTCACATTCTTAAACCACTTGTCAATTTTGAGGACTTTCATAAATGAAGAATGAAATGAGAAGGACTAATAGAAATCTCTCTATATATATACATATATATATATAGTATTATATATCATATATGTGTATATATACATATATGTGTGTATGCATAGGTATATGTGTATGTATATGTATAAAAGCAACAGCATAAAAATAAGCAACTTTAAAAGTTCTGTGAAATAATCAATACAATGACAATTTGTGATTCCAGAGGACCAATGATAACATTTCAAATAGGTGACAGACTTAGGGTACAGAATGAGACATAGGTACAATTAGATGTACACACTGAGAGGATTTTTTTTGCTTGGCTATTCATATTTGTAACCTTTTTCTTTCTATTTTGACAATGGGGCAGGGGGGTTCTAGGGTAAGAAAATGGCTTTTAGTTATTTTTAATAGAAAAGTGAGAGTACTCCAAGTGTGAAATATTACATGCACTCTCAGAGAACACTGTATTATTCATTCTTACTTAGTAGTTTTACTTTATTTTAAGAGAGGTTTCATGTAAGGGGAATATTATAATGTAAAGACAAAATGCAGGAGCAAAACTTTTTCTTTTAGGTCATCACCATTGTTGTAAACCTTTTTCAAAATTCTTTGGTCTTGCTTTTCTCCAACTGACAAATGGTCAAAAGACATGAACAGGCAATTTTCTAAAGAAGAAATAAAAACAATTTATAATCTTATGAAAAAAAATGTTCCACATAATTATTGATTGGAAAAATGTATATTAAAACAACCTTGATATATCATTTTACATCTACCAAATCAGCTAACATGATAGAAGGGGAAAGTGACAAATTTTGGAGGGGATGTGGAAAAATTCACTAATTCACCATTGGAATTGGTGGAATTGTGAACTGATCTGACCATTTTAGCAGAGCAATCTGGAATTATGCCCAAAGAGCTAATAAATTAACCTTTGACTCAGCTACCGTTACTTGGTCTGTTTCAAAAAATCGTCACAAAAAAAGAAAAAGAACTATATGTTCTAAAATGTTTTTAGCATCTCTCTTTGTGGTAGCAAAGAACTGGAAATTGCAAGAATGCCTATAAATTGGAGAATACTGCAAAACAAGTTGTGGAATATGATTTTGATGGAATATTACTGTTATTATTATATAATTATATTACTGGAACATTACATGAATTATGAGATCAATGATTTTAGAAGAAAACATGGAAAGACTTGTATGACTAATGAAGAGCAAAATGAGCAAAACCAAGAGAATAATATACACAGTAACAGTAAAATTGTTTTAAGAATAAGTTTGAGTGGATTTAACCCAAATTACTTGTAAAGGACACATGAAGAAAGACACTGCATCCAAAGAAAGAAATGATAAATAGAAGTATGTATAGAATAATTTTACACATATACTTATTTGTGTCTAATAATCGCCATCTCTGGGGAGGTGGGAAGAAAAAAGAAATCTATGTGATAATTTTGTTGTATATTTGCAAGGAATAGCATGTTTGATGTAGTAGATTTACAATTCCATATGCAACCATCTTTTTTATTGTACTATATTACAGAAATGCTTCCTTTATTCCATAAATTAAAAATACATATTTTCAAAATTCTTTGGCCTTTAGTCTCAAAGGGAGCAGGAAGGATCACAAATCCTAAAAATGGATGATTTGTTTTAGTGAAGAGATGGGAGGAGTGTCTACCATATTTCCACATGTGTTAAATTAAGATTTGTGCCATCGTCCTCTCTGAGAATGAACAATAACAACAGGAATAACCAGAGCATTTAATTTTAGATCTTGTATAGTTATCACCAATGACAATTCAACTCAAATAATTCAATTCAAAAGTATTTATTAAACATACGTTTTGCAGAAGGCACTAATGAAGCTATGGTAAGAGCTTAAAAATAACACAATCCCTACACTAAGAATGCATATTTGTAGCTTGATGAGGAAAATAGGCAATAGGAGAAGTATGGGAAAAGGGCAACAATTTGGAAGAAATCTTCAGGGTTGATTGGCACAGGATATTGACTTTGAAGGGTAAGAATGACAATACTTTTCCTGAAGAAAACCCTTTCAAGATATCTCATTACTTTCTACTTTCTCAAACTTCTTTGAATTTATATATTTGGTTTTACATATTATAACCACCCCTGTAGTATGTAAGCTACTTCAGGGCAGGGACTGTTTTCCCATTTGTCTTAACATCCCAAGTACTTATACTGATTCTCTGAACATAGTAGGTGGTTAATATATACTTATAAAATGTAGTGAATAGACAGAAAAAGAGGAGATATGGAGGGGGAAATGTTTCCCCCACCCCAGGTGTAAAGAATAGATTTTCAGAAAGATAGTTTCATAAACTGACCAGGTTAAGTCAAAGGTAAGGATAAGGTCCAGAAATATTATACTTATAGGAATATTATACCCTGCATTCCAGGTACAAAATCTACCTGATTATAGTGTATTATCTTCATGATATATTGCTGCAATCTCTTTGATAATATTTTATTTAAAATTTTTACATCAGTGTTCATTATAGAAATTGGTCTGTACTTTTTTAGCTTTGGCTATCACTGGATTAGGTATTAAATTTCTGTCATAGAAAGAATTTGGTAGGACTCCTTTACCTATTTTTTTTTTCAAATAGTTTATGTAATATTGGAATTAAGTGTTCCTTAAATGTTTGACCAAATTCACTTATAAATCTATCTGGTCCTGGAGACTTTTTTTCTTAGGGAAGTCATTTATAACTTATTCAATTTGTTATTTTTAGGATAGGATTATTTAAGAATTCTGTTTTCTCTTCTATTAATTCACCAATTTACATATATTTTTGGTAAATATTCCCCTATTTGATTTAGATTGTCATGATTTTTGTCATATAATTGGGCAAAATAGCTCCTAATAATTGTTTTTGAATATTATTTTCTTTTCCCTAGTTATATCAAGAAAGAAATTTAGCAACCATTTCACAAGATTTTGGGTTCCAATTTTTGCACCCTCCCCCCTCCACTCTTCTGATGAAGCAGTTTGTTATAGTTTATACATGTGTTATCATATAATGTGTCTGTATTAGTCATAGTTGTGAAAGAAGAAACAGATCAAAAGGAAAAAAATAAGAAAGCATAAAATAAGTGAAAAAAACATGCTTCTATCAGCATTCAGAATCCATCGGGTCTTTATGTGGATCTGGATAGCATTTTCCTTCATGAGCCCTTTGTACTTGTCTTGGATCATTGTGTTGCTGAGAAAAGTTGAGTCATTCATAGTTGATCAATATACACAATGTTGCTCATACTATGTACAATGTTTTTCTGGTTCTGCTCATTTCACTTTGCATCGGTTCATACAAGTCTTTCCAGGTTTTTCTGATATCTGCCTATTACACAATACTATTCCATTACATTCATATGCCAAAACTTGTTCAGTCATTCTCCAATTTATGGCCATCCTTCAAGCTTCCAACATATTGCCACCACGAAAAGGGCTGCTATAAATAATTTTGCATTTGAAGGTCCTTTTCCCTTTTTTATGATCTCTTTGGGATACACACCTAGTATTGTTATTTCTGTATCAAAGGGTATGCAGTTTGGTTGCCCTTTGGACCTAGTTCCAAATGGCTCTCTAGAATGGTTGGGTCAGTTCGTAAGTCCATCAACAATGCTTTAGTGACCTAATTTTTCCTACATCCTCTCCAATATTTATCACTTTCCTTTTCTGTCATAGTAGCCAATCTGATAGGTATGAGGTGGTAACTTAGAGTTATTTTGATTTGTATTTCTCTGGACCAAAGTGATTTAGATCACATCTTATGCCTATAGATGGCTTTGATTTCTTCTTCTGAGAACTACCTGTCCATATCCTTTGACCATTTATCAGTTGCGGAATGGCTTGTATTCTTGCAAAATTGACTCAGTTCTCTATATATTTGAAAATGAATCCTTTACCAGAGACACTTGCTGTAAAGATTGTTTCCCATCTTTCTGCTTTCCTTCTAATCTTGGTTGGATTGGTTTTGTTTGTACAAAAGGTTTTTTTTTAATTTAATGTAATCAAAATTATCTCTTGTACATTTTGTAATGCTCTCTATCTCTTGTTTTGATATGAATTATTCCTGTCCCCATAGATCTGACAGATAATACTACTCCTTGCTGTTCTAATTTGCTTGTGGTGTCACTCTTTATGTCTAAATCATGTGAATGGTCTGCCATGTATAACTTTTCTAATATTCTATTTACCTCCTGAGTTTTTTTCTTGATTATTTTTTGGTTGGATTTATTGAGTTCTGAAAGGGGACAATTGAGGTCCCCCAGTAGTAAGGTTTTGCTGTCTATTTCTTCCTGTAACTCACTTAACTTCTGCTTTAAGAATTTGGATCCTATACCACTTGGTGCATGTATATTTACATATGTAAGGTATTTACATTACCTTATTGTCCATGGTAACTTTTAGCAAGATGTAGTTTCCTTTCTTTTCTCTTTTAATTGGGTTTATTTTTGTTTTTACTTGTCTGAGATTTTCAGCTGAATGATAATAGATTCTGCTCTGGTGACTTACCTTTATTCTGTGTGCACCTCTCTGCTTCAAGTGTTTCTTCTAAACAACATATTGCAGGATTTCAGTTTTTGATGCACTCTGCTATATGCTTCCATTTTTTGGGAAAGTTCATCACATTCATATTCACAGTTATGATTAATACCTATTATTTCTCTCCATCTAATTCTTCCTCATGTTTGTCCTCTCTCTCCTTTCACCCTTCCCCTCCTCACCAATATTTTGCTTCTGTCTACCACCTGCCCTGACCTGCCCTCCCTTTTGTAATTTCCCAACCAACCCCCATTTGATTCCCTCCCCTCATACTTCTCTGTCAGGTACTACAGATTTCTATGTTCAAGTGACTGTGTATATGATTCCCTCTCTAAGCTAATCCTGATGAGAGTAAGGTTCAAATGATACTAACTGCCCATCCTTCCATCTTCCACTCTACTCTCATAGGTCTTTTGTACCTCTTTACGTGAAATAGTTTACATTGTTCTACCTCTCCCTTCCTTCTGTACCCATTGTACTCCTTTTTCTCATGTCTTATTTTTTAATGCCATTCCCTCAAATTCACTTTATACCCATACCCTTTGTCTATGTGTATTCCTTCTAGCTGTAGTACTAATGATACAATTTTTAAGAATTAGAAGTATCATCTTCCTATTAAGGGATGTAAGCCATTTACCTCTATTGAATTCTTCAGGTTATCTTTTCCCTTTTTCCTGGTTGTGCTTTTCTTAGGTCTTGATATTGGAGGTCAAACTTTTGTTTTAGTTCTTGTCTTCTTATGGAAGTTTTAAATCCTTCTATGCCATTCAATGATCATTTTTCCCCCTTGATGTGTTATGCTTAATTTTTCCAGGTAAATGATTCTTGCTTGTAATCCTATCTCCTTTGCCCTCTGGAATATCATGTTCCATTATCTGATCCTTTATTGTTGCAGCCGCTAAGTCATGGGTACTCCGGATTGCGACTCGCCAATATTTGAATTATTTGTTTCTGGCCATTTTTAATATTTTTTTCCTTGACCTAATAGTTCAGAAATTTTGTTTTAATGTTCCTTGAAGTTTTTATTTTGGGATCTCTTTACTGAGGTGATGAGTGGATTCCTTTGATGCCTATTTTGCCCTCTGGTTCCAGGACATGAAGGCAGTTTTCCTTGATAATTTGTTGAAACATGATGTCCAGGTCCTCCTTCTGATTATGGCTTTCAAGTAGTCCAACGATTCTTATATTGTCTCTCCTGGATCTATTTTCCAGGTCAGTTGTTTTGCTAGTGAGGTATTTTGTATTTTGTTCCATTTTTCCCATCCTCTTGAATTTGTTTGATTGATTCTTGATGTCTCACAGAGTCATTAACTTCCACCTGCCCAATTTTCACTTTTAAGGTGTCTCTTTCCACAATTACCTTTTGTTCTTTCTTTTCTGTTTAGCCAATTATACTCATTAAAGAGTTGTTTTCTTCAGTAGATATTTATATCTCATTTTCCATTTAGCCAATTCTACTTTTTAAGGAGTTTTCCAAACTGTCGAGTCTTTTTTTTCCTCTTCCACCTCTCTTATATGATTTTAAGATACTTTTTGAGCTCTTCTATAAGTTCTTTATGGCTTGAGATGAGTGCCTTTTTATTTGGGGGTTTTGAATATAGGTGTTTTGACATTGTTGTCCTCTTCTGAGTTTGCAGCTTGGCCTTCCCTGTTGCCTTAATAACTTTCTATGGTCAGAGGGCTTGGAATATGATATTCTTTCCGGAGGTCAAAGGAGCTAGGGTTAAAACCAAGAATAACCTACCCAGCAAAACTGAGTATAATACTTCAGAGCAAAAAATAAACTTTCGATGAAATAAAAGACTTTCAAGCTTTCTTGATGAAAAGACCAGAGATGAATAGAAAATTTGTCTTTCAAATACAAGAATCAAGAGAATCATGAAAAGGTTAACAGGAAAGAGAAATCATAAGGGACTTACTAAAGTCGAACTGTTTACATTCCTACATGTAAAGATGATATTTGGAACTCATAAGTCCTTTCTCAGTATTAGGGTAGTTGAAGGAAATACACACACACACACATACACACTCATACACACACACACACACACAGATGGCACAGGGTGAGTTGAATATGAAAGCATGATATCTGAAAAAAATAAAATTAAGGGGTGAGAGAGAAATATATTGGGAGGAGAAAGGGAGAGCTAGAATGGGGTAAATTATCTCACATAAAAGAGGCAAAAAAACCTGTTATAATGGAAGGGAACAGGGGGTAGGTGAAAGGCAACTAGTGCACCTTCCTCTCATCAGATTTGGCTTAAGGAGGGGATAACACACAAACATTCAATTGGGTATCTTACCCTACAGGAAAGTAGGAGGGAAGGGGATAAGGAGAGGGAGATGATACAAAGGAGGGCAGATAGGGGGAAAGGGTAGTCAAAAGCGAACACTTTTGAAAAGGGACATGGTCAAAGGAGAAAATTGAATAAATGGGGGATGGGATTGGATGGAGGTAAATGTAGTTAGTCTTTCACAACATGACTATTAAGGAAGTGTTTTGCATAGTGATACATGTGTAACCTATATTGAATTGCTTGCCTCCTCAATGAGTGTGGATGGGGTGGGAAGAAGGGAGAGAATTTGGAACTCAAAGTACTAAAAAGAAGTGTTGAATATTGTTTTACATGTAACTGGGAAATAAGATCTACAGGCAACGAGATATAGAAATCTCTCCAGCCATACAAAAAAGTGAGAGGGAAGGGGATGGGGGGGGTGTAGTAAGGTGATTGAATGGAGGGAAGACTGGGGAAAGGGGCAATCAGAATAGGGTGAGGGTTGAGGGGGAGGGTAGTGATGAGGAGAAAATTTGTAACTCAAAATCTTGTGTAAATGAATGTTGAAAACTAAAAATTAATAAATTAATTCTAAAAAATCTTCTTATTTATTTTATGGCTAGATTGTCTAGTTCTAAGAATGATGAACTGTGGTCTCCCACTAGTTTTACCATGTTTTTTTTTTCTTTGTGTAATTCATTTAACTTCTCCTTTAAGAATTTGGATGCTATAGTATTTAGTGTACATATTTTTAGAATTGAAATTTCTACAGTCTATAGTACACTCAAAGAATATTAAATGGTCTGGTTTGAGAAGCTAGGTTGGAAGTAAATTATGGAAAATCCTAAATTCCAGGGGTTTTTTATTTGCTTTTCTATTTTGTAGGCCATGGAGATGTGCTGCTATGAATCCATTATGTTGTTATGAGAGAGAAATTATGGATGTGGAAATGTGGATAATGTGGATAACATGCTATGTAAATTTTGATTATTATTAGTCTATTCTTGATATTTTACAGATGAAGAAAATAAAGTCAAGAAAGGTGAAGAGATTTGCCCAAGGTCAAAAACACCATCATTCAATAAGTAAGCATTTATTAAGCCATAATTGTCTGCCAAGCACTATAGTAACCATTGGCCGCAAAAGGAAGAAGCAAAAACAGACTTTGCCCACAGTTACTTGCTAGTACATATAGAAAGAGCCAATGTTCCTCAATTCCAAGTTTCTTTCTCCTATGCCACAGTAAAAGTATGAAACCAGAATCCTTCTAATGGTCTTTGAGAAGAGTAATATTGTGCATGAATTGAGGAATGGTTGAGCAAATTGTGGCATATGTATATGACAGCGTCCTATTGTGCTGAAGGAAATAATGATGGGGATGATTTCGGAAAAAACAAACATAGAAGGAATGATATGAACTAATGGAAAGTGAAATAAGCAGAACCAGAAGAACAATTTATACAATCCTCTATTTTATAGATTCCATAAAGTCTTATATAATACTCTACAACAATACTCTCAAGACAAACAATTTTGAAAGACTTAGGAATGCTGATCAACACAATGGAACCAACCACAATTCTAGAGGACTCATGATGAATCATGCTGCCCAGGTATATATGGAGACTGATAGATTCAGTGTACATATATAGACAGACAGAGAGAGAGAGAGCAAATGAATAGGTATTGGATATGGCTAATGTGGGAATTTGTTTTGCTTGACTATATATATTTGCAGGGGCTTTTGATTTTTCTGCTATCTCAATGGGTGAGGAAGGGAGAAGTAGGAGAGAGACAATTCAGAATTGAAAATAAAATGAAGTTTAATAAAAAAAAAAGAAGAGCTCCATTAAACACTCATTGAACTTGAGTGATTAACTTCCTTCTATGTTGTAAGTTAAATTCCACTCCAACACAAAACAAACAAAAAAAAAACATGTAATTAAATTGAGAGCCTGAAGAGACCTTAGAATTTATCTAAGGGGGTCCACCCTACCTCATCTTATAAATAAGAAAACTGAAACCCCAGAAGGGTGATTTGACTGAGGTCACACAGGTTATAAACGAAAAGCAAGAATTCAGACCCAAGTCTTCTGACTCTGAATTCAGTACTCTTTCCCCTTCACCAAACTGACTTCCATTATAATCACAATTTCCCAGTATAATCATAATGGCTACTCCAGAAAAAATTGTAAGCCCTGGACAATGCTATGACTTGCTTCATGTGTTTTTGTTTTTCTTTAACGTATGCACTTTTATTTGAACTGGTCTTAAGTCAGTGTACAGGTAAAGCTCCCCCCCTCCCCCAAGTACTGGAACCAATCTCAAGAAACTCGCAGGGAGACTGTAAAGTCTTCATTCACATCTATGTTGGGGGCAGGGAGGGAATTTAGGGGGCCATTTATTATGGCTGACAATTTAAAAAAAAGGAACAAGTATTAAGATGGAAGATATAAAAAGTTTTTTTTGTTTTTTAAAAGATTTCATAATTTACATGTAAAGCAATACTAGTACCTTCCCCCCTACCCCCTCCCTATCTGGATTTTTGTTATGTAGCTCCTTTGCTCTGGCAGAGGACAGCCTTCACAGAGGCTTGCAACTCTGTAACAATGCATTATACAATATTTGGAATGATGATTTAAAAAAAAAAAACAAATGTAAAATCCAAGTCCTGAAGACGCACTGTAGAACTTGGGGGATATTTGCCTCCAACATACTTAGACTCCTCATCACCTTCACCATTCCAGTTTTTAAATCCTGAGTCAAGTGCCAAAAAAAAAGCAACAAACAAAAACAAAAACAAACAAAACAAACAAAAAAACAAAGCCATGCCAATCTCATCTCTTTTTGGGGCAATTATCATGTCACTCCCTTTGACAAAAAAAAAATAATCAAAAAACACTAACAGTCCACTTATAAGCATTTGCAGTGGATAACGGAGGGCCCAGATTCATTATACTCCTGCTTGCTGATCCACGTCTGCTGTAAGGTGGAGAGAGAGGCCAGGATGGAGCCTCCAAACCAGACAGAATATTTGCGCTCAGGTGGGGCAATGATCTTGATTTTCATTGTGCTGGGAGCTAGGGCTGTAATCTCCTTCTGCATCCTGTCAGCAATGCCTGGGTACATGGTAGTACCACCAGACAACATGGTATTGGCATACGAATCCTTACGGATGTCAATATCATACTTCATGATTGAGTTGAAGGTAGTTTCATGGATTCCACAGGATTCCATACCTAAGAAAGATGGTTGGAAGAGGGCTTCTGGGCATCTGAATCTCTCATTGCCAATGGTGATGACCTGACCACCTGGGAGCTCATAGCTCTTTTCCAGAGAAGAGCTAGATGCAGCAGTGGCCATCTCCTGCTCGAAGTCTAGGGCGACGTAACACAGCTTCTTGATGTCACGCACGATTTCCCTCTCAGCTGTGGTAGTGCAACTGTACCCCCCCTTGGTCAGGATCTTCATGAGGTAGTCGGTCAGATCATGGCCAGCCAGATCCAGATGGAGGATGGCATGGGGAAGGGTATAACCTTCATAGATGGGCACAGCGTGGGTCACACCATCACCGGAGTCCATCACATACCAGTGGTACAACCAGAGGCATACAGGGACAGCACAGCCTGGACGGCAACATACATGGCTGGGGTGTTGAAGGTCTCAAACATAATCTGAGTCATCTTTTCTCTGTTGGCTTTGGGGTTCAGGGGGGCTTCTGTGAGCAGCACAGAGTGCTCTTCAGGGGCCACGTGGAGCTCATTGTAGAAAGTATGATGCCAGTTCTTCTCCATGTCATCCCAGTTGGTGATGATACCATGCTCAATGGGGTACTTCAGGGTCAGAATAACTCTCTTGCTCTGGGCCTCATCCCCAATGTAGCTGTCTTTCTGGCCCATACCCACCATCACACCCTGATGTCTGGGGCACCCAATAATGGAAGAGAAGATGACCCAAGGGGCATCATCTCCTGCAAAGCCAGCTTTGCATGTTCTGGAGCCATTGTCGACGACGAGAGCAGCAATATCATCATCCATGGTGAACTTTGAAGTGGCAAGTTTAAACCCTTAAGAGAGAGAGGAAGTGGTGCCACACCTGGAGGCAGGGGGGAGGCAATTGCACGCTGGGTGGAAGACCTCACAGCTCTTCATATGTTTTTAATACAAAAAAAATTCACACATCACACACAAACTGGGGAAATTGGAATCTGAAGTAACGTAATTTGACCAGTCTCACTACTTTCATATGCATAATTCATATCCTGCAACTCAAGTTTAACAAGTTTTTTCCCCTTACTTTTCCAAAGCACACACGAGCCATGTCGAAAGAATATAATCATTGGCTGTAGGAAGTTGTCCATGTCACAGTCCTGACAGCCTTTAAAGTATAAATACATGAAGATCTTAAATGGATTGTATTGAATAAGAAGGAGAAAATTTCCTTAGCAGTTTTCAAGAACAAGTGGAAAAAATGTAAATTTCTTGCCTGTATTGCTAACCTGTGTGGGTCAGAGTTTTTAGTGCCAGAAAACAGCAAAGTCACTAAGGAATGAAGAAAATCCTTGTGTTAGAGATGAGTTCCCTGGATTTATGCTTGAGGACAGCTTTTTTTTAGAGGAAAACTAATACAATCTTTGTATCAAGAACACTAATAAAAATTGTTCTTACCGTACTTAAAGAGAAAATATTATGTGCAAAAAGAGGTGGGTATATGTTTATATAAGGTTGTTGGCAGACAATTTGGGTAAAATGGAGGATAGAGAATATGGATTAAGTGATGCATGTGAAGATGGTGCATGAGGAAGAAGCTATGATGTAGTGGGAAGAAGGTTAGCTTTGGGATCTGAAGACTGTGGGGTCAGAAGGGGCTACAATGACTCCTTTGTCCTTAAAGAGACTGAGAAAAACTTCTTACAAGATATGGAACCACAATCATGCAACTTACCATTATTCAACTGGAGCTCTCCTGCTCTTACTACACTGGAATCCTAGCTCCCCTTTGTCTAAAATGTCCTAATGACCCCTATATCCATATTCTCCAATTTGAATACCACCTTGAAGGGTTGAATCTCTGATATCATAATGCCCTCTTTGTCCAAATTCTCAAATTTCCAGTTGAATTGAATTGTTAGTTCCCCAAGAATATAGCTAGACTTTCTACAAATACTGTCCATTAAAATTAGAAGTCCATTTATGCAATGATGAGTGAGTTGTCCACACAGCTGAGCCATAAGATGCCATAGGTTGCTTGCTGAAGAGACTGAGTTTTGGACTCATCCTGAAGAGTAAAGCATTGATATTCCAAGGCACATAAGTGTTGCTATTCCTCTCTTTCTGCAGTAATTCTCAATGATTTACCCTGCCTAATTGAGGCAAATACCAGCCTGATTCCAAACACAGGTAAATTTTTAATAAATATTCTGGAACTTGCTTTCTATGTAGGTCAAGTGATCTTCCAAAGTAATCTAAGGAAGAAATTGGACTACCCAAGTGAACGGACATACCAGTTGCATTAAATACAAGACTAAGCAAAGCCTCTGTCTTCACCTTCTCCACTCCTCAAGATGGAAGTTCAAATCTCAACTATACCACTTACCATATGACAATGGGTAAGTCACTTAAACTTGCTAAGACTCATTTTCTTCAGCCATAAAATAATAATAATTGTACTATCTATTTCACGGGGTTATTGAGAGACTCAAATGAGATAATGTGCATAGGATATTTTATAAATATAATGGTTTTTATAATGTCTGTTGGGTTATATTATTATTAGTTCATATGCTACTATATCCTTAAGGATAAGGAAACTTATCCATAAAATAAGGAAATGGATAAAAACTGTAAAAGTCCCTTCAAATTTTAAATCCAATGAAACTATCAAATGAAAAAATCTCGCACATTCTTGCTTCTACTTAATTGTTCATGCCATTCTCTCCCACTCTGGAATGCCTTCTACTCTGTTTATCTCATTTCTGTCTCCTAAAATAGCTCAAAGTCTCATAGTCTCTAAGAATCCTTCCATATTCACTCGATCTTGCAGCGATCTCTCCTACATCTAGTGCCTGCATTTTTCAATGATGTTTATATCTTGCTTTTTACTGTATTTAACAAGATATCTCTTTATGTATAGGTCTGATCATGTAACTACCTTCCCCAAAGATATTCAGTAACTCTAATTTCCTACTAGATAAAAGACAAAATCCTTATCTTGGCACTTAAATTTGCCCTTCCCCATACCCAAAACACACACACACACACACACACACACACACACACACACACACACACACACTAGCTACAAATTATCTTTCCAGGCAGTAACTTTCCCACAGCACCAGGTACCTTTCCCACAACACTCCCTTTCATATAATTCTGTCTTCTCTACACTCCAGCTAAATTCATCTGTTGTTTTCTGATTTCATCCTGCCATCTCTCTCTATTTATTTGTGAAGAATATCCTCCTTCCTTTCTTTGGTCAAAAAGTTGAAATGGTTGCCTTCCTTCAAGGTTGAATTCTGGTATCACCTCCTCTTTGGCTGCTAAAAGTTATTCTCCTAGCTAGGAATGATTCATTTTTTTTCCCTCAAGCTCAAATCCTTATCCATTTGATCAAAAGATCTTGACATGCTCGAGCACTGGGCTCAATATAATTATTTTTAATAGGCTTAAACTTGGGGACAAAAATTAACTCACAAATAGAAAACACATAGTTGGGGAACACTTCTGAAAAGGGAATTAAAGCTCAATATAGGTCAGAAGTGGGATGTGGTGGGGATGGAGCCAAGATGGTGGTTGAAAAGCTGGGACTTGCCTAACCCTTCCCACAAATCCCTCCAAATACCTGTAAAAAATGGCTCTGAACAAATTCTAGAGCTGCAGAATGCAAGAAATAGTAGAGGGAAACTAGTCCCCAGCCCAGGAGAGCCTGGATGGTTGCCAGGAAGGTTCTATCACATGGTGCTGGGAGAATAGCGTAGCCCAGCCTGGACCTTGCTGGGATAGACCAGAAACAGAGTCAACCAGCCAGAACAGGCCTTGTGGCCATGAATCACTGAGCTGCGGCAGTTACCAGACTTCTCAACCCACAAACGTAAAAGAGCAGGTTAAAGGGAAACTGCAGGATCCAGTTCAGAGCAGTCCAGCCACCAGCCCTGGGGGTGGCAGAGATGGTGCAGCAGTGGTGGTGGCAGCAGCAGGAAGCTCCTGAGGCTGCCTCCAGAGCTCCAGTGTCAACTGCCTCCTGAATCCCTGGCTTACACGGTGGGAGGACTCTAGCAGTGGATCAGAGTAGGAGGGCAAGGAGCACTTCGTGGGCACCAAAGCAGATTCTCTTGTTGTGCCCTGCTTAGATCTGTATTGCAGTCCTGGCTGGTGGTTCTTGGGGGAGGAGGAGCACTGCTGTGACAGACTCTAGGGTGATGGTGGAGTAGAAGTGCTTCTGAAAACAACAGTGCTTGGACCCTAAAACAGTGCTTGGGAAAAAGTATTCTCTACTCTACAAGCAGTCATATCCTGACAAAAAGGTCAAAGGTCAAGTAGTTGGCTGGAAACATGAACAGGCAGTAAAAATTAACTCAGACTCAAGGTCACACTCAAGCTCAAACTCTAGATTCCTTTTTTGGTGACAAAGAAAAGCAATACATACAGCCAGAAGAAGTCAACAAAGTCAAAGAGCCTACTTCAAAAGCCTCCAAGGAAAACATGAATTGGTCTCAGGCCATGGGAGACCTCAAAAAGGATTTGGAAAAGCAAGTAAGAGAAGTTGAGGAAAAATTGGGAAGAGAAATAAGAGTGATGCAAGAAAATCATGGAAAAAGGCAATGACTTGCTAAAGGAGACCCAAAAAATACTGAAGAAAATAACACCTTCAAGAATAGACTAACCCAAATGTCTAAAGAGCTCCAAAAAGCCAAGGAGTAGAAGAATGCCTTGAAAGGCAGAATTATCCAAATGGAAAAGGAGGTCCAAAAGACCGCTGAAGAAAATGCTACCTTAAAAATTAGATTGGAGCAAGTGGAAGCTAGTGACTTTATGAGAAACCAAGATATTGTGAAACAGAACCAAAGGAATGAAAAAATAGAAGACAATGTGGAATATCTCAATGGAAAACCCACTGGCCTGGAAAATAGATCCAGGAGAGATAATTTAGAAATTATTGGACTAGCCGAAAGCCATGATCAAAAAAAAAGCCTAGACATCATCTTTCAAGAAATTATCAAGGAAAACTGTCCTGATATTCTAGAGCCAGAGGGTAAAACAGAAATTGAAAGAAACCACCAATCGCCTCTTGAAAAAGATCCCAAAAAGAAAACTCCTAGGAATATTGTCACCAAATTCCAGAGCTCCCAGGTCAAGGAGAAAATACTGCAAGCAGCCAGAAAGAAACAATTTGAATATTGTGGAAGCACAATCAGAATAACACAAGATCTAGCAGCTTCTACATTAAGGGATTGTGGGGTTTGGAATATGATATTCTGGAGATCAATGGAGCTAGGATTAAAACCAAGAATCACTTACCCAGCAAAACTGAGTATCATGCTCCAAGGCAAAATATGAATTTTCAATAAAATAGAGGACTTTCAAACTTTCTCAATGAAAAGACCAGAGCTGAATAGAAAAATGGACTTTCAAATATAAGAATCAAGAAAAGCATGGAGAGAGGCGGGCAGTGAGGCAGCTGCAGCGGCGGTCTGTTTCTGTCAGTGCTGCAGAGTTCTGAGCATCCCCGGCCAGCCAAGACAGGCGGTCATGAGGTTCATGATGAAAATGGCAGAGGAAGCCCTTGCACCCCAGTAGCCTGTGCCCACTGGCCAGATCTCCAGGCAAAAATGTATTATAGTTGCCTTCATTAGATGTACATTCTCACTGGTCAGGAGCCCATCATTCATTCACATTAAGCCCTGATCCAGAAGTTCCAAACTCCTTCAGTGATACCAGCTTCTCATCCAGAGAGAGATTGTCATTGATTAAGGTGATCAGAGAAGACTTCTTAAAGGAGGTGGAACTTTAGGCTCGATGGATGAGTAGGACTTATATAAGTGTAGGAAGAAATAATCGTGGACCAGGATATAGGGATTCTGAAACTCTATCTGAGGCTGATGAGGTGGACCCCAGCAGCTGCAGATATCTGTTTCACCAAGGAGTTACATTCTCATTTCTTCAGCTTGGGAAAGTGTGTCCCCGTATGGCAAGGGGATGGCGTCTACCAGAAAGGGATGGACTTTATCCTGGAGAAACTCAACAATGGGGACTGGGTCCACATCTTCCATGAAGGAAAAGTGAACATGAGCCAGGAATTTCTTTGTTTTAAGTGGGGAATAGGGCGCCTGATTGCTGAGTGTCACCTCAACCCCATCATCCTTCTCCTCTGGCACATTGGAATGAGTGATGTGCTTCCCAACGCTCCACCCTACTTCCCCAGATTTGGACAGAAAATCACCGCGCTCATTGGGAAGCCATTCAGTGCCCTTCCTGTTCTTGAACGTCTCCGAGCTGAGAATAAGTCAGCAGTAAGTTTGCTGGAGTTGTGTTTGAGAGAATTGGACATCCTCCAGGGGACCCCTGGGCTATTCCTTGAGAAGGACAAGGGTCTGGAGTGAGAGAAGCAAAGAAATACTTTTAGTCTTGTGTGGGATCTGGCTGTGAGCTTCAAGGGAGAGGAGTTGGGGCTCTCCTGCCAGTCCGGCTGTCTGGGTCTCCATGCCCCCTTCCCCAGCCATGGTCAAGACACCCCGGAGACCCTGACCATCAGTGGAATGACACCCCAGAGCCATGCACACACCAAGGCATACCTACCCAACCAAATGAGATCATATTTGTGAAAAGTTTTTTATGTTGCCCTGTCCATTCCTTTCTCCCTCTTCCTCCTCCTACTCCTCTACTCCCTCCATCTTCCCCCAGAAAATAATATTGGGTGAGGAAAGGCCCCAGGGCACTTCAGTTCCACATTTCTGTCTCTTCTCTCAGGTGGAGATGCGCAAAGCCCTGACAGACTTTATCCAGGATGAGTTTCAGAGCCTGAAGACACAGGCAGAATTACTCCACAACCACTTCCAACCCCTGAGGTAGCCTGGGAGCTCCCATGGCCCTGAGCTGATTACTGGGGAAGCTCCTGTCCTGCCAAAGGCTCTCCCACTTCACTCCATCGTCCCAGGATGGACTGCTCTTTTGTCTTCCTTCCATGTTCTTCCAGGGAAGATTCCATGCTCCTACCTCCCCCCAGTCCTACTCTCATGGTTGCAGCTCAGGGCATCTAGCACCTTGGGTAAAGAGGTGAACTGTGTGCATAGGGAGCCAGGAATGGGCTGCTTCCCTTCCAGACACCAGTGTCTCACCCTGGCCAATGCATGGGGGAATGTATGTTGGAATTGGGAGAGGACAGTCAAATAGGAAGTGTCAGTAAAGGCTTTGATTTTATGCTTTTTAGACCATAGGTTTCACCTTGGATCATCGTTTTCTGGGCTCCCCAGTGGGATTTCCCAACCCATCTGTTTTTTCTAGATAGAGCAGCAGTCCCTCTTACTGTGTGCCAAAACCTTCTGTGGTCTCTGGTGCAAATCAAGGAAATGGTAGCCTGGAAGGAGTGGGACGGTTATGAGGCTCACTGTGATGGGGTGGGGGGTGGGGGGGCGCTGTGCAGGGAACAGAGAGAGTATGCCAGTCAGGGTGTCCCTGGGCTCAGAAGTGTCTGTTTTCCTTTTGCTCTATTGGGCAGCATTTAGCTGCTCATGGAGATGCATTATAGTTGCCTCCCTACTCCCTTGAGAAGCTCGCTCAAAGTTCCCATTTTAGCTGTCACATTCACATATGCTTATGGGACAGTTAAAGCCTAGGAACCCTCTTTGGAGTTCCCATAGCCTGGATGAGATGAGGCTGGGAAAATGATTACCTTTCCACTTTTTATCTGAGAGTCTATTTTGCATTCTGCTCTACTAGCAAATAGTGGCGACTGGGAAGTGCTGGGATAGGTAGTCAAGAGGTCACAGGACCTAAGAAAGACTTAGATGTTAGATCTGTGAGGATCCTTAACGGTCATAATGACTGTCTACTGGGATTGTAATCTGGGTTTGCCGATACATAAAATCATGGAATAATCTTGAAATGCTGAAGTATATATTCTCAGATATAAGGGAGAGGCAGGCTGGTTCTAGATGCCCCCAGAAAACTTTCACTCTTCCCTCTTTGCCCTGTGGCCGCAGTTTGGTTGAGGCAGGGAGATGGTCTTCTAGGCCTCAGTTCCTCTGGCTTCTAAAGACAGCAGGAGCCAGACTTGCATATAATGGGGGCTGGGAGCAGAGCCATGTTTCTTTTCATCCCAAGGGACTCTTGTCTGGTTCAGAGGAGGGAACATTACACACCACAGCAAGGCTGTGGTGGACTTTTCTCTCTTTCCCCACTGTCTTGTACATCTATATGGTTTTTAATAGATTTTTAACAATAAAGTCTGTGTCTGTGCCATGTTTCCACCTAAAAAAAAAAAAAGAAAAGCATGAAAAGTTAAACAAGAAAGAGAATTCATAAGGGACTTACTAAAATTGAACTGTTATGTTTACATTCCTACATGGAAAGATGATGTGTGTAACTCATGAGACCTTTCTCAGCATTAGGGGAGTTGAAAGGAACATAGACAGGGCACAGGATGAGTTGAATACGGAGGGGTGATACCTTAAAAAATGAAATAAATATAAAGGATGAGAGAAGGATATATTGAGAGAGGGAGAGATAGAATGGGATAAATTATCTCACACCAAAGTGGCAAGAAAAAGCAGTTCTGTTGGAAGGGAAGAGGGGACAGGTGAGAGGTATTGAGTGTATCTTACTGTCATCAGATTTGACCTGAGGAAGGAATAACGTACACACTCAACTGGGTATCTTACCCCACAGGAAAGAAGGAGGAAGGAGATTAAAAGGGGGGATGATAGAAGGGAGGTCAGCTAGGGGTGGAGATAATCAAAAGCAAACACTTTTGAAAAGGGACAGGGTTAAGGGAGAAAAATTTAATAAGCGGGGGTGGGAAGGATAGGATGGAAGGAAATATAGTTAGCCTTTTACAACATGAGCATTGTGGAAGTGTTTTACATAATGATACATATGTGATCTATGTTGAATTGCTTGCCTTCTTAGGGAGGGTAGTGGGAAGGGAAGAGGGGAGAGAACTTGGAACCCAAAGTTTTAAAAGCAGATGCTTAAAAAAAAGTTGTTTTTTGCACACAGCTGGGAAACAAGATATATAGGGAATGGGGCATAGTAATCTATCCTGCCCTGCAAGAAAATAAGGGAAAAGGTGATGGGGGAGAGTGGGGTGAAAGAAGGGAGGGCTGACTGGGGAACAAGGCAATCAGAATATATGCTGTATTGGAATGTGGAGAGGGTAGAAAAGGGGAGAAATTTTATAACTCAAAATCTTGCGGAAATCAATATTGAAAACTAAAATGTTAAATAAAAAATGATAAAAAGATGGACCTGAAAAAAAGAAGTGGGATATGGTGACCAAAAAAGCTAAAATAATCTTGAGATGTTCTAGAAGGGCAAAATTTCCAGAAATAATTGAGTCATCATTCTAACATATTTTGTCCTCCTCACACCTCATCTCAAATATTGTGTTCAAATTTGTGTACCACATTTTTAAAGAACATTGGTTAACTGGAGAGTGTGCAGAGAAAGAAAGCCAGGATGGTGAAAGGTGTTAAGTCTACATCGTATGAGGATTGGCTGAAGTAAATGAGTGGATTTAACCTGGAGAAGCAAAGACTCAGGGGAGACAGGTTAGCTTTCTCAAGCATTTGAAGTGCAATCATGTGGAGGAAGGATTAGATTTATTTTGTTCTGTCTCAGAGGGTAGGGCTTGGAACAATAGATGAAAGTTTCAAAGACAGAATACCACACTGGATGCACATAAAAGGTTCCTACCTTTTGGAGTTGTCCACAAAAGAGTTGGGCTGCCTCCTCTAGGAGTAGTAGGTTCCTCTCACTTGTAGGCATTCAAGATACCTACTTATTTGAAATCTTGTGACTGTATATATGTATGTGTGTGTATGTATCCGTATACATATACACACACACGTATATATATATATGTACATATATATACACAGATATGTATGTTTATATATGTGTATTTATATTTCCATGTACCTGTGTATGTATGAATATAGGTATATGTATATATACATGTATTGTAATTTTCTACATTCATTTGCATATAAGACTTGCTCCCCTGTTAAATTATAAGGTCCTTGAAGACATGGAATATACCCTTTAGAAATATAATCCTGAAAAATTGCACAAAGCAAGGACTCAATAAACATTTAATGCATTGCATTGAATCATTTCCCCAATCAGACAGTAAGTACCTTGAAATCAGGGATTATATCATATATTTCTGTGAATCTCTAGAATTATCTAGTTGAGTATCTAACATTTTAGTTAAGGTTTTTCAAAAGAGGGTTAAGGTCTAAAGACTGAGAAAATAGGATATATTTTCTTTCAGATGAAATGTGAACATTTCTGGGAATTTTGGAAGATTTATTTTGGACACCTTCTATTGAGAATTTTTTTCTCTCCTAAGAAATGAGCTTGTTTGACAAAGTACATTATAGGCTCAGAAATATTTATTGACTAATTGATTAAAGACATAGTAAAAAGAGCAGAAGGTCTCATGGAATATGTTTCTGGGGAGGACAAAGGGAGATTAAGGGTGAAGAGCCTTTGTACAAAATTCCTGAGACCAGGTAGGGTACCTTTTCAGGATGGGAATATGGAACTGTAATTCTTATATTCTGTAGCTGAACATCTGTTCCCCTTATGCTTATGTCAATGCAGATTACAGGGGGAAATAGATTTCAAAACAAAATTCCCATATGCTTAGAAGCATTTGTGTCAGTAAAAAAAATTAAATCCACAAATCTACAAACTAAATTAAATCCACAAATTTTTCAAATTACCTTTTAATATTTATAAAAAAGCACTTTAAAAATAATTTTCAAGTGAATAAAAATGAAGTTTTTTATTCTAGATCTTTTATTTTGTAAACATCCTTTTTTCCATCAAAAATACCCAGAAGAAATTTGCCAAATTTTCCAGAAATTTCCATATCTGGCCTGAGAATTAACATTAGCTATTTTCAATTGGACATCATATTTTTTTTCTTTTATAGACTAAACTAAGATATCTAACAATCTGGCTAGATCATTTAAATGTAAATATTAAAACCATGGAAGTATGGATTTTTTTAGTTTCCATTAACTATTTAAGATAGATGATGAAAATACTATTATCTACATTTTACAAGTGTTGTTGCTAGGTGGGTGAACATTACTTAGATTACTTCATTAATGTGCCACTTATGTACCAGTTTCTGTCACCCACACTCATTCTCAACTTTTATAATCACTCTCTAAGGTGGCTTCCAGGCTCTTCCTGGCTCTCAGAGAACTGTTTTCCTCTTAGTGCCTCTCCACATGGAAGGGATTGGTCACATTATTAAGCTAGGATTTATATATGTTAATTACCCAAACAGGGTTTATGACTCCAGAGTTCTTTGCATTACAAAAGCTCATCCCCTTCATCCCATCTCTATATTTTATCTTTATTCAGTCTCAATATATGGTTAGAATAAATATTTAAATTAACTAAAACATAGTAATAAACAAAATCAACAAAGAGGATCAATATTAACTTTCATTCCCTTGTTTACCCAAACACAAGTTTTAATTCTCTAAATTCCAAGTCTTTCTGTTCCAATTCTCCAAACATACACAGAGGTAGAGTAAGTGGTGATACAGCTGAGTAAGACTTACTTACTCTCTCACTATAAAAGTTTTCATCTTGGCCATAAAGCTTGAGGATATCTTTTAAAATTTGGATGCAAGAAAAAATCTCATAGCCCTTAATGCCAAGTCTAGTGGATGTCTTCTAGATCAGGGCTTCTAAAACTTTTTTCCACTCACAATACTTCTTTGCCCAAGAAATTTTTACATGACCCCTGGTATACAGCTATATAAAATAGGTATACAAATCAAAGGTTTCCTTATAATAAATCATAAAGAAATTTATTTTAAAACAATTCTTTGATATACATATGCTTTTACCATTTATCAAAATCAAAAGCAAATTTGCATACCAATGAGATGAATGTGTTTGTTTACTTTTACATAAAGAATTAAATCTCGGGGGAATATTTAACACTGCAGGACATAAACCTCCTTCAGCATGTTTCAGAGTTGAACTATATTTTGATTTTATAATCATCGATGCTGAAAACAATACTTTGCTTCAATATGTAGTACAAAATGGCAGAATTGTGTTGAAGGCAATGTCAGAAGTTATTCGAAATTTTGTCCTAATGCCAAGCCAAAGTTCATTTGGTGATTTTTTAAGAAACTCAAGTTTTAAACCTGTGTCAATTGATAACCAGGCAAATTCTTCTTGAACTTTAATGGCAGAGGACTTTTTTTAATTTAAATTGAGTAAAATTTATGAACCCAACTTAGAATAAAAATTTGAAGAGAAGTATTTCTGAAACTGTCTCTGGGCACTTCAGATGACTGATTATAATTCTTACAATTGATTCTTTGGGAAGGTTATTTTCAATCATAAAACCATCTGTAACTGTAAACATTTTTAAAGAATCATTTTCTACCCTATTCTTCTGTATCTTAACTTTTTAAATCAAACTTTCAATTTTATATTTTAACATAAATACGATATAATTTTCCTTTGAATGGTTTAAACCACTGAATTTTTGGAAAATATCCAAAAAATAACACAGTTTTGAAAATCTGATTGCCTACAAGCAGTGCCTACAAGAGCCTCCCAATGGATCATGCAGTGAGTAAAAGTGATATGCTCATTGCCATCAGTTTTAACTCTTCCTACTAATCCAACTTTCTCATCCATTATTGGTCCAGCACCATCTATAGAAACTCCAATGCAATTTTTCCCACTGTAAACCTTCATTTGCAAAAAATTCACTGATGTATATATGTATATATAAATGTATGTATGTATACATATATGTATATACACATCTATGCATATAGATGTGTATGTGTGTATATACATATATACACATATATGTGTGTATGTATGCATGTGTGACCTCTTGTGTGACCTTCCAAAAGGTGACAAAAATTAATTCTTCATTTATATTTCCTTCATAAATATAGATTACATGAAGTAAAACTGTGCCATGTTAGAAATATCAGCTGTTTCATTCAAATGATTTGCAAACTTTGGGCTGCCTTTAAGTCTGATAATAAGTTGCTGGAATTAGTCATTCTTAATTTCAGAAATTCTTTTGGAAACAGTATCATTCAATAAATTAATTTTATGAATTTCAGCCCCATGCTTTTTCCCATGAGCTATTTCTGAAATTTTAATAGCAGCAAGTCATATGAGTCCTTTTCCTATCATGTAAGGCTTTTTAGTTTTTGCAATTAAATAGGAAGTTTTCCAAGATACAACTAAATACTTTTCATTGACAGTAAAAAATTTTTCAAACATTGCTTTCCTTTATTTGAAGATTTTAAACGTTGTTTAAAATATTCCTTTGGCTTATTGCTTGGTATTAAGATATTTTAATTTGGCTGGTTTCATGCTCTCCACAGGCAAAACTTCGATACAAATTAAGCAAAGAGTTTTTTCTACACCATCATCATTATTAGAAGTAAATTCATATTGCAAAATTGATTTGTTATATTTCCTTTTTCTTGCCAATCTAAGTGTACTACAACCTGGTAGCAAAGACTACCACATTTGTCATCAATATTTTTACCTCTTCTAAGTTTAGCCACTAATCCATTACCAAAAAATATTTTTGTCTTAAAGTATAAATAAATATTGCTAATAATTTCTCAAATAGATGTTAACTTTAGTGTATGAAATTAAAATGTGTGCTTAATTTAAAAATTGATATTCACACTTACACCTACAGCAGTGATGGTGAAGAAATATTATTAAAGGGCTTTTTTCTTTACTTGCTTCAATTAAATACTTATGTTTCTGTAAAAGAAGGAGATAACAGCAATTTTTTAAAAAAAACTTTATTTTTAATATGTTTGGTTTTCAGCATTGATTTTCACAGGCGTTTGAATTACAAATTTTCTCCTCATTTCCTCCCCCCACACTCCAAGATGGTGTACACTCTGGTTGCCCTGTTCCCCAGTCTGCCCTCCCCTCCGTC
>CM053622.1:556986481-557002948 GCA_028646595.1 Phalanger gymnotis
CTAAAGCTGCCCCACCTCTGCTGCCCCAGGGGCGGTGGCCCGAACCGCAAACTCAGTCCTGTCCTGCAGCTTTTCCCACTAACCTTCTCTGTCGTCTTTGCTCTTTGTGGGTTGCGAGGTCTGGTGGATACCACAGCTCAGTAATTCAGGATGCTAGGGCACTCTCCACTCGTCTCCTGGTCTGGTAGGTCTGAGTCTTGTCTGTTTGCGCCGTGCGCGCTGGGCTCAGCTCTGCTCCCCTCAGCTGGGTGCTGGGAGCTCCGTTTGGGACAGACCTTACCCAGAGACCATCCAGGCTGGTCTAGGCTGAAGCCCTGCTTCTCTCTGCCACTTTGTGGGTTCTGCAGCTCTAGAATTTGTTCAGAGCTATTTTTTTATAGGTTTTTGGAGGGACTTGGTGGGGAGCTCACGCCAGTCACTGCTTCCCAGCCGCCATCTTGGCTCCGCCCCACCCATAACAGCAATTTTAAAAATCAAACATTCCTACACAATACAATCCAAAGATATACTAATTTGATACTGACATGCTGAGGAATGATAGCAGAAAAATATTTAAAGTCTTTATTTTCCATAATTATGCTATTATATTTCTGAAAGATCAGAAAACTTTGTATGTACAGTAAAAACACTGCAATTCATAACATACAATAGTCTTGAATCTGAGCCAAGGTTTTTCTGGCAGTATTCGTCTACATTGTGTGGTGTGATGGCATGTGCAGTGAAAAGTTCTCATGTTGTGTGTTCAGAGCTAAGTCTGCAGTGAAATTGTGTGATAGAACATAGGCCAGCACTGCCAGAAACACCTCAGATTCATGGAGCATTTGATTTTTATTTAATTTTTGGTCATTTCTCATTCAGAAACTTTTTTGTTGCCAATTTTTTTGCAACCACCACATTCATTTACACAACCCCATATGGGGTTGCGACCCACAGTTTAAGAAGTGCTGATTCCTAACTTTAGTAAAATTCCATTTCTTATGTGAGCTGAAAGCTCCTATTCCCATTCCAAGGTTTAGATGATTCCCTTTACCCTGATATACAAAGACCTACTTTTGAGCTAAAAATGTACCCATCACACCAAAACTACCCTTGACTACAACCTCTGAACTACTCTGCCTTTCAACCTCCTTGAGAGATTCTCAGACTTGAATCATTGTGCTTGATTAGGAAATGTTAGTTTTTAGAGATCTCTCTTTTTACTTCTTTAATTGCAAATTTCTTAAGACACACTTACCTTTTCCCTGAGGAAAACTCATCTTCCCTAACTTGGAGTCTTTTTGCCTTGTCACAGGAACTCAGCTCACTGACAATTTCTTTTCCAATGCTCTGATCTAAGTGAACTTTCCCCTTCTCACTTGCCTTTTGTGTATTCACTACTTCTATCGAGACCAAGGTTATATCCCAAATAGGGCATTATTTTACTTTCCATGCTGAGTGGTCCTGTGCCAGTCTCCCATGCTATCCAAATTTCTTGAGAGAGACCTTGAGAGTGTCCTTGTATCGCTTCCGATTACCATGTGAATGCTTGCCCTGTGCGAGCTCTCCATAAAATAGTCTTTATGACAAGCATATATGTTGGTTTTGAACAACATGGACAGACCTTCAGAGTTGTGCTCTCTGAAGCAGAGTTTGAATGCTTGGAAGTTTATTTTGAGTAAGGACTTAAATGTCTGGTACTTTATCCTGCCAGGTGGTCTTCAGAATTTTCCTAAGACAATTTAAATGGAAGTGATTCGGTTTCCTGGCATGATCCTGGTAGACTGTCCAGGTTTCACAGGCATACAACAATGAGAGAAGGTACTGTGCTCTATGAGCAAAGCACAATTGAAACAGCTCAAAAGAAATGCAGGTTGAGCAAATTTACAATATCCACCCCAAGTGTTCACATGGACTATTCATGCCCTACCTGTGGTAGAGCATTCTGAGCTCATATTGGTCTGATAGGCACAGTGGGACACATTGAAACTTTACTTGAGCATAGTGATATCATTTCGGTCCTCTTCAAGAATGAAGGACAACTACTAGTGTACTATTTTACTTTCAAAATCTTATCATAGGTTATTGGCTGGAGGGTAAGAGTGAGCTAGCTTTGTGATGATCATGTTTTTGTTTCTCTTCTTATTCATCTTCAAATGTCCTGCACACAGTCCTCCCTCAATGTTAGTACTCTTCTGTTGGCTGCCTCTTCAAACAAATGAACCTTGGAATATAAACCAGTCAGATTAAACTTGGCAAAAATATTCCTTTTTTCACAGGCAATTAATCTCAGGGTCAGAGAAATTAAATGACTTACCTAAGGTCACATAGCTAATAGGCATTAAAAATTATATTTGAACTTAGATCTCCTAAGTCCAAGCTTTTTGGCTTTACTTTTTTATGATGATAACATGGTGGATTCGAAGTCAGAGTACATGGGTTCAAATACCAGCTTTCCTATGTGAATTAGAACAATCTAGTTTACCTCACTTGTCCAAACATATGTAAAGTGAGGGGGGTCTGACTAGATGAATAAAACCCTTTTTAGTTCTATATTCCTATTATATAATAATTATGCTGGTATTTGGTATTTGAAAACCCTTAAGTCCTTTTGTTGCTTCAATAAGTCCTTGTTATGCAAGTAAAAGTAAATATTGAGCTCTTAGAATGTGTCATTGGCCCTATAAAATGGAACTGACACTGACATATTATGGAAATGCAAACTTCTTGTGTTCATAAGATTTCTAAGCAACTGGCTGAAAAGTAAACAAATCTATCAACTACTTGTTGTTTTCTATACAATACCAAACAGCTGTTTTTCCACTATTCCTTGTTTTGTTCTTCCAGAACTGATTGATTATTTTGGCATTATGTAGATGTAGCACATGGTGAAACAAATGGCAGCACTCCGATTGTGCATTTTGTTTTGTTTTGTTTCCAAGCAAGTTTCTTTAACTATGTAGGAGACATGAGCTCTGCAATGAGAAAGGGATCACAAGGTTTTTCCACCATTAATTCATTTCAACAAACATTTATTATTCCCCCACTATGTGCTAAGAATTCCAGGAACAAATAAAAACATCAATTGTTGCTTATTGGAGCCCCCAACTATTTGCTGAAATATAGAATCCAACTAATATTAATATAAAAAATTTATGCAGCACCTGAAAGTTGGCAATACATTAACTCATTTGATCCTCACAATAATGCTGTAAAATGAGTGCTATTATTATCTTCATTTAGCAGCTAAAGAAACTAAGGCTTAGAGTTCAAATTATTTAACCAAGGCCCCAGAGCTAGTAAGTATCTAAGGTAGAATATGAATGTTGATGATCCTCACTTTTCAGTTTAATACTCTTTTCATTACACCACCTAATTGCTTCTCCTTATCAATCTTCTTATCCATAGTTTAGAAGAGACTCCTCAGGAACTAAAGATGAGCTTTAACAGGAAAGGAATATTCTTGTGAGGAAGAACTTTTGAAAAGTTGTCCATGAAAAGAGGCAGGGGTTGATAGATTTATAGCACATAGAGTTAGAAGACACCTAGGATTTAGCAGAAACCTGTATTTTATAGATGAGGAAACTGAGGAGCAGAGAAGTAAAAGTAATTTTGATAAGATCACAGTGGAAATCAGCAATAGAACCAGTATTCAAATCCAGGTCTCCTGACACCAGACAGTGGAAATCAGCAATAGAACCAGTATTCAAATCCAGGTCTCCTGACACCAGACATAGTGTCCCTTTCATTTCATCGTGTGACATTCACCACCTAAGTTTCTTCCCAAGAAAGGATGAAAGAAGCAAACCAGTCTGGGGAAGGAAGCTGACATCCCACCAGGGAACAAGTTTTCATATATAACAAAGTTAGAAGCATGACTGACAAGTGAATAGTCAAACTGAGGAAGGAGTTCAGAGAATCATAGAAACATATGTATGAATGTACGTGTGTATCTGTATGTAGATACAGATATTTGTTGTTGTTCAGTCAATTTTCAGTCATGTCTGAATCTTTGTGACCCCTTTTGGGGTTTTCTTGGAAAAGAGACTGAAGTGGCTTGCCATTTTCTTCTCCAGATCATTTTAAAGATGAAGAAACTGAGGCAAACAGCTCATTTTACATATGAAGATGCTTAGGGTCACAAGCTAGTGTCTGAGGTCAGATTTGAAGTTATGAAGATGAATCTTCCAGGCATCTATTGTTTTACATAGTTGCTTTCTCTCTCTCTCTCTCTCTCTCTCTCTCTCTCTCTCTCTCTCTCTCTCTCTCTTTCTCTCTCTCTCTCTCTCTCTCTCTCTCCCTGTCTGTCTGTCTGTCTCTGTCTCTCTCTCTTACACACACACACATACACACATATGGAGATATGTATATATGTGTGTATATGTATGTGTGTATACATACATATATATGTATATGTGTATATATACATATATATAGTAATATGGAAGACATTGAGAAACTACAGTACAAAAAGCAGAGCTAGAAGAAATCTCAAAGGTCATATAAGTCAATGCGTTTCATAGATGGGGTAACTGAGTCTTGTAGAGAGAAATTGACTTTCCCAAGGTCATTCGAGTAGAATATTAATTAGTAAAACTAGGATGCAAAGTATTCTATGATGGTAGTCTCAGAGGAAGGGACAATATGATACAGTAGAAAGAACATTGTTTATTAAGTCAGAGGACCTGGGTTCAATTCCTATCCTTGATATTGCCTGTGTAACTTCGGGGAAGTTATTTATCCTCTCTGGGTCTCATATACAAAATAAAAGGTTTAGACTAAACATACTCTTAGGTCTCTCCCTACTCTATATCTGTTATCCAATCACATTTCTTCTATCCAACGTATCATTGAATGGCTATGGTTTTTTACCTCCCCCAATGTAGGGATCATGGCCAAAATGACAACATTCTCACAAAAGAAACCAGAGTGGCCATATACTTAAACTCATACGAAATGCTTGAATCTACTATATGACATTTCTGAAAAGTGATTTTGTTCCCCACTTGACCTCACCCCTTGAGCATGTCCCAACATGTCTATACTTACAGATTTTGCAATCCTGAACTTCTCCAAAGAAAAGACTCCTTCTTGGTGTTCTGGCTATCATGAGTACTAGACATCAAGGAGTATATTGTCCTTGGGATATTCCACATACCCTGGCATAGTTTTAGATTCTGAGCATAATTCTCCTCCCTCTTCCTATTCCTTTAAAAAAATTATTTCAACATTGGAATATAATGATAATTAGCTTAGATTTTTTCCATTTTTATCACTTAGAGGAGGGCTCTCAGTATCCAGGTTATCTGTTTAAATGGTGTAGATAAATGACCCACAAGGGGATATGGTATTAAACATCTTGTTATCATACTTGCAAATATTTTCTAAAAGAGATACTCTTACCCTGGCATAGCTTTTTCATTCTATAAAGCCACTTTAAAACTCCTCCTATACTCCATAGGCCCAAATATGAAATAAATTTATCAACTTCTTTGGTCAAGGAGTTTGGTTTTCATTAAAAATGAAACTCTGTCCCTAGGAACTATCATGTTGCAAAAAGATGCCCCTAGGACCAGCCTTATAAGAAGACAGAATAGGGCTTATCTCTTTAGATATCTCAGGAGTTCAACCACCAGAATTTATTCTTTTCCACTAAACATTTGCCTCTCCAGTTCCTTCCTTTAAAATAAAAATCTCCATCAGAAAGACAATACATTCAATCATCAAGAAATAAATGTTAATGGATTTTTAAAATATACATTATATATAAATTGTTGGGAAAAATACATCTATAACAAATTTTTATGTCCTCAAAGAGGTTACCAAAGAAGAGAAAATAGTAAGTACTTTAGATGGGTCTTATTCTGCTACTTACTTGTTAAATAATCTTTGGAAAATCATTTCACTTCTCTGGACCTCGGATTCAGAGCTGTAACTAAGGCAGAGTCATGGGATTTTGCCTCAGGGCACTGAAGCCTGAGAGTTCCCAAAGACCTGTACACCTTCATTAGACAGAAAAGACAAAGTTTAGAGCACTTACTGAATAAAAATCATTAGTTAAGATAGGGAGTTAATATATGAAATGTTTCTTACCTACCCTAGCATCTATTTATCCTGAATAACTTCCTCTCTACTCCTCTGATGGTGGTCTTCACAGTCATAAATTTGTGGTGTCCCAAGGGGTCAATTGCTTTCATTTTGAGATTCAAAGTCCCTTCCAGAAGTCTCTCACCAATATAATTTGTCTTAAACCATTTATCTAGGGACATTTTTATGTTGCTTTTCTTCTGGCACCTTTTGCAATGTTTATACAATGTACCATTACTAGTTACACCTTGGTTCCATTTCCCCACCTGTTAGATGAAAGAGTTGGACAAGATATTATTTAAGGTGCCTGATGCTGTAACATTTTATAATTCTACGTGAAAAGCAGAGCAATAGTAAAGATATGAATAAAAATTAATGCAACAACAACATAATTTCACAAGGCAGAGTATGCTATCAAATGAATACTGTATATAGTAAGCACTTCAGGAGTTTAAAGAAGAGAGAGATCTCTGGAGACTGGAATAGAAAATGATAATAATGGAAGAGAAAGGACTTTTGGATATTGATATCAAAGGGTGTGTCAGATTTGAATAAAGTAGAGTGATGCGGATATCAGGAAATGAGAACAAAAGTTAGGAAGTGAAAGTGTAAAAACAATTTAAAATGTATGGAAAACTGTTATCATTAGTAGAAATTTTGGTTTGGTCTGTGGTAGGAGATAAAGCCAGGAAAGCATAATGGGCCAGTTGTTGGAGGACCTTGAATGCCACATCAAGTATTTAGACTTCATTCTATAAGGAATGAGGGAACATCCATCAGTTCACAAATTTAGAGTAGGAACGGATCAAAGCATCAAAAATTTAGACCTAGGAGAGGCCATTTGTCCCAATCCTCTCAGTTTAAACATGCAGAAACTGAGACCCAGATAGATGAAGGGACTTTAAAAATCACATAAAAGTGGTAAGTGATAGAGATAGGATTTGAACCAAGATCCTGTGATTTAAATTCCAACATTCCTCCTCCTACTATACTGTTGCTGAATTATTTTAAGAAAGTGTGCATAAGTATATCACAGGCACTATGGCTTGGGACCTTCACACCCTCAACCACTCACTGTCACCTGCAACAAAGCCTATGAGGGTGGGCATGCCCACGAAGATTAGACACTGAAAAAAAACAGTGTCTTGGAGTACTTATTATTACATGGCTACTTGGGGATAGGTGGAAGTGGGGACTAAAAGGTTGCCCCAGCATTCCCTCTCAGTGAAACATAACACATAGTTGCCAATGTGAAAATGGTATTTCCAATTATTTAAATTGGAAGTACTATTTTCAAACATGGAAAGACTTGCATGAAATAATGAAGAGAGAAATGAGCAGAACCAAAACAGCATTGTATACAGTAATTGCAACTTTGTTTTAAAAATGACTTTGAGTGGATAAATCATTTGACTATTACAAATACCCAAATTAACTGTAATGGACATACGAAGCAAGCCCCTACTGCATCCAAAATAAGAACTGATAATAGATGTATAGAATAATTTTTCATATACATATATATATACACACACATATGTGTGTATATACATACATATATACAAATACATATACATACACACATATATGTATCTATGTGAGTGTGTTTGTGTATACATATATATATATATATACATACATATATATATATATATATGTATTGCCTAATGGTAGCCATCTCTATGGTGGGAGGAAAGAAGAAAAAAAGAAATTTTGTAAGATAATATTACATATTTGAAAAGAATAACAAGTTTTACATAATAGATTTGCAGTTTCACATGCAGTTATCTTTTTATTATACTGTGTTACAGAATTGCTTATTTTATTCCATAAAATAAAAAAGAAAATAAATGGTAATTTCCTAGTTTGAAGTCCTTTTGGAGTGAATAGCATCAGGTTGGTGTCTCACCAGGAACACTCTCTAATGATTTATAGCATTAAAAGAAACTTTAGAGATCATCAAGTCCATTGCCCTCATTTTTCAAATAAGAAAACTAAGGCCCAGAGAGCAAAGTGACTTGTCTAAGGTGACACAACTAATGAAAGAGCTCCTTTTTGACAGTGGTTAATGAAGAAGAATATTCTTCTTTCTTCAGGAAGTAATTTTCAGGATCAGTTGGTCTAGGGGCGTTTTTTTACAGGAGCAGGGGAAATAAGAGTGGAGGAGGATTGGAGATACTTGAAGCTATCAGGTATTTTTGGAGATAATGATACAATATGAACTCTTGGAGGTTAAGAAATTTTCAGGATGGTAAGGAGCTTGGGACCCAAATTTAACTTCACCAACTTCACAATTATTTTCAGATTCAGCCAAGTGAATCATACTTCAGATGACCTTGTAATTAACTGGGCTTTGTGTCATCCTTAGAGTTTACAACACTTTCTCTACTGTTTAGTGATAGATACTATGTCAGCTCTATAACCAATACCCTGTGAAAATGTTAAATCCTTTCAATTTTGAATTCTAAATATTATCAAATGCCTTGGAATGTGGCTTCGTTTTTTAGGAGTTCATGGGTGACTTTCATAGCAGTCTTGATCTCAGGTCCAGGAAGACTGAGCTGCTGGGCCTTTAATTTTTCCCACAATCTGGGAGTATTGCTCTGCAAAGCAATAATTTGTAAACATATAAATAACTTTTCCCTTTTGCTAAAGCAATGTAGTAACAAGTTTTGTTTTTCAGGGCAAGATATTCAAGTCCAAAGTGGACAGATGTCTGTCTTCTATCTCTGTTCTGAAGCCCTTTGCTACTTTGGCCAGTGACTTCCTCCCCCTCCCCCTCCCCCTCCCCTCTAGAAGGCTGACCAGCTGATATTTGAAGCTGGGGAAATATTAGGCTAAACTTGCATGGCCATAATTCAGTTGCTGATTTTTAATTTGCTGTAGGGCCTTGGGAAGGAATGGGATTCAGGGCATGGCAGACATGGGTTTTTGATGGGTAGCCCTACACTGACCCTGAAGGCCTGGACAAGTGGCCAATCCCTATTGATGATCTTGCCCATACTTTTCTACTTTAAAGGATGACTGCAAGAATAGAGAGGCCAGAGGGAACATAATAGAATGGAGGTTTGTCACAGAAAATACTTAAAGGAGCTAAGGATACGAGGGAAGGGAAAACAGTGACTAGGGTAGGACACAGCCAAGAGATTGAGAACAAGCTTTGAATTTGGAGACAGAGGACTTGAGTTCAAATCCTGGCTCCCCTATTTATTATATGATAATCATTTCTCTTCACTAAGCCTCAGTTTCCTCATTTGTGAAAGGAAGGTGAAGACTATACAGAGTATATATCTCTTTGGTCCCTTTGAGCTCAAAATCCTACATGTGAAAACGATTAAGGTGGGGTCTAAAATGAGCATATTTCTAAGTGTCATATATCTTTCCTTCTAGCCGTCACTAACCTTGGGGCGACACATGAGACAAGGGAAACATTAACATGCAACCAGAGTCTGGAATTTATGCTTTCACACTGCGTCTCAATTAATCAAAGATTTGCCATAAAACTCAACTGCCAGCGCTCAGTGCAGAGGCAACTCATAAAATATGAGCTGATTAATTTCTTCCTAATTTGTATGATAATTAAAATTCCAACTTTTAATTCCGTTAATTGTCCTCCCACAAGGAGGTTGATTGGGCTTTACTAATGCCCGCTGTGAAAGTGCTCTTCTCACAGGTCCCGCATTGTTTCCTTTAAAATGAAGTGTTTTTAACATTATCCCTTATACCCACAGGGAAATGGGCGTAAATAATTTTCTCTCTGTCCATTTCTGGCATAAGCCTGTCAAGAGGTCAGATTTTATATGGTGGTCAAATGTCATAGACAGCTATACAACATAATAATCATTAGTTATTTGGGAAAGGATATAGGAAAGGCAGCCAACATAAAATGGGTTTATCATAAGAAGATAAGCTAGAGCCTTGGCTTGAAACTCACTAGTTGCATCTTGGGTAAGTCATTTACCTTCTTGGAGGTCTTGTTTCTTCTTCTATAAAATGTATCTCATCTATACAAATCTCCCTTATATAAGCATGGTTCTTAGAGTTGGAAAGGTACTTAGAGGGCTTCTTGTCCAACAACCTCATTTTACATATGAGAGAACTGAGGGACAGAGACATTATGAATTTTTTTTAATGTCACATAGGTTCTAAGTAGCAGAGCCAGGATTAGATCCCAGGTAATCTAAATCTATAGTTAGGGTTTATTCCATGTCCCACACCATCTCACAACATTAGTGTGAAGACAGCCCTTTGTAGACTTTTTATTAAAGCACTATGTAAATATAGGTTATTACGATTATATAATCAGTATGTCATACACCAAAATAAAGTCAAAATGGGTTCATGACAGATATAAAGGTCGATACTATAAGCAATTTGGGAGAGCAAGGAATAGTTTGCTTGTCAGATTTATGGAAAAGGAAGAATTTATGACCAAACAAGAGATAGCATTACAAAATGCAAAATAGATAATTTTTATACATTAAATCGAAAAGTTTTTTGTACAAACAAAGCCAACACAACAAAGATTAGGAGAGAAGTAGAAAAGTGGGAAACAATTTCTACAATCAGTGTCTCTGATAAAGGCCTCATCTTTAAAATATACAGTGAACTGAGTCAAATTTGTAAGAATACAAGTCATTCCCCAATTGAAAAATGGTCAAAGGATATGAACAGGTAGTTTTCAGAGAAAGAAATTAAATATATCTTTAGTCATATGAAAAAATACTCTAAATGACTATTGATTAAAGAAATGCAAATCAAAACAACTTTTACATACCACATCTCTCCTGTCAGATTGGCTAACGTGTCAAAACGGGAAAATGATAAATGCTAGGGGAAGATGTGGGAAAATTGGAAACTATTGCATTGCTGGTTGAGTTGTGAACTGACTCAGTCATTCTGGACAGCAATTTGGAACTATGCCCAAAGAACTATAAAACTGTGCATACCTTTGACCCAGCAATACCACTTTTAGTGCTGTATAACAAAGAAATCATACAAGTGGGAAAAAGACCTGTATGTACAAAAATATTTAGAGTAGCTCTTTTTGTAGTGGCAAAGAATTGGAAATCAAGGGGATGCCTACCAATTTGAGAATGGCTAAACAAGCTGTGGCATATGAAAGTAAGGGAATACTATTTTTCCATTAGAAATGAGGAGCAGAAGGACTTCATAAAAACCTGGAAAGACTTCTTTGATCTGCTGCTGAGTGAGGGGAGCAGAAGCAGGAGAACACTATATATAATTACAGATACACGGTATCTGTGATGACTAACTTTGATAAATTTGGCTCTTCTCAGTAATGCAGTTCTAACACAGCTCCAAAAGCCTCATGATGGAAAAAGCTATCCACATCCTGAGAAAGAATTATGGAATCTGAATGCAGATTGAAGCAAACTACTTGCTCTCTCTCTCTCTCTCTCTCTCTCTCTCTCTCTCTCTCTTTCTCTGTGTGTGTTTTGTTTCTTCTTTCTCATGGCTCATCCCATTGATTACGATTCTTCTTTACAACTTAACTATTGTGAAAATAATTTTAATGTGAAGGTATAAGTAGAACCTATATTGGACTACATGCTATCTTGGAGGCAAGGGGGGAGGAGAGGGAGAGGGAGACAATTTGAAACTCAAAAACTTGTGGAACTGAGTGTGGTCAACTAAAAATAAAAAAATAAATTTAAAAAAGGATGTCAGACCAATCTTGTGAACTTCCATTTTTTCAGATGAGCAAATATTGTTTGAGATAAGATGGTGCCAGGACATCAGACCCACATGGAAATTTGCTAAACCTGTCCAAAATGAAACAGGCAATGGCTAGAAGAACAAAGGTTGCTGATGAATTTCCCATGTTTTTTGCTGTGTCCAAAGTGGACTTGCATAGTAAATAAAATATCAGCCTGGAAAATGTAGGTAGGAGGCCAAATGGAGCTTGACTCATCCTGAGTGCTAAGACAACTATTGTATCTATAGTGGTCCATGAAAGCAAACTTGTTCGTGTGTAAACAAGTATACCTGAATCACTGGATGGCACCTGCCCAGCACAGAGAAAAATTTAGGTCATTTACACCTAACCAGAAATTAGCTTTCATGATTTGAAAGAGAGTTTTGATATCAATACATTTTCTATCACTGACAGGTAGAAGGGGGAAAATAAACCTAGCTGAAGATACTTGTAAGACATGTAGGCTTTAAGAACATGGTTTTGATGATTTTTCAAAGCAGTTAAACTTTGTTCTGTTGGTTTGTTCTGTTTGCTTCAAATCAGAGCTAATGGCTCCCTTGATTTTAAATGCCTCTAAATGCCTCTCTGCCTTGAACCAATCTGGCCATTCCCTGCCAAGCAAACTTAACTAGGGGTAGGGAGGTTTCTTCATCTGGACCATAATGTGCCCTCTTCATCTCAAATCACTTTTCTGTTTTGCCTTCCTTGCAAAAACCCTGTCTTAGGAGGGCTGCTGGAAGACATCTCAAAGTCAAGTATCAAAATCATATAAATGGCTGATCTTACACAAACAAGGGGGAGGGGAAAAAGGTTTATTTAGTCTGCAAGGATATAGTCATCAAATATAGTATAAAGTTATATGTCATCAGTCTTGTCCTTGTTGTAGGTCTGGTGAGGTCCAATTTCTCTGGTCTCCATTCCCTCGTGGAGATTGTTTCAAAATGTGGCTGATCTTGCCAGACCAAAGAAGAGACCTCATAAAGTCTTAGAATAGTGAGGGAACAAAGTTTCTGGGTGCTTTTATGTGTTTCCAGGTATGCCAAGGGCCATTTCACCAGTTTAAAGCTTTGTATGAAGCATAAAACAAAGAAACCTTTACTCCAGGGGGCATTTTGGGACCCCATGGGGTTCATGAACTTTTTAAAAATATTGTTAGTAACTGTATCTCAATATTAGTTTTCTTTCTAATCTTATATATTTTGCACATTAAAAATATCATTCTGCAGGAAGTTTTCAGATAAAGTAATCAAAGCTATCTATAATCATAAGAAAAAATGTTTTAAATCACTATTGATAAAAGAAATGCAAATTAAACCAACTCTGAGCTACCACAACACACATATCAAATTGGCTTAATATGACAGAAAAGAAAAAATTACAAATATTGGAGTGGATGTGGGAAAATTGAGACACTAATGGACTATTGGTGAAGTGGTATACTGATTCAACCATTCTTTAGAGCAATTTGGAACTATGCCCAAAGGACTATAAAGGACCTTTGACCAAGCATTAGCACTAGTAGGTCTATATCTCAAAGAGATTTTTAAAAAGGGGAAAGGATATATATATACAAAAATATTTATAGCAGCTCTTTTAATGGTGGCAAAGAATTAGAAATTGAGGGGATGTCCATCTATTGGGGAATTGTTAAACAACCTGTTAGATATCATTGTGATGAAATACTATTGTCCTATAAGAAATAATGAGCAGGATGCTCTCAGAAAAACCTGAACCTAGAGAGATTTACATGAATTGATGCAAAGTGAAATAAGCAGCACCAGGACATTGTGCACAATAACAGCAATATTGTACAATGATCAATCATAAAGGAATTAGCTGTTCTCAGCAATACAATGACCCAAGATAATTCCAAAGGATTTATAATGAAAAATGCTATCATCTCCAAAGGGAAAAAAATGATTGGATGTGAATGCAGATCGAAGCATATTTTCCTTTGCTTTATTTTTCTTGGGTTATTTTGTCTGTATTTCCTTTCACAACAAGACAAAGGTGGAAATATGTTTTGCACAACTGCACATGTATAACCTACATCAAATTTCTTGCCTTCTCAATGAGGAGGGAGGGGAAGGAAGCAGGAAGTGAGTTTGAAACTCATTTTTTTAAATGAGTGTTAATATTGTTTTATATGTAATCTGGGGAAAATAAAGTATTGAAAAAGATATTTTTTAAATATCATTTTAAGAAGGGGTCCATAGCTTTCACCAAACTGACAAAGAGGTCTAGGACATAAAAAGGATAAGAATCTCTGCTTTAAGGCTCTTATTACCTACAGGGCAAGAACTATTGGTAAACAATATTTCCTAATTCCCATATAACTTGTAATACCGTACGCTCCATAGCCCTGGTACTCTTCCCTTTGAAATTGTTTCTGCCTCACAGGGCTTGATCAAGTTCAGTAGATAATATGTACAGGCCTGACTGTGGCCAGCTACACCATTTAAGTTCATGATGGACTCCCAGCCTGTAGAAGCTAGAAAGCATGAGAAAGTAAAGAGAAGTGATTTTCCAAAGGGAGCTTTGACAACTGCTACTTCTGCCCACCAAAATATAGCAAGCTAGAAAGCAAAAATCATCATATACAATTGCATAAAACAGTAATTTGTATTAATGTTCTTTCCTAATCCATGCAAAATAGGTCAGAAGGCTAGCTTTAGTACCACATGAATCAGGATCTCAGCATTATACATTATATCTCAATGCTTAATCTGCCTTTTCATATTTGGCATTTGAAATTACCTTGTATCCTTGTATTAATATATATATATATATTTATGTATATATAAATGTATATGTATGTATTATATATATATATATATACATGTATGTGTATATATATACATATAAAGATATAGAGACAGAGAGACAGAGACAGAGACAGAGAGAGAGAGAACAAGTGCCACATGAGCCATTGACTGGGCGTTGTATTTAGAGTTTATGGTTACCTGAAAAAATGCACTTCTATCTCTCACTGGCTTGTTTCTTTATTTTCTCTCTATGGGTTACATTCATTGTAAATTGTGATTATGGATATCTCAGAGATTACTAATATTGCACACATCTTCTTTCTCCTTGGCTTACCTCAATGTCAGCCTGAGGTAAGGAAAATTTCACTCCCTTTTGTCAATAATTTCCCTCTCATAATCCTAAACTTTACACACTTGGATTAAAGTCATCATAATTGGCCATTGACCTTAATAATAGTATCTAACAACACAGAAATAAAATCAAGCATTTAAATGAAGAGACTTCCATTTGCCAGCCACAATAGCTTCAGCAAGTTATTGAATCTTTCCACTTACTTTTGATTCTGACATCTCTTCCTACTCATGAGAAAAGAAATGAAGAGGAAAGACAGCTACCTACTTGGTCTAGGGAGGCAATGAGGTAAATTCCAGCTTTACCAAGTCTTTCAATAATTAGACCATTTCCTTGTCTCAGAAAATCCAAACAGGCCTAAACCCAGGATGTTTAAGTCTGTGCAAGAACCCAGGGAATTGAAGATAAGAGGGGGCCTGGGCCTGGTTGGTTATGCCACCAGGGGTCATAGCCTGGGCCTAGTACAAAGCTTCAATTCAGAACCTAAACCCAGAGAGGTAAATACATTAAAGATGAAAACATCAAACAGTATCAAATCCTCCAAAAGAAGAAAGCAATTCCATAACAACTCTAAACATAGATTCAAAGGAAAAAATAGATTTTCCACAAGGACTATGTGAATTCCTTGAAGAAATGAAGAAAGAGATAAAAAATGAAATGAAAGACCTGGAGGAAAGAATTGGAAATAGAATAGATAATTTAGAAGATAAAATGGTAGTCCTTATGCAAGAAGTGGAGTCCTTGAAAACAAGAATAGATCACACAGAACTCATTGACTCCATAAGACAGCAAGAAATATTAGAACAAAGTGAAAAGATTGAAAAACTTGAGTAAGAAAATGTAAGATGTCTGGTAACAAAAACAACTGACTTGGAAAACTGGTCAAGAAGAGATACCATAAAAATTATTGGGCTCCCTTAAAACATTGATATAGTAAAAAGCTTGGACACATATCCGGGGGGCGGAGCCAAGCCAAGATGGTGACTGGAAAGCAGTAACTGGCGTGAGCTCCCCACCAAGTCCCTCCAAAAACCTATAAAAAAATGGCTCTGAACCAATTCTAGAACTGCAGAACCCACAAAGTGGCAGAGGGAAGCAGGGCTCCAGCCCAGGACAGCCTGGATGGTCTCGGGGTAAGGTCTGTCCCAAACGGAACTCCCAGCCCTCAGCTGAGGGGAGCGGAGCTGAGCCAAGCAGAGCCCAGGCGCGCAGCGCAGCGCTGCAGACCGCGGACCTACGAGACCAGGAGTGGAGCCGAGAGTGCCCTAGCATGCTGAATTACTGAGCTGTGGCATGTACCAGACCTCACAACCCACAAACAGCAAACACTACACAGAAGGTTAGTGGGAAAAGCTGCGGGACAGGACGGAGTTTGCGGTTCAGCTTCCACCCCTGAGGCAATGGAGGCGGGGCAGCTTTAGAAATTCAGCTGCAGTTGCTTCTGGCCCCAGGCCCACTTGGTGGGAGGAATTAAGTGGCTGATCAGAGCAGGAGTGCAGAGCCTGCTGAAGATTTTTTTTTTACTTTTTTTTTCTTCATTTTTGACATGTTTGGTTTTCAGCATTGAT
>CM053622.1:557003448-557027438 GCA_028646595.1 Phalanger gymnotis
TTCTTAGGGAGGGTGGATGGGAAGGGAAGAGGGGAGAGAAGTTGGAACTCAAGGTTTCAAAAAAATAGATGTTCAAAAGTAAAAAAGTTTTTTTTTTCATGCAACTAGAAAATAAGACGCACAGGCAATGGGGCATAGAGATTTATCTTGCCCTACAAGAAAGGAATGTATAGGGGGATGGGAGGGGAATGGGGGGACGGAGGGGAAGGCAGACTGGGGAACAGGGCAACCAGAGTGTACACCATCTTGGGGGGGGGTGGAAATGGGGAGAAAATCTGCAATTCAAAAGCATGTGAAAATCAATGCTGAAAACCAAACATATTAAAAATAAATTTAAAAAAAAGAAATACACATATCCATTGTGGTAAATAATGTTTCCATTATAAAAAATAAATATTTGTCAAAATCTTGTGAAAAAAAAAAGAAAGGCCTCCATGTCTCTGAAATCGCTAGCAACAGAAGCAATTTGTAATCTCTTTCTCTCTCTTTCTCTCTGTCTGTCTGTCTGTCTGTGGGTGTGTGTGTGTGTGTGTGAATTGAGCTAACATTTCATACTTATAATGTGCAAAATATATTAACCAATTAAGTTTTTATTTTGGCTTCAAGCCATGTAAGTGTTGTGCTTCGTTGTCTCCTTTTGGAGATAATCATTTTAGCTAAAACATGAAACAACAAAATATTTACAATCAAACATCCAAAGGGCCACATGGAAATGACCTCTACCTTGAGTCTGCTTTATACTTACCAGTCAAACATCATAAGAACTTTACTTCTGACCTATGCAAAGTTAACACCCTGGGGACAGTCACTTACCACTGGAAGAAATTAACGAAATAATTCCTTTGTCTCTGGAGATACAGAACTGATAATTAGCAATGAGATTTACTAAGCATTTACTGACTGCTTAATTAAGCATACATCATGATGTTTAAAGTGTCAACAGGTCCAGACAAAAATAAAAATAAATTAATGACCAGAATGTAACTTAAAAAAAAAAAAGCTTGGATACTATATTTCAAGAAATCATAAAAGAGAATTACCCAGGTTTATTAGAACCAGGAGGCAGAATAAATATAGAAAGAATCCAGAGGTCACATCCTCTTATAAATACCCAAATAAAAACTCCCAGGAATGTCATAGTCAAAATTCAGAACTCCCATGTCAAAGAGAAAATATTACAATTATCCAGAATGAAGCCATTCAAGTACCAAGGAATTACAGTCAGGATCACACAAGACCTAGCAGCTTCAACCATAAATAAGAGGAAATATTGGAATTCAACATTTAGAAAGGCAAAAGAGATGGGTTTACAACCAAGAATAAGCTACCCTGAAAAACTTGGTATAATCCTATATGGGAAAAAATTAATATTTAACACAATAGAAGATTTTGAAGAATTTTTGATGGAAAGACCTGAACTGAGTAAGAAGTTTGGAATACAAACACATGAGTTCAGAGAAATCTAGAAAGGAAATGAGAGGTGATTTCATGGAATCCTGGGTAGTATGGGCTAATGCAAAGTGAAATAAGCAGAATCAGAAGAATTTAAAGTGGTACAACAACAATGCAAAGAGAAACAACTTTTGAAACAAGCAACTCTCCAGAAAGACCTGAAAATAATCCTTCAGACAAAAGATGACACAAGATGGAAAAAGCATACATTTTAAGACATGGTCACTTGGTGGATTTAATTGTTACAAGTCTCTACCCTGTTCCACCCCACCCCACCCCTCCTTTATGTGGTCTATTTTTTTTAATTAAGATTTATTATTTTTAGTTTACAACACTCAGCTCCACATAATTTTGAGTTCCAGATTTTCTTCTCCCCCTCCCCCTCCCCCTCTCCAAGACTGCATGGAATATAATATATCTTCTAAATATAACTTTGCATTAAACTTATTTACATAATAGTCAAATTGTAGAGAAGAATTGTGACCAATATAACGAATCACGAGAAGGAAGAAACAAAACCAAAAAAAAAAAACCCAAAAGAGAAAAAAATAAGGAGAGCAAATAATTTGCCTCAATCTGCATTCAGACCACATAATTCTTTTTCTGGATATAGGTAGCTCTCTCCATCGCGAGTCCTTTGGAGTTGTCTTTGTACCTTATATTGCTGAGAAGAGCCAAATCTCTCAAGGTTGGTCATCACAGAATCAATATATCTGTGGTTTTGTACAGTGTTCTCCTGGTTCTGCTCCTCTCAGCATCATGTTATGTAGGTTTTTCCAGGTTATTATGAAGTCCGTATCTCCCCTTATTTCTTGTAGCACGATAGTATTCCATTCCATACCACAACTGTTTAGCCATTCCACAGTTGATGGGCATCCCTTTTATTTCCAATTCTTTAATACCACAAAGAGAGCTGCTATAAATATTTTTGTACATACAGGTCCCTTTTCACCTTGTGTGCCCTAGAAGTGATGTTTCCCGGGTCAAAGGGATTGCATATTTTTGTAGCCCTTTGGGCATAGTTCCAGATTGCTCTCCAGAATGGTTGCATCAATCAGTTCACAACTCCACCAACAATGTAACAGTGCCTTTTTGTGTTTTTAATTAGGAGGAAGAAAGGGAGGTTAATAGAAGGCGGTTGGAGTTAGTGATGTGATAATAGTAAAAATGATGTTTTAAAGGGCCATTGTAATATTTATAAATTCACACAAGGGAAATTCAGCTAAGATGACAAGCAGAACCGTTTTGAAATGAAAGTATAGAATTATATTTAAAGCAAATGGTATGATGTAGAATTCATAGTTTCATATACAGTTCTATTTTTGCATGTTTTTACGTATAGAAATTTCTCTTTGGTGTTGAAACAGTAATAAATAAAAACAATTCTAATTCAAAAAAAAAACAAAAGAAATGAGGAGTGAAAGTATTCAAAGATGTAAAGAAGGACATAGGATTCTTTTCCCAGGCAGAGCTCCCGGGAAGCATCAGGAAGTTATATGCTATGTATGGATTGGAATTTGGTAGTCTCACCAATGCCTCTCTACTCTGTTTAATCAAATTTCTTCCTATCTTCTTGCATGTTCCACCATTCCATAGGCTCTCAGCTTCCCCTCCTAGATCAACTTTCTGTTACAGAAGCAACACTCAGCCCTGCCTCTGCAGTTACCCACCAACTCAGGCAGGTGACAAGCATTAAATAAGCTCTTACCATGTACCAGTTACTGTGCAAAGTACCGAGTATATAAATAACTAAAAAAGCAGGCCTTGTTCTTTAATGGAGGAAGACAACACATAAAAAGGAAATGAAGACACCTGAGGCAAAATCTAGAGCATCAGAAGAAAAGCTGTCAAATACTTTGCTGAAATCTAGGTAAGTCTTCAGCACTCCAGCAATTTGCTAACCCAGCAACCTGGTCAAAAACAATGAAAGAAATAAGGTTGGCTTGATATGACCTATTTTCCCATTTTACAGGTGGAAAAAAGTGAGACCCAGAGTGTCTTCATAAATGATCCAGCTAGGACTTAAATACAGGTCTCTCATTCCTGAGATCAGCACTTGTTCCAACTCCATATGCTGCCTGCTCCTCTATAAATACTCTTTCTGTATGCATTTCAGGAAATAATTGGGTGAATGATCAAGTCAGTGATCCAAATTCTGAACTATGGGAAAGATATCCTAGTGGCCTGGAGAAGCCTAAGAAAATTTTAGTCAATAAACTCTAGTCAAAAGACTAGAGTACTTTATCAATTTTGCTTCCATTTCTTTTCCTCTCTCTGAGCTTCAGCTCCATTTTGTTGCTGTGCAGGATTATGCAGATGGAGGAGACTATACTTTACAGAAGAACAGTTTTATAGATAAGAAAACTGAGGCATAGAGAATCATAATGATAATAATGATCAATGTTGATAAATTGTAATAATAAGGGTGGCTATTTTTTCAATTGCTCTTTACATTTTACAAAGGACTCTACAATATGCTGCCTCAGTTATTCCTCACAGTAACCATGGTTGTCGTTATTATTGTTTAAGTCATTTCAGTTGTGGCCAATTCTTTGTCATCCCTTTAGGGTTTTTTTTTTTGCAAAGATACTGGAGTGGTTTGTTATGTCCTTCTCTAGCTCATTTTCTACATAAGGAAACTGAGGCAAACATTGTTAAGTGATCTGCATAGGGTTACACAGCTAGTAAATGTCTGAGGCCATATTTGAACTCAGGAACCTTAGTCTTTCTTACTCCAGGCATGGCACTCTATTTATTGTGCCATCTACAATGCTGAGTGGTAGATGCTATTATCCTTATTTCACAGATGCGAAAACTGAAACTGAGGGAAGTCAAGTGACTTGCCAAGGGTAACAAGACAGTAAGTAATTGAGACAGGATTTGAACTAAGATCTTCCTGATGTCAGGGTCTAGGGCCCTGATCCAGTATTTTATCCACTGTATTACCTACCTGCTTATAAGAGCTTGCCTAAGCAACAAATGAAGCAGAAAGAACTCTTTTCTCTGTAAGGTGCTATATAAATGTAAACTAGCAATGTAGTCTGGTTAATTTAATGTATAAGAACTTAAGTGATATGGATCATATTAAGGAAGCTTGGGAAAAGACCAAGATGGTTCTTTTGCTTCTTCGTATGTGCCCTCATTGTCTAGCAAAGTGCTTTCTACATCATAACTCCTTTGCAGAGACACAATTATAGGACAGTAGATGGAGAGCTGGAAGAAATCATGGACAAATCTATTCCAAAAGTCTCATTTTAAACAAAATATGGGGTGGGTGGAGGGAAGGAACATGGATTTATATAGTGACTACATTGTACCAGGCAATGAACTAAGCACTTAAATATTATCTCACACGTTCCTTAAAATAACCCTGGAGGAAGCTATGTGGCACAGTGGATAGAGCACCAACCCTGGAATCAGGGGGATCTGAGTTCAAATCTAGCTTCAAAGACTTGCTTGTATGAACCTGGGCACATCAATTAATGCTGTTTGCCCCAGTTTCCTCATCTGTCAAATGAGCTGGAAAAGAAAATAGTAAACTACTCCAGTTTCTTTGCCAAGGAAACCTCAAACGGGGTCACAAAGAGCCTGATATACCTGAAAAACAACTAAACAAGGTAAGTACTATTATTACCGTCATGTTACAGTTGTGGAAACTGAGGTAGACAGAGGTTAAGTCACTTGCCCAGGGTCACATAACTAGTAGATGTCTGGGGCTAGATTTGAACCCAGGTCTTTTTGACTCCCAACCGAGGGCCTTTATCCACTGTATCACCTAGCCGATAGATGAGGAAACTAAGGCCTAGATTGAGAATGATGAGTTGTCATGAAAGCACATATGTATAAGCAGAAAAAAGAGATTCGCGCCCAGGTCCTCTGCCTCCAAATATAACACTTCACTATGTTACCTCCCACAAAACCATAGAATGTTAGGGTTAAAAGTCAGGGTATGCTAGAGTCAGCTTGTATTGGCTCATGAGAGCTGACTGTTAGATATTCATGGGAAGCATTAACACTCGTTCAGTCATTTCCAGCTCTTTGTGACCCCATTTGCGTTTATTAGTTTGCTTTTTGTTTTTGGTAGAGATACTGAAGTATTTTGCCATTTCCTTCTCCAGATTTTATAAATGAGGAAATTGAGGCAAACAGAATTAAGTGTCTTGACCAAGGTCACACAGCTAGTAAGTATCTGAGGCTGGATTTGAACTCAAGTCTTCCTGATTCCAGGCCTGGCACTTTATCCACTATACCACCTAGCTGCCCATTTACTCTCTAGAAACAGGCAAAAGCTACAAATCAAGGCTCGATTGGCTGTTTTGACAATTGTCTCGACTTAAGTGGAGAAGATGTTAATATCATACATTAAGCTTTAAAATGTGTCATGAATAATTTTTTTCTGGAGAGAACCATTTGCTAAATATTTATCAGCATACCAATGGGTACAAGAGCACATTAGATAACATCTAGTCCACTCAGCATTTTACAAAGGAGGAAGAACATCTAAGGAAATCACTACTTAGTGCTTCATTAAAAGATTAAAAACTAGAGAAGAAAAAGTGGCCATTTTTTTCCAAGTAAAGTCAAGTAAAGAACAAAAATGTAAAAAGGAAAAAAAAAAGAGGCCTGAGGACGACCAGGCAGGGAGCCTAGGCAGAAATAGTTCTGCAGGAACTACTGGTGGGAAACACATGGCACAGCTTCATGGGGAGGATGAATCAGCTCTTCCCTCATTGATTTCCTTCCTGTGGAGTTGCCAGCAGGGGCTTAAAGAGACTGCACGTCCCAGGTGATGATTTGAAGTCAAGAAGACCTAAGTTCAGTTTCAGCTTCTGGCATTTACTTGCTCTCTGACTTTTGCTTTAGTGTCCTCATCTGTCAAATGAGGATAATAATACCATCTACCTCACAGAACTGTTAATAGAATCAAGTGGAACAATGTACATGTATGAGTGTATATACATAAAGGCTTTGTAAACTGTATGGATGCATATAACTGCTTTGTAACTTTATATATGTGAGTTAGTATCCCTATAGCCTAAAAGCTATTGAGATTGAATATCTTGAAGGGTTTGGGGAAATCAAAAATCTTGACTTCTGAGATGACTTCCATCATTCATATTACAAAAGAAATTAATACTTTATAAATGCTACATTAGGGAAAATATTTGTCAATCTAAGTCTAAAATATTATTATGTAATTTCTTCTAAAAAGTATATATGGTTAAAACAACTTTAAATGTCCACTATTTCTTATTTTAAATGGAAAATAATCAAATGTTTCAACAATTTCAACAGGCTTCTTTAAAGTTCAAAAAAATTTCTGAATAAAATAATTTCAAAATATTGCAATCATAGCCAGCCCTGAGAATTGCACTGTCTAGGACAAAGGTACCATATGTCACAACAGACAGAACAGTGGCTTCAGAATCAGAGGACCCAGGTTCATATCCTGCTTTGTAAAGGCACTTTGAGCCTGCATGACCTTGGGATAATAATTTAACTTCTCGGGACCTCAATATCCTCATCTCTAAAACAAAGGATTAAAATAAATGATTTTTAGGGCCCCTTCCAAGGGCCTCTACCAGGTTCTCTACCAAAAACAAAAATCAAACAAAAAGTCCTATGGTATAGTAATGATGATTAGTTAAGGTCATTCTGAGGCATCTCATAAGCTTCTTACATGGGATAGAGGGAAATAAACCTTTAATGCATTTGCACTTTACGTATTTATCCATAGCCAAAGCAGGACAATCTAAATGTCTGTCACACATGAACCACTTAATAAAATGGAGATTTTTTTTGGCATAAAGTACATTTTCTTCACAAATTAATATCAGCGTACTACTTCAATGGATGTTCCAGCTCTCTCATTGATGTGAGGAGTCCATCCACTGTTCTAGATGACGCTCAACCACACCTTTTCACCTAGTATGATTTTTGTCTCTGTTCTCCCCAAGATCCTAAAAAGATAATCTATAGAGTATGCTAAATAGCTTTGGTTTAAAAAATATGTATTTTGTAGGTATTAGTGAAACACATGAACAGTCCTGTTATTCCTTGTTCTTGCTTTATTACTGGCCCACTCCAGTTCCAATCCTACATCCCCTTATATCATTTTTTTGTACATCAGACATCTTGGAAATATATAGTGCAGTTCTCTTGTACTAACTCAAAAGACTAATTTCTCAACTACATGTCACTGAAATAAAAAGTAGAGTAACGAAGGTAATCAAATGTGATATACAGCACTTCATTATAATAAAATTTATTATTTTGGTTATTACAAATTAATGGGAAGTTGTAGATGGTTAAGGGCTTTCCTGTTTTTGGTAACAATCCAAGTCAAAGAAGGGTAATGAGCTTCCTGATGCCTTAGACAGAGAGGGTCAACTTCTGCCCCTCTCACTCCCTCAATATTTGTAATGATTTAAATAATAGCATACAATAACAATTGACAGAAGCAAAATTCAAACCTAGTTTGAGGTCTTTATTTCATATCTCACTATTTGTAATGTAAAATGGAACAGTGCTTTAACAAAAATCTCCAATGCTGGAATACTAGGCAGTGGAGGAAATATTTTAAGAGATCGGGAGGGACTTTTTCAGTTCCCTCTCCAGTTTCATTATGTAGGTGGTAATCTAGTCTGCCTACACATAAGGCAAGCATTGTTACATGGCAGATAACAAAATAGCCCCATGAATTTGAAGTGTGGGGCATATAGTATGAAGTTATTGGGATCTGTTGCTGGATCTAAGAGGATTTTTACTGAAAGCAATAAGACTTTTTACTTAGCATATTTGAGGACAGATCATTAGGCCTAGTTTGGTGACATATAATTAACCTTGGGAAGGAAGACAAGGGCAACAAGGAAAGGCTCCTAGGGCAGCATATAACCTTCAGACTGATATAGAAGCTGATACATCTAAATTAGCACAGCCTGCTAAATCTCTCACCCTGAGGTAGAGAATGACTCCCCCAAATGAGAGTAGCATGTTCACCTTCCAACATAAAGTCCTAGATTGATAACTCAAAGATGAGACTGGGATGAACAGGACTGATATACAACCTAACAGGTTACCAGGAAGTCATAGGTATGATGGTCTTCAGGCCTCAACTAGAGAAAAGTTTTTGTAAGATAACATTCACATGGTTTGGTGAATGTCACACAAACTTTTCTTTGGAACTCTCAGGTCTATGGCTCAAGACATCTCTCTAGTCAGCGACATTTTAGGTGTGTTATAGGGAGGAGAGGGATTCTGCTCAAAAGCCTGATTAGTTTTCTATGTCTGAGCTTACAGTCAAGAAGGTACCAAACGGCTTAAGTTCTAGAGAAGGGACAGGGTAAACAAATGGAGTGGGTAACAGGCATGAGAAGAAAACATGATTTGCTGGACTAGGAAAGAATAAGCCTGACAACTCAAAGGTTTGTTTTTGTTTGTTTGTTTGGCTAGCTGGTTGTTATTACTGTTCGTTTTTTTTTGTTGTGGCTGTTCTTTTTGTTTTTTTTTCCTCCTTGATGATCACAGAAATAGATGATAACTGTTGAGGAAGAGGAATATGTTATCATCATCATCATCATCGTTGTTGTTGTTGCTGTTCATTTATGTTCGACTCTTCAAAACCCCCTGGACCATAGCACACCAAGGTCTTCTATCCTTCATTAATTCTCAAAGTCTTTTCAATGTCATGTTCATTGTTTCCATGACACTATCTATCCAGCTTATTCTTTGCAATCCCCTTCTCCTTTATGCTTAGATATTTCCCAGCATCAGAGTCTTTTCCAATGATTCCTGTCTTCTCATTATGTGGCCAAAGTATTTAAGCTTCATCCTTCCAATGAATAGAGCAGTAGTACCTAGATAGAGACAAATGTAGAAAATAATTTGGAAGCCAGCTTAGTTTGTGGGGCAATGAAAATAAGTCGATTATTTTGTTTCATGAAGCATAAGGACGTGCGGGTACCATGCAGAGGATGCTTGAGTATCAACAGGCTAAAACCCCAGAATCTATTATTACCTTTTCTATCAACCTGAGAAGCCACCCACTAGGAAAACTGAATTGAAGAATAGCGAAAGAATTTGTCAAAAATAAACTCAAACCTGTGGCCTTATCCTCACAGTGTTCCTGCTGGTTTGGTCAGATGTAAGCAGAAACTATAAAATTATTCAATTATCTGTTCTATAAATGTTTTATCCTGCCTATATGTAAGGGGGGGGGTAAAGACTGGTAAGATGGTCTGAGAATTCAGGCACAGGTGCTGGCATGAAGCAAAGTCTTTGAGAGAAGCCTTTGACTGAAGCACAGAAAGCTACTTAAAATCAGGAAAATAGTGAGCCTCCTGCAGTGAAGGCTGACTACGGATGGCAAGCTGGATATCTCACCCTTTGATTGAAAGCTCTTTGATAGTTGAGATGGAGAGCAGATGCAAGAAATTTTTTTGGGGGGATATGGCCAATCACGCTTTTACCTCTAACCACCCTTGTATCTTGTCATTATAAATAATTATCAGCTTTCAATGTTTTTTTTTTCAAATGACAAAAAGTATTTTTATTTTGACATCTGAATAAGTGTTGACTCCTCAGGACACGGCCTTTGGCATCTTTTCCAACTTATTCATCAGCTTGTTGCACTGTGCCTTTTTCAGAAACATAGATACCATCCAAAAATTTTCTGATATCCTTGTTTTTGACTGTTGTGGCCTGTTGGATCAGGGCAGCTCAGTTTGAAACAAGTTCAATATTATTTCCTTCAAGAATTAACTCATCTTTTTGGGCTTGAGAAACAACACAAGCAACGCCTGGTCTCATGCGCACTCTTCGGATATATTTTTCACCCAAGAAATTTCTAATTTCAACAAGTGAGCCATTCTCTTGAATAACAACATTGATGGGGAAGTGAGCATACACAGACCTCATCTTGTAACGAAAACCCAGGGTAATGCCTTTGATCATGTTTTGTACATGACTACAGATTGTGCGCACGGTTGCAAGTTCTTTTCGATTTCCCCACCATTTGTCCACCCGGAGCCTCTTTTTCTTCTTTCCAAGGAGATTGAGCTCAACATTGATATGGTTGAAATCCCTACGGAGGATTCCTCTGGGCCCCTTCACAATAACTGTCCGACCCTTAAGAGAGACGTCAACATTTTCTGGGATGTCGACCATCTGGTTGCTTAGAATGGTCTTCATTCTGGTAGCAAATGGGCCAAAAAGACAGCTTTCAATGGTTTTAATAATCTGGATGACTAAAATGAAGCAATACTAAAAGATAAGTGTGATTGACTGATGTTCTTTTTTAACTTTTTTCCTCCTCCAGATGTGATGATGTCATGGAAACATCATCCTCTGGATAAAACAAGAGACTTATATTCAAATACTAGATCCCTTTCTGTCTGCCAAGGGTTATAATAAAAGGGATTGTCTTTTGAGTTGCCCTCTCTCAGGGGCTTCAGGCTGAATTAGCAAAAGACTTGGCTTTGCTGTGTTATCTCCGTCTTTTATTTGCCCCATGTGTTCTAATCAATCTTGGAGTTTTCTGAAAACCCTACTAACAACTTAGGAATTCATGAGTTCCATGTTCTCCACAGTTCTAGCCGGAGAGATTGAAGAAGTATTTAAGCAATAATAACAACTTATATTTTCATAGAAATGTAATATTAATAAAGAATTTATAACTCTGTGAGATGGTTATTGTAAGTATTAAAATCTCCATTTTACAGATCGTGCAACTGAACCTCAGAGAATTTAAAAGGACTTCTTCAAGGTCATACAAAAAGTTTGACACTGAGATGAGATTCAAACCCAGCTTTCTTCTCTTTTCAGTTCTAATACTCTTTCTACCGTACCACATTACCTCTTTTATATACTTGAGTATTTCAAGGATTCATGATTTCATCAATGTTTATAATCTTTCCACTGATAGAGATCACAACCCATCGATACCTTAATACACAGTACTTCATGAATTACAATGGCCAAAATAATTGCTCATTTATGACAAATAATTTTGTGATGAAGCTTTCCATATTTAATGAGGATGGCCCTCAGAAAACATAAACCCAGTCTGTTTCTTAGACCTTATTTGACAAGAAGGGAGAGTCATATGTGTGAAAGGGTATTGATTCTGGTGCCAGAGGATCCGGGTTCAAATGCTTTGTCTGATGCCTATGAATTGTGTACCTTTAGGGGAAGTCATCCAACTTCCCTGGTTCTCAGTTGCCTCTTGGTTTATGATTCTATTTGAAGCCTTTCCAGCTTTATAGGACCTGCAACAACTCATGTCCCACTTCAAGATGCCAATGAATCAACCATATTACAATGAGACTTTGGAGAAAGGAACACAACAGAGGATTCACAAAATATGAATTATTAATATTATAACATAACAATCCATATAGCGATTTGCAATTTACAAAGTCCTAATGAAATGGAAAGGGTAGTTTGTTTTAATAAGAGATAGGATGAAGAGAACCTTTATAAAATCGTATAGGTATAAAAAGGTCTCATCTCACTCAGGCAAGAAAAAATCTTTCATGACCCAAAGCACTTTCCCTACTGGTCTTTTACACACACACACACACACACATACACACATATGTGTGTGTATATATATATATATACACACACATACACACATATGTGTGTGTATGTACTACCTCCAGCGATTTGGGTTTTGTTAAATTAATTACCAACACTTGACCTCACTGCAAGGTCAAATAATCTCAAGACTATTACTTCCCCTCAGCTTCTCACATTCTGGGTCAACAAAATTGGGCAGTTGGGAGCAGAGTTGAAACTAGCTACAGGCAAGAAAAGCAGCTGCCTAGAGCATGACACAGAAGGCACCCTTTGAACATCAAATTTTATAAACACAATTTTCATTCCAGTATATTCTGCTATTTGTAACAATTACTATTATTTTCTGATAAGTTGAAGTGATGCTCCATCATTTCAGTAATAGTTGAAAGACTTCTATGACAACACACAAAAACACACTCACACACATGTGTGCATGCACACATACAAACACACAGGTGTACTTTTCAAACCTTACTGAGAGTGCATAAGAGCACACAAATGCCTCATCCCAGCTCTGACATGCAGGAACGAAAAGGGCATTTGAAAACGTCACCTTCATTCAATACAACCGAGAGGTGTGCCTGGGTCAGTGTGTCAGGTATGTCGTACTAATAATAAAGCACTAGCCATAACAGATGAGACAAGGAAATCAATTGCAATCCCTTCGGCTGTTTTCATACATATGCTCCACCAGCTAAGCAGCCGTGATTTTATAGCAAAAGCTCCATTAATATTTAAAGGTGGAGAAGGTTGCCAATTTGGGCTGCCAGCTAATAAGAAGATGCTTTGTCTTGGGGAGAAAAGGGTTCTCTTTGAGTCTGAGTGGTCAGCTAGCTGTAATAAGAAGAATGATGATTTTCAATTGAGAGACTAATGGATAATTTGGAATTGCTGTCATTCTGACATGGAGCATGACCTTTTCAATTTGACATATTACTCCATTTCACTCCAGCCAGCTCTTATGGGCCATGCTTCCCAATGATAGGAATGTTGCTTGATCAATATGCCAGGCATATCAAAGACAGAGCAGGGATGTTGGGAAGAAATACAAAGAATGAGGAGAAGCTGATGGAACTGACAGTTTAGTTGAATTAAATTCACAGTAGTATAGGCAACACCATAAGACATAAATAGTTGTTTGGGTTCCAGCTGAACAAACTACAGTGATGGCTATACAAATGTCACAAAAGACTGTGCCACTAACTTGCTATGAAGCCTTGGACTAGTCATTTCTCTCTGAGTCTTAGTTTCTTCAACAACAAAATAAAAGATATGGATTAGATAATTACTAATGTCTATTCCATGGCTCTATGATTTCTTACCCACCATTTCTGTAATATTATTGGCTATTCCTGCTCTGTGGGCCTGATCTTTGGACCTCTATACTTATGGAAATTTTTGTTCTCTGGATTTTTTGTCATTGATGAAAATACTGTGGCAGAAGAATGGAGTACAGAGAGCATTTATTGGTAAACAGATTTATGCTCCAAAATTCAAAGAGATAAAAAAAACTTTTTTCAGGATCTCATTTTGAAGTCTTCACTGAATTTCTAGAACATATTCCTTGAAGCCTCAACTTCCTCCATATTCATTAAGCTGTTGTTAACCATGCCATACTTAATTCATCTCTAATGGCACTAGCAATGTCTACTACTCAAATTAGAATTTGATTACATTTTGTTTTGAGATACTCTGTTGCTTTTTTCAATATACATAAGGATTGATCTCCAACTAGATAGGAAGGCAGAGAATATAAGTATATGTAGATATACCTATATCTATTGCCATAGCAATTTTAAATATCTATAAACTTCTATTAATATATTTCTATGTATCTATTTACTTACTATGTGACTGTGGGCAAATCATTTAACCTCTTAACCATAGAGAGCTCTCTAATGCTATGCAAACCATTGCTGATCTACACTAGTAGAGGGAGTTTCCTCAGTGAGAGTCCCATACACAGATGAAATCATAAGTCTGGTCCACTCCAAAAAATGTGACCACTTTCATGTAGTAGGTACTAATTATTATCTGGTTAGATTGAAAAATTCCTCTGTGCATTTTTTCCTCTCCTACTTTTGTGCTAAAGTCAGGAAGATATTTAGTCTTTGAATTATAAGGCCACATGAGGTAGAAAAAATAATAAATTTGGGTTTTAGAAGTCTCTTGTCTCCAATCAATAAGCATTCAAAATAACCATCTAGATCCAGGGAATACACTTAAAAAGATAATTCTTTTTTTTCTTTGTTATATTGGACAGTAGCCCTCATTCTAATGCCAGGCCCCCACATATTTCTCAGACTCATCTAGTTTTATCATTTAAGAAATTATAGCTTTACAATTGGTACTTCAGTTCTGATAATTTGTCTATGGTTACAACGTTTCTGTTCTTTTTATAGGAGGACGTATCTTGTACCAAACACATGGCAAATTGATGACAGGATGTATTAACATTCTTTTAGGACTTAAATACTTTTAAAGGAAGTGGTTTCTAACCAATCAGATCTCAATAAATTTAGTCAATAAATGTTTTTAAGCTTCTATTATGTGTCAGGTACTGTTAAGAACTGGGAATACAAAGAAAGGCAAAAGACAGTCCCAGCCATTGAGAAGCTCACAATATAATGGCGGGGGGGAGACAATTTACAAACAACTATGTACAACCAAGCAATAAATTGGAAATAATCAACATTAAGGTACACTAGAGAAAGGGATATTTATAAAAGATTCCCATAGAATGTGGGATTGTAGCTCTAATATGAAGGAATCCAGGGAATCTAGAAGGCAGAGGAGAGACAGCGAGAGTGAGAGAGAGAAAGAGAGAGAGAGAGAGAGAGAGAGAGAGAGAGAGAGAGAGAGAGAGAGAGAGAGAGCACATTCCAAGAATGTGGGGCAGCCATTGAAAATTTCCAGAGTTAGGAGATGGATTGTCTTCTTCAAAGAATAGCAAAGAATCCAATGTCACTGAATTGAAAATTCCATTGGGGGTGGAGGAATAAAGTGTAAGAAAACTAAAAAGGTAGGGTGGGGGCCAGGTTATTAAAGGCTTTAAACACCAAACAAAGGATTTTAAAATTTTATCTTAGGGGTGATTGAGAATTATTGGATTTTGTCGAATATGGGGTAATGGTCATACATGTATTTTAGGAAAACAATTTGGCAGGTCAGTACAGTATGGACAAGAGTAGGTAGAGATTTGCAGAAGGTCAACCAAATAGCAGTCTATTACATTAGTCCAAGAGTGAAGTGATAAAGGCCTGCATCAGGGCAGTAGCAATGTCAGAGGGGAAAAATATATATGCAAGAGATAGTCTGAAGGTGAAATTGACATGCCTTGGCACCTGGTGGGATTTAGATTCAAGATGACACCTAGGTTTCAATCTTGGGTGACTGTAAGGATAGTGTTGTTCTTTCCAATAATAGGGAAGTTAGGAGGAAGAAAGAGTTGAGGGAAAAATAAGTTCAGTTTAGGACATGTTGATTTTAAAATATCTACGAGACATCAGTTCAATTTGCTCAATAAACAGTTGGAGGTAGGAGCCTAGAGGATAGCAGAAAGGCGAGAGTTGGTTAAGCATATTTGAGAATCATCAGCATATAGAGATGATGATTAAATCTCTGAGAGTTTGTGAAGCCAACAAATGAAATAGTATAGAAGGAAAAGACAAAAGGGCTCAGGATTAAGCCTCTTCTGGGACATAAAAATTAATGGATGTGACTTCAATGAAGATCCAGCAAAGGACACTGAGAAGTATTTCATGCTTTTCCAACCAATTAGAACAAGATGAGATTTGCAACATGGTCTTAACATGGTATATTTGCTTCATTGAGCAGGTGCCTGGATCTTGGGCTTAAAAGATGTATAATATATGTTTGTAATTAGAAAGTAGAGGAAGTGAATTCAAGGCAGAAAGAATGGCATAAAAAGGTACACAAAGAACAAACAAATGAACCATAGTGGACTGGAATATAGGTCACATATAGAGGAATAATGGGAGATAAAGACATGTTGGGATCAGACTACCTACATGTGTTTAGTAAATACATGGCTTAATTCTAGGCTAAGAAATCCAGACAACTTGACTGACAATGAGATTTTTTGAAGGTATATGAATAGGGCAGTGACATGATTATTTTGTAGAAAATGTTATATTTGGACAGGAACTTGATGATCATTTAGTTTCATTCACTTCTTTGATAAATGATATAACTGAGACCCTGTAGACTGAAGTAACTTGACCAAAGTCATTCATCTAGTTGTTGAAATAGCCAGAACCAGTAAATAGTTGTCCTAACTCTCCTTCCAATGCACTATAAACACAGCTGAACTTAGAACAAAAAAAATGATCAGGAGCATGTAAAGAAGATCAGAAAAGAGAAGAAAAATTAGAATTCTGTTTCAATAGTCTAGGTTTTTAACTAGTATCTATCTGTGACAATGGAAAGGAGCAAATAGAAAGGAGTGAAAAAGGAATATTGCGGAGGTAGAAATTTTGCAGGACACAAGAAATTATTTGGAGCTAGTGCTATAGGAGAGAGATTATTCAAGGATAGTTGGAATGTTTCAAGACTGGTGGCTAGGGGAATAGTGGAACCAATAAGAGAAATGGAGATATCAAATGGAAGAGGAGTAGATTTCCCACATAATATACCTTCACTTTTCAATATGTTGAGCTTCAAGGCTGGAAAAGTGGATTCTGAGAGAGACATTTAGAGTAGAAATGTACATTTAACCATTATTAATAAAGAGGAGATATCTGAAGCTGTGAAATTGAGTGAAGAAAAGGAGGAGATGAATGAAGGAGAAAACAGAGAGAGAGAAAGAGAGAATACAAAGACAAGAGGGACAGAGATACAACTTTGGTAGACATACAACTTTAGAGAGATGGAAAAGAAAAAATAATCAGTGTAGGAGATAGAGAAAATGACATAGGAAAATAATTTAGTGTCATGGTAGCCAAAGAGAATTTTAGAAATGAAGAACATCAAATTATTAAAGAGGTCAAGAAGGCTGAGGAAAGAAAAGGATACTCTATTATCTACCCACATTAATAAATCAATAGACTACTACTTTCAAACAAATGGACATATGAAGAGAATAATCTCAACACCATACTAACAGGTTTACTGCATACTAACAGGTTTACAGCATACTAACAGGTTTACTGGTTTCCTATCTTACCGTAAGTAAGGTAACAGTGAATCTCATCTATGGAAAGAAAAGTCAAAATGGTCTGAGACTATCGGAATGTGTTTCAGTCAAAGTATAAGAAAGTGCTATAAAATAGGCTTCTGGACAAAATCATGGTTTTTGTACAAATAAAATTAAGGGCTTCAGTTGTTGTACTAAGGGATGATGAAACATAATTGCCAATAAAGTCTGAGATAGGATTAATATGTATGGTGGGATGAGGATTATGTGAGGAGGTGATATTTGCACTTCTATAGTAGATAAGGAAGGCTGAGAGGCAGCACCAAGGATAGCTCCCCTGTAGCCATCAATGATAGTTTACAATTATTGTCCTTTTATCCTGAGTCATTCAAGTCTCTTCCAGACTGTTTATCCCAGAGTCATTAATTTATATTTCTTCATTCATTTAACATTCAATGAACATTTATTAAGTGTCTTCTATGTGCAAAGCTCTATGCTTTCTGTGTGACTTCCTCCAAGGTCCTGAAAGAATCTGTAAAGATGAAGAAGGAATAGAAAACAATTAAGAGCCAGGTCTTCTGTCAGTTAGTCAATAAACAAATGTTTACATCCTGCACTATGCCAGGCACTATACAAGGAACAATAAAAGACAGTCTCCTCTCAAGGAGCTCACAGTATAATAGTAAAGATGAGCACACAAACATTATGTGAAAACAAGTGCTCTCTCTCTCTCTCTCTTTCTCTCTCTCTCTCTCTCTCTCTCTCTCTCTCTCTCTCTTTCTCTCCATATATATATATATATATATATATATATACATATACAGATATACACATATGTGTATGTATGTGTGAATGTGTGTATATACATATATATGTATACGCATACACACAAACACACACACAAAGAGAAAAAAGGGAAAATTAACAGAGAAGGAACTAGAGATAAGAAGAATTAGCAAAGATTTCCTATAGAAGGTGAAGTTTTAGCTCGGACTTGAAGGAAACTGGAGAATCCAGGATTTGGAGATTAAGAGGGAGAACGTTCCAGGCATGAGGGACAGGCTATGAAAATACCAGAAGTCAGAAATGCAATGTCTTCTTTGAGTAACAGAAAGGAGGCCATTGTAATTAGATTAAAGAGTACAAGGTGGTGTGTAAATTGTAAGAAGACTGAAAATTGGAGCTGGAGCTAGGTTTTGAAAAGTTTTGAACAGTAAATAGAGGATTTTTTATTTAATCCTATAGTAGATAGGGAGCCAATGGAGTTTATTGAGTAGAAAGATGACATCGTTGGGCTCGTACTTTAGGAAAAGCACTTTGTCAGCTGAATGGAGGATGGATTGGAATGAAGAGAGACTAGTGACAGGGAGACAAAGCAGTAGGCTATGAATATAGTTCAAATGTGAGGGCCTGTACCAGAGCGGTATCTGTATCACAGGAAAGAAGGAGGTACATATGAGAGATAACACAAAAGTGAAATTAGCAGACCTTGGTAAAGATATAGGAGGTGAGAAATAGTGAGGACTTGAGAAAACATAGGTTTTGAACCTGGGAAATCGGGGTAACGGTGGTGCCTTTAACAGTAACAAAGAAATTTGGAAGTAGGAAGGGTCTTGGGGAGAAAGATAATGAGTTATTTTGCCCTAGATACAGTTCTCTTTCATTTCCAGAAGTGTCAACTCTGACCCCTTTGGGAGATATGGCACAGAAAACTCAGGAATCAGGCAGCTAGGTGGCACAGGGAGTAAAGCACTGGCCCTGGACTCAGGAGGACCTTAGTTCAAATATAGACTCAGACACTTGACACACTTACTAGCTGTGTGACCTTGGGCAAGTCACTTAACCCCAATTGCCCTGACACCCCCCCCCAAAAAAAGAAAAGAAGACTCAGTAGTGCTACCACTAGATGAAAATGTAATTGGGAAATGTATACAAAATAAATATACAATAGAACAGAGATAATGTTAATTTGTAATTTTCTAACTGTTCTGAAGTTGTATTTTAAAAAGTTTCAAAGGATGGGAGAATTTCAACGGGTAGATTTGGGAGAGACTCAGATTTCAATCATAAATAATGGCCTTAGCAAAGCATAGATGTAAAGAAAAGGATTTTAATGAAATTACAAAGTAATTCTAGCTAATATGTTGTGAATCGCTATAAAATAAAGTTTCACTTAAAAGTTGGAGCTAGATTGTAGAAGGTTTCCAATACCAGGTCAAGGATTTTGGACTCTACTCTATAATTGATAGAAAACTATAAAAGTGTCCTCTACAGAGAAATGCTAACACGCGTTAGGCTATTAATCTGTCAGTGTCTAGAAGAATGAACTAAAAGGAGAAAGACTGGAGACAAGTGAACTGATCAGAAGACAACTATAATACTGCAGGTAATAAGGACTTGGACCAAAATGGGAATGGAAATTGGTGAATTGATGCTAGATATTATATTAAAATAGAATCTGTAGACTTTGGGAGTTGGTTATATAGAGAGTATGGGAGAAAAAAAAGAGATTTTACTGAGGTTTTGAGACTAGATTACTGGGAAAATGTTAATACAATTACTAGAAATAGAGACTTCAGAGAAGCAAGGAAAATAATGAGTTTGCGTTTGGTGCCAGCAGCAAATACAAAAGATGTTCAGTGGACCATTGAAAATTTGACAATTCGGTTGAACAGATATTTAATAAGCATGGGGTCTGCCTCTTAAGGAAGCAGCCTGGGCCATAGATATAAATGTGTAAGTCATCTTTACCATAGAGATTTGATCCCCAATGAAAAAAAACTTGCATCTTTATTTAGCCAGTTGTCCTCATTGTCAGTGTTACATTCTAGTGCTATATATTCTGAGAAAATATGGGTCTTATCTAGAAGGTTTGGGTTTTCCATGAGTAGGATACAGGCTGCTTTCCCAAGGTCCTCAGGATCTTCTTCATAGAGTTGTCTTTCTTGTGTAACCTAGTCTGCATCCTCCTGGGAATAAACAATGACCATGATGGGTAAATGTGTAACAGTATTCTGTTCCCTTTTATGAAATATGTTTATCATGTCTGAATCCATCAAGTGCAATGTAAGCTCCCTGAAATAGGGATTGTTTCATTCTTTGTGGTAGCATCTTCATCGTGGACCTCAGCGCCCAAAATGTACCATGAGAGCATACATATCAAAAATTAAATTGACTGATAATATCTCTTTTTGCATGTTGCCTACTACCCCAAGAATGGTACAAATAATATGAATAATTGTCTGAGTGCAGTACATTTTCATTATTGGACACAGAATATAATATGCAGATAAAATTGTGGATTTATTGCTTATTAATCTTGGACAAATCCTAAAGAAGAGGACAGCTGCGCAAGGAGTAGAAATTAATAAATGCAATCCCAGTTTTCAAGAGGGAGAAAACTGAACTTGGTGATCCTTGGCAAAAATCCTATGAGTGGTTTGTTAAACAGGTAGATTAATAAACAACTCATTGACAAATGATCAGACAAAGAAATTCTGGTTTGATGAAAGTAGACTTAAGTACTTTGGTAGCTGATTTAACAACTAAAACTAAAGAATGATCTGTTACTGAGGTTTACATCTTAGGATTTATAGGAGTTATCCTAGATGCTTGACTTTCCCTAACCCTACAGATCTTATCAATTACCAAGTCTTGGGAATTCTACCTCGACAACATTTTCACCAGTCATATTATAATCATTTTGATCCAGGTCTTTATCAATTCTTGCCTGGATAATTGAAATAGCTTCCTAATTGGTTTCCCTGCACTCAGTCTCTTCTCTCTCTAGTTCATCCATCCATATTATCACCAAATTGCTTAGTGACATGTTGCTTCCCTATTTCAGTGGCTCCCTATTGCCTCTACAACCAAGTATAATCTCCTTTGTCTGGTATTTAAAGCCCTTCACAATCTGTTTCCAGCCTCAGTCTATCTTTCCAGGTTGTCTGTACTTTATTCTTCTGCATGCAATCTATATTCTAGCCAATCTGACCTCCTAGCTGTTCCCCATGCTTCAACTTTTCTGCCACACCTTTGTGTAGGCTACCTCTCATATTGGAATGGCTCTCCCTTCTCATTACTGTCTATTGAAAAAAAAAAAAAACTTTAGCTTCCTTCAAGGTTCAGTTCCCCTACAGCTTCTTCAAAATACTTTTTTTTTAATTCTTCTTGTTGCTATGTCCCCTTCCCAATCACTTTGTATTTAAAATGTTAATATTTTGGTGTCAGTTGTTTATGTATGTGTCATATCCTTCCAATGAAATATAAACTTTTTAGAACACAGGCAATTTGTTTTTATATATGTGCCCACAGTATATAGTGTCGTGTCTGACATATAGGCACTTAATAAATGCTTATAGTGTTGAAAAAAATCTATGTACTGATGTCACCCTGGAGGTAGACAACCAGTGGTATGTTCCAAGGTTCTGACATCCTTGTCCTGTTCGATATTTGGATCAATGATTTATGAAGACATAAAGGGCATTTTAAAAATGCAAATGATACCAATCACAGAGGGATAACTAATATGTTGGAAAGTTGAATCAGGATTTGAAAAAGTCACAAAAGGCTGAAACAATGAGCACAAATGAAGAAGATAAATTCAAAGTCCTATACTTGTGTTAAAAAAATCATCTGTACATATATAGAAGAAAGAAAACCAATCATAATGGAATTCCATATAGAAAGACTTTGAAAGATTAGCTGACCACAAGTTCAATGTTAGCAAATGGCAAAATTTTAGACAGTCTTAAATTTGCATTAATAGACTAGTCTCCAGATGAAGAGAAGCATTATTCTCAGAACCCTGCAATTATAAAACCAAACTTGAAGTCCCATTCTCCATTCTCTCCACCATATTTTAAAAGGGTCATTAACTAACTGGTATGTGTTCACAAAAACATGACTAGGACAATGAAAGAACTGGAAATACTATTATGTAAGGAGAAATATATGGGAATTGGAGATGTTTAGTAGCAGAGAAGACTGGGAATGAGGGAGAGAAATATACGAGTTTTATTCAAATATTTGCAGAGATGTAATATGGAAGAAAGACTAGGTTTCTTTGGTATCACTAGGTCTAATGTATTACAGATATTAGATTATTGATGTATAAGAAAAGACTTGCAAACAATTGTTTCTTCTACCAATGAAGGTTTACCCACATTATTATGGGTATTTCATATTGGGTGTTTTAACAGTAAAATCTTATTTTACATTGTATTTTCTACATTGTTTTTATTACCTCCCTACATGGTGTATTGGTAATTAAGGTGGAACCTTTTTTTACTGTTTTCTCTTTTAGAAATGCTAAAGTAATCAAATGCCTTTGTTTAAACCTTACTGGGTGCAAAGCCCCAGGCCCCACACCCTTTTGCTAACTAGGTGCTAAACCCCAAGCCCACACCCTTTTGCTGATTAGGTGTGAATTCTTTAGGGCCCTGATAAGGGCATATAAGATCCAAGGTTGGCTTTTGATTTTTGGGGCTCTCAGTCACTGGAAGAGTAGTGTGGGACTCTGGGCAGCCATTTTAAGAGCCCTGGCTTGTGAACCCAGATATTGATGCTTTCCTGGTAACTATGAATTGTGATTTGGTCTGTTTATATTGTGTATCTAATTTGTTTGCATTTGCTCTGAAGTTCAGGGTGCCGTCTTTTCCTCCTGAACTAAGAGAATGATATTTGTATGTTGGATTAAAGTAAGATTGTTAACCCCTTAAGGCTGCTTTCCTTAGTAAAGCAGATCAAAGAACCTGTGTTAGCAGCCTTCTGTGTGCTGGTTGTCATTGGTTTTACACACCCCTAGTAGTAGCTGCTAGCAAAATTGTTTCTACACATGGGAAGATGATACTTATAACTCTTGAGAATTGTAAATTTACTGTGATATTTAGAAGGGATATACATAGATAGAGGGAATGTGTTTAAGATTACTTTGATGTGATGATAAAAAGCTGATTAAGTGGTGAAAAGGGTTTATAAAGGCAGAAGAGGAAAGGAGGATGAAGAAAATGGTAAATAACATCACCTGAAGAGGCATTAAGACATATTAGAGTAGAAAGAAAGAAGAGAAGGACATGAGCGTCATTTGAACTTTACTCTCATCGAATTTAGCTCAAGGAGGCAATAACATAATCAGTTAGGTATAGAAATCTAACTTGCCCTATAGGCAGTAAGAGTGGAAAGTGGAAAGAAGAGGGAGGGTAAGGGGAGGTAAGATTGAGGGAGGCAGTGGTCTAAAGCAAAACCCTAGTGAGGAGGGAAAAGGAGAAAGAAAAGCATAAGTGGGGGTGGGCAGGATAGAAGGGAGAGAAAAAGACACAGATATTAATCATTACTGTGAAAGTGAATGGGATGAGCTCTCCCATAAAACAGAAGTGGATAGCAAAATGGATTAAAAACCAAAATCCTACAATATGTTGTTTACAAGAAACACATTTGAAACAGAGGGATACAAGCAGGGTAAGGCTAAAATCCTGGAGTAGAATATATTATGCTTCAGCTGAAATTTTAAAAAAGCAGGGGTAGCAATCCTGATCTCAGAAAAAGCAAAAAAAAAAATAGGTCTAATTAAAGACATAAGGAAGGAAACTACATCAGCTGAAAGGCACCATAGACAATGAAATAATTTCATTGATAAACATATATGCACCAAATGGTATAGCATCCAAATTCTTTTTTTTAATTTATTTTTAATATGTTTAGTTTTCAGCATTGATTTTCACATGTGTTTGAATTACAGATTTTCTCCCCATTTCCACCCCCCCACTCCAAGATGGCGTACACTCTGGTTGCCCTGTTCCCCAGT
>CM053622.1:557027938-557042979 GCA_028646595.1 Phalanger gymnotis
GCAAGAGAGTATTTAGCCAAATCATGTTCACTGGCCTCACATTCCTGCTCGCACTCGGGTAAGCCCCGTTTCCACAGCTTCCTGCCTCCGCAGCTTCTGGCTTCCGCAGCTTCTGGCTTCCACACCTTCCGCCGCCGCCGCCACCGCCGCCGCTGAAGTTGTCTCCCGGCTCACCCCTCCTCGCAGCTGAGCGAGGAACCAGAGACCATTGGTTCCTGAGCTGGCCCCTCCTAAGTCACCAATCCACACCCACACAGGTTTCACACCTGACAGGGCCCTGGGCCTGGGGCTTAGCACTTAACAGTTGAAAGTACTTCCACTCAAAAGAAACAAAAGTCATGCTAATGAGACAATTTTGCTTAACAACACAGAAGGTAATCAAAAACAAACACTTTCAAAAGGGACAGGGTCAAGGGAGAAAACTCAATAAAGGGGAACAGATTAGGAAGAAGCAAAATATAGTTAGTCTCTCACAACATGAGTATTGTGGAAGGGTTATACAGAATGATACGCATGTGGCCCATGCTAAATTGCTTGACTTCTTAGGGAGAGTGGGTGGGAAGGGAAGAGGGGAGAGAATTTGGAACTCAAAATTTTAAAAAATAGATGTTCAAAAACAAAAACAAAAAAGTTTTTGCATGCAACTAGAAAATAAGATCCACAGGCAATGGGGCATAGAAATTTATCTTGCCCTACTAGAAAAGAAGGGAAAAGGTGATAGGAGGGTAGTGGGGTGACAGAAGGGAGGGCTGACTGGGGAATAGGGCAACCAGAATATATGCCATCTTGGAGTGGGCAGGGCTAGAAAGGGGGAGAAAATTTGCAATTCAAACTCCTGTGAAAATCAATGCTGAAAACTAAATACATTAAATAAATACATAAATGAATGAATGAATGAAAAAACATGAATTGAAACATCTCCAAGTTACCTCCTAGGCTTAGATTAGTTAAGATGACAAAAATGGAAAATAGAAAAAATACCAATGCAGTAAATTAGGAACTCTTGGTGGAAATGTTAATTAATCCAATCTTTTTTTGGTGAAAAATTTGGATCTGTAGGTAAAAATCTCTGAAACTGTGCATAACCTCTGACTGTGAAATACTGCTATTAGGTCTCTAACCAAGGAGGTAAAAGAAAAAAAGGAAAAGCATATCACACTCATTTGTGTGGGTGGGTGGGTGAGTGGGTGGGTGGGTGTGTTGTGTTTGTCCATGTGCATTAAGAGAGAGAGCAAGAGAAAAACTGTGACAAAAGTTGGTGACTGAGGAACGGCAGAACAAGTTATGATACATGAATGTGATGGAATACTATTTTACTGATAAATGGAGTTCAGAAAAAAAATCTTGGAAGATTTATGTGAACTAATACAAAGTGAAGTGAGTGGAACCAAGACAATTTAGCTAGTAACAGCAACATTCTATGGATAATCAACAACAAAAGATGTTAATTCTCATCAATACAATGATCCACTGCAACTTCAAAGCACTTGTGATATAATGTTTTCCACATCACAAGAGAGAACCGATGGATTCAGAGTATAGATTGAGGCAGTTTTTTTTTTCCTTGCCTTTTTATTGAACATTAGCAATGTGGAAATGTTTTGCATGACTTCATATGAATAATGGTAATATTTCTTTCTTTGTCAATGGATTGGGTAAGGGCTGGAAGGAAGGAGACAATTTGCAACTGAACATAAAAACAATTTCTTTAAAATTAAGTAATGGAATTCAGAAGCTCTTCTCTGCGGAGATTTTAACAAGCATCTTAAGGAAATTTTGGTGTACAAATAAAACTATACATGCAAAAATTAGATGGCCAACAATCAGGAATGCTGAATTGTGCAGTAGGTTGAGATGTATGATTCTTAATTCTCCTTACAATTTGTCATTGGACCTTAGGCAATACTGATACCAATATTTTGGTCATATTTCTTACACATGCATTACCAATTCAGAATTATGCATTCAGGGTCTTCAAGCTATTTAGAGTCCTTCAATTAAAAAAAAAGAAATAGTATAAGAAACTCATTCACAGTAACTTGTTAGGGCCTTATTATCTGCCCTTTCTCAAAATTTTTGAGTGACCCTTATCTCTGAAGAATGTGTAGCAATTTCTTCCTTCACAATCCATTTTAGGTTGACTGATACTACGCAAAATTTTGAAAATTTGCAAGGTAGACCCTAAAAGAAAATGCTGGCAGAGAGTGGTATTAAACCAAAAGCAGTGAGTTTCCGATGGGCAGATACGGGGGCAGGATGAACGTGAAGAGGATCTTTTGAAATAGGAAATGCCTTATCAGCAGCCTTAAAAAATCGCAGCATACAAGCAGTCCCCCATTCCATCTGTATGAACAAAAACATGAGATAGGATGCATAGCTGGCTAAAGGAGGCTGGCCTTCAAGTTTAAAAAACTTTTACCTGAGTCCTGTCTCTGACACATACCAGCTGTATGGCCATGGACTAGTTATTTAATCCCCCAGTGCCTTTGGCAATTCTCTAAGACTATAAGACACACATAAATTACAGGTCTTCATTAGTAGATGGTATTCACACGTCGAAAGTTTTTCTACACTGAAGGTATCACAAGTTAAGATGAAATAATACAAATTGTTCATGTCACTGTCATGTGATGTCATTAATATAATAACTCTCTCCCACGGTGTCAATTATAACCCATCCATGTCTTTTCCTATTCCAGTATAATTATTCTCCATAAACCTCTTTAGGGGATCTGCCCAATAGACTGAAAACCTTCCTCTGGCTCTTTTAATCACTACATTATTTTCTCACCTCTTTTTTCGATCATATTTCAGTTTAATGATGTCATTCATTCCATTTCACAGATGGAAGAAACCTTCAGGGCATAACAAATAAGATGTTGGCATGGAATTATACCACAGACACTAGCTGTGTGAGCCCAGGCAAGGTACTTAACATGTATGTACTGCATCTATAAAATTAAGCAATTATATTTTAAGATATCAGTAGTGGTACTAGTAATGGTAATAGTGGTTATCATCATCATTGTAATAGTACTAATTGTAGTCGTGGTAATAATAATAATGATGATGATGATAACAATAACTAGCATTTACATATGGTATCCCAAAAGGTTTAATGCGATTTTAAACTATTAAAACTTAAAGATTAAAATGATATTGAGACTTTGAGACTTTTGGAATACCCTATTCAGCCTTTTAAGATATTTAAAACATTTTACATGTGTTAGCTCTCATTTAGTCCTCAAAACAACCCTGTGAAGTAGGTTCTATTATAAATTATCTCAATTTTACATAGTGATCCTTTCTACCCTTAAAACTAAGATACTATGATCATGTCATAGCCTACACTTAACTACTATTCATCTGTCCACTCTTCTATGAGGTACCTAAAGCATTCCATTTTTATTATTTTAAAGGACTCCTTCAGGAGCAGCCTTAGATATAACAGAAATCTACTCTAGCAAACTATTATTATTGTCACTGTTACTATTATGAGTAATAGTACTTTAAAACCATTTAATTAAATATTAAAGCACCATAATTCATAAAATATCAATAACATTATCATATGACAGTATATTTAAAGTTTACTTTAGAGGTAATCTACTATAATACTCTCATTTTACAAATTTTATATACTATTCACTCTAACACTTAAACACATAAAATATGGTATTGTTACTTCACTGTTTCTGTGTATTTGCCTTCTCTCTTACTAGCCGGTAGCTCCTTGATTAAATGTACTCTATGTAACTCGAGGTTACATAGAGATTAAGTGAATTTCCAAAAGTCATAATATATAGCAAAGCTGGGACTGGAATCCAATTCCTCTGACCCCAAACCCAGTATTATTTCTGATGAAACACACCTGACATGAGATTCTAATACTTGGCATTAAAAAAAGGCATGTCCTAGTGGTTCATCCCCGCAAAGAGTTGCAGCATAAGTAGCCTCTGTTGATGCATGAATGAGGAGGTTCCTTCAGTTTTGTTGTAACCTTACTGATTCTCAAAGACAAATGTCATAATCTCTGGTTCCAAAGCATCTGCCTGTGCTTTTGACAGTGTTCTACCAGTGTTCACAGATGTATTAGCAAATAGTTTACTGATCTATGTGGAAAAAATAAAATTCATTTCCATTTCTTATCTTAGGGAGATACTTTGGGAATGTGACAGCTAAGAAGATTTATACCTTGTTTGAATCATAATTTATAAAGAGAAGCTCTGGGGCCACTGCAGCTTAGCATATAGTGTTGAGATCTGCTCTTCATCTCTAACATAAGTCATTCCTTTAAATTAAAATGTATTTTTGAAAACAGAACTCACTGAAAATGTCTCTAATTCTGTTTATATACTTGTATCACCTGGACTTTAGACCATACCTTCTCTAACATTTGGTAATTATGTTTCTTTTTCATTGTTTAAGGGCTTCTTAAGAGCAGTAGTCATATAGTCTTCTTGTGTGTCACTCATAGAGCTCAGCATATTATAGGCAACAAATAAATGCTTGTTGCTGGATAATTTAAAGAGGGAAACAAAATCCTGCCCACTCTAACTGTCACAAATGTCATCTCATATTCCTCCCCTGCCCTTGGCCAACTCTCACCTAACACTTGGTGTCCTAGGATCTGAATAAAGAGAATTGGATATCATTAACAGAACAATGCTTTAGCAGGTTTTTTTTTTTAATTTTAGAGTCATGTTCTGTGTGTATGTATGCATGCATGTATGATTTAACCTCAGTCATGACCAAACCTCATTATTACTCAAATATATAATCTCACTAGTTTTCTATGCCAACTGTTTTATTTTTATCCTACTGTACCCGGGACACCCTGTCTGGTAACCTCTTCTCTAATGTACAATTTCACCTCTCCTAAGCCCTAGGTTCAAGATTTGTTCATGTTCCGCCTTTTATTTCTACTTCATTGTGAATATAATCCGTACTCTCTCTTTTCTGAATACCTGTAGCATTATTTTATATACTATTCACTCTAACACTTAAACTTATAAAATATGGTATTGTTACTTCACTGTTTCTGTGTATTTGCCTTCTCTCTTACTAGACAGTAGCTCCTTGATTAAAAATCACTTAATTAGCCAATAAGCCTGTATTTTAACTTACTCTGTTCCTTGCACTGTATTAGGCACTGAGGTGCAATACATGAAATAGTCCATACCCTCAAGGAACTTAGATTCTACTATAAAAGATAACATGAATAGGTATGGGTAGATACATAATATATCAAAAGTAAATACAAAATTTGGGGGTGAGGACGGAGGTTGGAGGAACCAACCTTGGAGTTCTTCAAATAAATCTAAATGACACAACATAACTGAGAGTCATTGTTTTAGTTTAAGAAGAATGCTGTACTTGAAATCAGGGTCTAAGCATTTATATTGATTATCTCTTTGGTTGGAATGCTCTCCTTTTTGCCACTGCCTTTTTAGATCTCTAGTTTCCTTGAATACTTAGTTTAAATGCTACCTTTTTCAGTATTCCTTTTCTGAATCCCCCACTTTCTAATACATTCTCATCCAAGATTACTTTTTAAAGTATGTGATGGTATGGAAAGAGGCTCTTGTCATGCAACTAAAGCAAGAATAAAATTCAGGTCTTCCTGATTCCATATTAGAAACTCTAAGCCATTGTGCCACCTACCTACTTAAGCCTCTCTTCTTTCATTCAAAGGGTATGCTTGGGAATACACATGTAAAAATATTTGGTTTCGGATGTGAGCAAACATGAAGGCTATGAGTAGAAGAGACAAAGACACAAAACTGCACATGCACTGCTTATATCCCCTTCAGGGAATTGCCTTGCCTTGGAAGATGTCAGAATGAGACTGAATATTTGGCACAGGTACAGTGGGTTAGCACATCAAAGTTACCTGGAGGCTGCTGCAGACTAGATAGAAAGGGAATGGCCTACAGACTACTGAATAAGAGGCTTTAGAGTGTTAAGATAGAAAGAGCACTAGCTCTAGAGAGAACCAGAGAGCCAGATAGAGACAGAGAGCAGAGGAAGGAGGAGGAAGGGGGTGAGCACAAGGAAACCAGAACAACATGGAACCTCACAGTCACTGAAAAACAAAAAAAAATCCAGATCTGTGATGTCAAAATGCATTGTAAACGTGTAACTTACCTTCCGTTAATGTTGTGAATCTTGTGGACTTTGAAATTCTGGAGTTTAAGCTAAACTCTAGCAACTATTAATCTTTCTCAGTGGAAAATGTAGTTCCCTACCAAAAGGAACAATCGATTGACTCCCTAAGAACTCTAAGCCACGTTAAGTATTATAAAATGGAAGAAGTGTATAGGTACCTTTGGGAAAGTGGGGAGTTTTATTTTTTTAATGTAGGCTGGGTATGAATGTTTTTTGGATTTTAAAATGCTAAATGAATCCTATCATGTACTGAGGAGAGAAAATGAGTAGATGTAATGGCAAGCAAAGTGGGACTTTGCACTGTTTTTTTTTTTGTTGTTGTTGTTGTTTTGGAGTGCTTCTCAGCATTAAGGCAACCAAGTGCCTTTGATTGAGCCTTGCCTTTGATGACCTGCTTAAGTCACAAGAAAGCCTAAGTCACATGAGTTTGAGTCACACGGTTGTGTCGCCCTCTGACCCTAAAGAAGTGTATGTATATTCTGAGATTAGCATTTTGCTTGAGGGCTCACTTGCTGGAATAGTGTTCTTGTGATTTAACCAGATGAGACTTTGGGTAGCCGTTAAGGAGCCCCCGGGCTTTGAAAACCCAGATGTTGGTGCTTCTCTCTCTCTGGTAACTATGTATGTATTGCTGTGGACAGACAGAAGCCCGGTCTGCTGATTTGTGTTATTTGTTCTGTTTATATAATTTCTGCTTATAATTTCTATTTGTGTTTTCTCTAAAGTTCAGGGTGCTGATTCTTTTCCCTGAGCTAAGTGAATGATATATGTATATTTAATTAAAGTGAGATTGCAAACCCCTTAAAAGTTGCTTTCCTTAGAAAAGCGGATCAAAGAACCTGTGCTAGCAGCCCTCCTGCTGTTCTTGGCCTTATACCTCCACAGCAACTGATAGTAACATTGTTGCTACAGTGTATTGGTTCAAATATAAACTTTAAGATTTTTTCCAATTCAAAGTTTTATGATTCTACAACTCGAAGGGGCGGGGGTAAGGATAAAGTCTTGTATTATCTAGGGAATGGCCAGGGAATATCCCAAACAAGCTGAGCAGGAGCTCAAGCCATGTAAGTAGAGTTCAATGAGGGAGATAAAGGGAACTGGCAAGACAAACAATTCTTGGGATTTGAGGCCAGTGACTGCCTGTAAGCATAAAATTTGTATTAGTATTTTTGGAGGTTAGTTTTCCAGGATCCATGGCCATAACACTATCTTGTTCCCAGGTTGTGATATGAGCTCTATAGTTCAAAATATCTCCACCATGACCCGTGTAGAATGTAAGGGCCAGGTGTCACCTGTTTAGATTGTAAAAGTCAGAAGCCTGGAGGGGTGGAGTGTAAGTATGAAGCAGGTAGGTACTTCTCAGTGAGTGGGGAACCTTTAAGGTTGAAATGCACAAGCTAGGGTGCTTGCTGTGTGTGCATTGAATGTCCCCCATCAAGGCTTGGGGGGAATCTGTGTTTGCCTCAACTGGCCTCCACTGAGGCTTGAGGGGATTTAGGAGAGTGCACAAATTGTATCTGTTTCAATTAACACCATCTAGATGTAGGGAGAGTTGCCTCCCATTCTCACTGGCCCCTACAGAAAGGGTAATTGGGGAATGCTGTAGGAGTTAGTGCTCAGCATCCCTTGTGAGAAGGTTAGACAGAATAAAGTCTGCATTGTTTAATTGTTAACTCCTTTGAAGCTGTCTTTCCTTTACAAAAGCAGATCAAAGAACCTGTGGTAGCAGGCCATCCTGGGTGGGCTAGGGTGCTTGCTAATATACTGATTTAGAAGGAAATCAATACCAAAAAAGAGAAGAGGGATAGTCAAGTAGCCAATGACAAAATCAGAAAATGGGGCAAATTTTAGAGATGTTCAAAATATATGGAACAATGCCTTCATAGGAATATCACAATGATCTAAAACTATGTGTATCGGTTCTGAACCACTGTTCTTAAAGGGTCACCTGGAAAAGATGCTATGTTTTATGCTTCTTTATCTCCCTTTAAATGTCTACCAGTGTAAAATTATACATAAAATATGCCTTCAATAAATATTTGTGAAATAAATGAATGGATGGATAGATGGACGGATGAATGGATAACATGGGGACTAAGCGTTCAGAAATAGAAAAATCCTTCATTTCTGATCAATCAAATCATATTCCAGCATTTCTATTGTAATATATATATATATAAACACACATGTATATATGCCATATATTTGTATATATATGCAAATGCACTCAAACAAAAAATGTCTGTTTCATCTAATGAGTAAAACATCTGTTGTTGACACTTAGGAGAGGACAAATATGTTAGGAAATATTTCCCCAGCTGGAGAAAGCATTTGTGTAAATGTTTGGTCAGTGGAGACAACCACACATTTTTTTAAGAAAACACATGTTAAGCAAAAATTAAGAGTTTCAGTGCAACCATACTTCTGAAAGCGTTTCTGTGGTATTCCTATATTCCCACTAATCCAGTGGAGAAATAATCACACAATCATCTCACAAAGCTTAAATTTGTGCTAGGTGTTGTAAGGGATAGAAGAGAAATAAGTATTCACTGAGTTCCTATTACCAATGAACAAAATGTATTAAGTGATTATTGTGCATAAGGCAGTGTGCTCAGTGCTAGGGACACAAATATAAAAGTAAAACAGTACCTGCCTTCAAGAAGCTTATTTTAAATAGGAAAAGAGGAAGGAAGGAGGAACATGTTCACAGATAAATATATGTAAAATATATACAAAATAAATGCAAAGTGATTTGATGAGTCATTATTAACTGAGGTAATCAGAAAAGGTCTCCTAAAAGAGATGGCATTTAAGTTGAGTTGTGAAGGCAGCTGGGAGTTGTAAGATGCAGAGATGAGAAGGAGCAGCATTCCAGGCATTTGCAAATCATGAAAGTGGAAGGTGAAATGTCATATACTGGGGGCATTAGGTAGGCCAGTTTGACTGGAATGTAGAGTGCATGAGAGAAAGTAATGTGTAATCATTATGGAAAGATAGATTAAAGCCAGATTATGAAGGTTTCTAAGCTCCAACCAAAAGAGTTTGAATTTTATACTAGATTTAATAGAAGTCAGTGAAGTTTCTAGAGCAAGCATGTGGCGTGGTCAGATTTATGCTTTAAGAATAACTATGCAGCACATGTGAAAGATGGATTGGATAAGTGAAAGGTTGGAAACAGGGAGATCAATTAGGATGGAATTGTAATAATCTGAGCAAGAAGTGATAAAGGCCTAAATTTGGATGGTTATGGTGTGAATGGAAAGAAGATATTATGAGATGTTGAGGAGGTTTTAAAATCAGCAAGAGTTGACAACTGATGACAATTGAGAAGATTTCATCCAAAGGCCTGAAGATTGTGGCAGCCCTCAGGAAAAAAAAGAGATTGGTGATTGCCTTGGAAGGAATGAATTTCCTGATCTGTTTAGTTATACCAATCATTAACATCACCACTATCATCACAATCTTCCTAATTACCACGAACATCAGCATTATTATCATCGTTATCATTTTCTGAATGATCAGAAAGCATCTGAGTGAGTACTGAGTGAGTACTTCTATGTGCAAAGTAGTTTAAACAGGGATGGTTTCTGACTATAACCTAAGGCACAGAATAATGCTGCAGAAACCAATATTCAGAACATATGTTAACCTAAAGTGTCAATTAAATAAGGTAAGTCTTTAAACTGGGATGGGTGCCAAGAGACATATTGTGGTTTGTGGTCCAAAATAAAGATGCTATTTTAGCTTTTGTTGACTCCTCATGATAAAAAATACACCCTCAGTGCTTCTCATCTACCTGAGACCTCCCTGCTGCTCTCTGTCTACTGTTTGTGCTTTGCAAATCTAACCTGGATATTTACGTCATCTTTAGTAGAAGAAATCTAGTCTTTTCTGTTACTATTCTATTATTTTTTTTAAATCATGCTCTTATGGATTTTTTTGCTCGATAAGTGGATACAAAATATATTTGAAAATATCAAAGGAACCAGGATGCAATGTTTGGTATTTAATAATGCAATGTTGTGACCTGGAAAGGACATTGCACTGGGCTATCAGAAGAAAAACATCCTAATCTAGGCAGTGCCACTTAATGGTTGGGTAACCTTGGCCTTGATTAGGACCCCCAGTCAATATTTCAGTTGTAACAATGGAAAGAAATGGTCTATGATCCTTCATTCTGAGCCCTTGAACATTTGGATTAACCTATGGGTTTCTCTGTCTGTAAAAGAAACTCATGCAAAGGATACAGACAAGGAGCTTGCTTGCCCAGTGACAGAGCCCTTTGTACAGTGTAGAGGGCCAACTCTGAGAAAGTCCATTCTGGGATAAGATACAGGCCAGGTTTTCCCTGAAGCCTGTTCTTGCCCTTGGGCTGATAACTCAGGATGTGGGCTCTCCAAATCCCCTTGGCACACATGTGCTAAACATCACCTGTGGGCTGTTAACACAATATTGTTACAGCAAAAAAGGAACAAAGCACAAGGAAGTCACACAATGTAACAAACATTTTGCATAAGAACTTGATCTGCTTGCCTAAAAAGTATGTAAGCCCTTTCCCTCAGCTTAATAAATGGAGCTGTGCTATACTCTCCCACCTGGTCTGTGCCTTCTTTTCACTCTGTGGCATCCTTTTTCCCTCTGGTGGCCTGGCCCCACAGCTGCTGGCTACAGTACAGAGCTAAGCAAGTAATCCTAAATTGCTTCAGCTTAAAAGATAGCAGAACCAATATGGCAGTATGGTAGCTGGAGTTAGGAAGATCTGAGCTCAAATCTGGCCTCAGATATTTAGTAGCTGTGGGACCCTGGAGAGGTCATTTAATCATTTTTGCCTCAGTTTCCTCATCTGTAAAATGAGTTGCAGAAGGAAATGGCAAATCGCTCCAGTATCTCTGCCAAGAAAACCTCAAAATGGATCACAGAATGTTGGACACAACTGAAATGACCAAAAACCAAAAGCTATTAGAGTAAATAACTCCAGGGACCTTTCTTGACTTTTTTTTCATCTACACATAGGTTTCATAAAGCACCAGCTGCAATAAGCAACTTTTCCCAATGCACTATTACAGACTCCTGAGAAACCACTTCCACCTTTTCTTCACCCTTGCTCTCCTACCTAGCTTTTCCATGGCCAACTGTACCAGCTTAACCATGTCAGCTAGTACGCTTCTGATTTCATCTATTTGGAACCAAATTTTCTCATTTACAAAATGACAAAGTTAGACATCTCTAAGTTTACATTGATCTCTCAAAAATTCAATTTGAGAACTTCCTAGAAGGCCTAATTTTTTGCATATATGTATTAATGACAAGTAAGTCGCACTCGTAGCTTTCTATCTTTCTCAGTCTCTGTCTTTATCTCTCTGTTTCTCTGTCTTTCTCTTCGTCTCTCTGTCTCTTTCTCTGTCTCTTTTTCTGTGTGTGTGTGTGTGTGTGTGTGTGTGTGTTTGTGTCCCACAGAGCAGATAATCTAAAATAAACAGAGAGGAATGGGGATTTAAAATTAATTATTAATTTTAGCATTCTTTTAAAAAAAATTGAGTTCTGAATTCTCTCCCTTCCTGCCATCTCTCTTCCATCAATTGAGAAGGCAAGAAATGTGATATCAATTATACATATGAAACCATGCAAAACCTATTTCCATATTTGCCATGTTGCAAAAAAGTGAAAAAAAATATGCTTCATTTTGCATTCAGGCTCAATCACTTTATTTTTTGGAGATGGATAGCATTTTACATCTTCAATCTTTCAGATATGTCTAAAATCATTGCATTTATCAGAATAGCTAAGTCATTCACATTTGATGATCATTATGATATCATTCTTACTATGTCCAGTGTTCACTGGGTTGCACTAACTTCACTTTGCATAAGTTCATATATATTTTCCCCAGGTTTTTCTGAAATCACCCCGCTCATCATTTCATAAAGTATGATAGTATTCCATCGCAATCACACAGCACAACATATTTAGTCATTCCCCAATTAATTGGAATCCCCTATATATCCAGTTCTTTTTCCCCATAAAAAGAAGTGCTATAAATAATTTTTGTACCCATATGTCTCTTTATCATTTTTTCTTTTATCTCTTTGGGATAAAAACCTAGTACTGACATTGATGAGAGAAATGATAGGCACATATTAGTAGACTTTTGGAAACTGTTCCAAATTATTTTGTAGAATGGTTGAATCAGTTTAAAACTTCACCAACAGTGCATTAATGTCTGAATTTTTCCACATCCTCTCTAATGTTGGTCATCTACCTTTCTGTCATGTTAACCAAGCTGCTAGTTATGAATTGATACCTCAGACTTGTTTTAAACTGAATTTATCTAATAAAAAGTCATTTAGAGCATTCTATATGACTATAAATAGCTTTGATTTCTTCTTCTGAAAATTGCTTGTTCATATCCTTTGACCATTTATCAGTTGGCGAATAGCTTATATTCTTACGTATATATATATATATGTATGTATATATATGCATATATATGTGTGCATATATATGCATATATATGTATGTATATATATGCATATATATATATATATAATTTTAGACTCAAATGTCAGAATACAAATACAGAATATAGAAAAGTAAAAACATCATATACTTAAATATTGGAATGTAAATACAAATTAAGACAAAAAAGTCTGCCATATGCATAGCAGAACATAAGAGAGGGGGATTGGAGCCAAGATGGCAGCTGGAAAGCAGGGAGTTGCCTAAAGCTCTCCCCCAGGACCCTCCAAACACCTATAAAAATGGCTCTGAACAAATTCTAGAACTGCAGAACCCAAGAAATAGCAGAGGGAAGCAGAGCTGTAGCCCAGGACACCCTGGATAGTTACTGGGTAAAGTCTATGGCACAGAGCTGGGAATGGAGTACAGCAGAGCCAAGAGTGGGCCACGCCCGCACCAACCAAACCGGGAGCTGGGCAGAACGGGCCATAGTGCCCTGAATAAGTGGGCTGTGGCAGTTACCAGACTTCTCAACCCACAGACACCAAAGACAACAGAGAAGGTTAGTGGGAAAAATTGATGGGACAAAGTGAAATGAGTTTGCAGTCAGCCACCACCCTGGGGGCAGCAGAGGTGGTGCAGCTCTGAGGCTGCTTACACAGCTACAACTGCAGTTGCTTCCAGCCGCAGGGCTAGGAGGAATTAAGTGGCAGATCAAAGCAGGAGTACAGAGCCTGCTTAGATCTGAGTTGCTGTCTGGGTGGGCAATTCTTGGGGGAGGAGAGTGCTCCTGTGGCAGAGCTTGCTGTGTAGAAACAGCTTGTGACCAAGTACTCTCTACACCACAAGCAGTCATACCCCAACAAAAACACAAGGGTCAGGAAGTTAGCTGGGAACATGAATAGGCAGCGAAAACGGGCTCTGATTCAGACTCAGACTTTGGAATCTTTCTTTGGTGACAAAGAAGACCAAAACATACAGCCAGAAGAAGTCAACAAAGTCAAAGAACCTACATCAAAAGCCTCTAAGAAAAACATGAACTGGTCTCAGGCCATGGAAGAGCTCAAAGAGGATTGGGAAAAGCAAGTTAGAGAAGTAGAGGAAAAATTGGGAAGACAAATGAGAATGACGTGAGGAAACCATGAAAAACAATTCAACCACTTGCTAAAGGAGACTCTAAAAATACTGAAGAAGAGGGGCAGAACCAAGATGGCAGCTGGAAAGCAGGGACTTGCATAAGCTCCCTGCTAGGTCCCTCCAAAACCTATAAAAAATGGCTGTGAACAAATTCTAGAATTGCAGAACCCACAAAATAGCAGAGGGAAGGAGAGATCCAGCCCATGACAGCTCAGACGGTCGCTAGATGAAATCTATTGCACACGGAACTGGAGGCAGAGGAGAGTGAAGCCCAGCGTGGGTGGCAGCAGGACCAACCAGACCAGGAGCCAGGTGGTACAGGCCCTACTGCCCTGAATCAGTGAGCTGTGGCAGTTACCAGACTTCTCTACCCTCAAACACCAAAGACAACAGAGAAGGTTAGTGAGAAAACCTGCAGGGGACAGAGTGAAAAGAGTTTGCAGTTCAGCCACCGCCCTGGGGGGAAGCAGGGGGAGGTGCAGCTACAGAACTAGAGCTGCAGGTGCTTCCGGGCCCCAGGCCCACCTGGTGAAAGAAATTAAGTGGTGGATCTGAGCAGGAGTGCAGAGCCTGCTTGAGATTTTCATCTGGTCTGGGTTGGGGGTTCTTGGGGAAGGAGGAGTACTGGTGTGGCAGAGCTGGCTGTATAGAAATAGCTCTGAAATTATGGCACATCCCGTCAAGTTTGGAACAAAGTACTCTTTCCTCTACAAGCAGTCATACCTCGATTAAAAACTCAAGGGTCAAGTTAGTTGGCTGGGAACACGGCCAGCCAGCAAAAACGCACCCAGATTCAGTGTCAGACTTTGGAATCTTTCTTTAGTGACAAAAAAGACCAAACATACAGCCAGAAGAAGTCAACAAAGTCAAAGAGGCTACATCAAAAGCCTCCAAGAAAAAACATGAACTGGTATCAGGCCATGGAAAAGCTCAAAGAGTAGCTGGAAAAGCAAGTTAGAGAAGTAGAGGAAAAATTGGGAAGAGAAATGAGAAGGATGCAAGGAAACCACGAAAAACAAGTCAATGACTTGCTAAAAGAGACTCAAAAAAATATTGAAAAGTATACTGAAGAAAACAACACCTTAAAAAATAGACTAACTCAAATGGCAAAGGAGCTCCAAAAAGCCAATGAGGAAAAGAATGCCTTGAAAGGCAGAATTAGCCAAATGGAAAAGGAGGTCCAAAAGACCACTGAAGAAAATACTAGCTTAAAAATTAGATTGGAGCAAGTAGAAGCTAGTGATTTGATGAGAAATCAAGATATTATCAAACAGAACCAA
>CM053622.1:557043479-557062119 GCA_028646595.1 Phalanger gymnotis
ATATATATCCATATTCCTTTCAGCTACTATGATACTGAGGTCTCATGAATCATACACATCATCTTTCCATGTATCAATGTAAACAAAACAGTTCAACTTTAGTAAGTCCCTTATGATTTCTCTTTCTTGTTTATCTTTTCATGCTTCTCTTGATTCTTGTTTTTGAAAGTCAAATTTTCTATTCAACTCTGGTCTTTTCACTGAGAAAGCTTGAAAGTCCTCTATTTTACTGAAAGTCCATATTTTGCCTTGGACCACGATACTCAGTTTTGCTGAGTAAGTGATTCTTGGTTTTAATCCTAGCTCCATTGACCTCCGGAATATCATATTCCAAGCCCTTCGGTTCTTTAATGTAGAAGCTGCTAGATCCTGTGTTATCTTGATTGTTTTTCCACAATACTCAAAGTGTTTCTTTCTGGCTGCTTGCAGCATATTATCTTTGGCCTGGGAGCTCTGGAATTCAGAGACAATATTCCTAGGAATTTTCTTTTTGGGATCTTTTTGAGGAGGCAATTCTGTGGATTCTTTCAATTTCTATTTTACCCTCTGGCTCTAGAATATCAGGGCAGTTCTACATGATACTTTCTTGAAAGATGACATCTAGGCTCTTTTTTTTGATCATGGCTTTCAGGTAGTCCAATAATTTTTAAATTCTCTCTCCTGGATCTATTTTCCAAGTCAGTGGTTTTTCCAATGAGATATTTCACATTGTCTTCTACTTTTTCATTCCTTTGGTTCTGTTTTATAATATCTTGATTTCTCATCAAGTCACTAGCTTCCACTTGCTCCGGTCTAATTTTTAAGCTAGTATTTTCTTCAGTGGTCTTTTGGACCTCCTTTTCCATTTGGCTAATTCTGCCCTTCAGGGAATTCTTCTCCTCATTGGCTTTTTGGAGCTCTTTTGCCATTTGAGTTAGTCTATTTTTTAAGGTGTTGTTTCCCTCAATATTTTTTTCACTAATTTTTTGAGTCTCTTTTAGCAATTCATTGACTTGTTTTTCATGGTTTTCTTGCATTGTTCTCATTTCTCTTCCCAATTTTTCCTCTATTTCTCTAATTTGCTTTTCTGAATCCTTTTTGAGTTCTTCCATGGCCTGAGACCAGTTTATGTTTTTTTGGAGGCTTTTGATGTAGGCTGTTTGACTTTGTTTACTTCTTCTGGCTGTATGTTTTGGTTTTATTTGTCACCAAAGAAGGATTCCAAAGTCTGAGACTGAATCTGAGTCTGTTTTCACTGCCTGGCCATGTTCCTAGCTAACTTACTTGACTCTTGAGTTTTTCAGCAGGATATGATTGCTTGTAGAGTAAAGAGTATTTTGTTCCAAGTTTAAGAGAATGTGCCATTGATTTCAGAGCTGTTTCTATACATCCAGCTCTGCCACACCAGCACTCCTCCTTCCCCATGAACCTCCAACCCAGACCTGATGAAAATCTTAAGCAGGCTCTGCACTCCTGGTCTGATCCTCCACTTAATTCCTCCCACCAGGTGGGCCTGGGCCGGGAAACAACTGCAGCTGTAGTTCTGTAGCTGCATGTCTCCCCACAGGGCGGTGGCTGATCTGTGAACTCTTTTCACTCATTCCCCGCAGTTTTTCCCACTAACCTTCTCTGTTGTCTTTGGTGTTTGTGGGTTGAGAAGTCTGGTAACTGCCACGGCTCACAGCTTCAGGGTGCTAGGTTCTGTTCCACCAGCTCCTGGTCTGGTTGGTCCTGCCACCACCGACGCTGGGCTCCACTACCCTCTGCTCTATGCGCAATAGACCTCATCCATGGACCATCCAGGCTGTTCGGGGCTGGATCCCTGCTTCCCTCTGCTATTTTGTGGGTTCTGCAGTTCTAGAATTTGTTCAGAGCCATTTTTATAGGTTTTTGGAGGGACCTGGCGGGGAGCTCACACAAGTCCCTGTTTTCCAGCTGCCAACTTTGCTCTGCCCCCCCCCATTCTAATTTTTAATGTTTTGTTTTCTTCCTTTATCTTCTCTATCTCCTTTTCCATTAGGTCGATTTTACTTCTCGATGATCCATTTTCTCCATTTATATTCTGATTCTCCTTAACCATTTCACTGATTTTACTTTTTAAAGATTTGTTTTCTTCAGTCAATTTTTCCCCATTGTTTCCATTTTTTCTTTTACCTCTGTAATTTGGTTTTTAAAATCCTTCTTGAGTTCTTCCAGGAATGTTTTATACTCTGGAGACCAGTTCACTTTCCCTTTTGAGGTTTCAGATGTGGGTATAGTGTCCATGCTGTCCTCTTCTGGATTGGTATTTTGATCTTCCCTGTCTCCATAATGGGAATCAATGGTCTTCGGCTTTTTAGTATGTTTTTTCAAGGTGTTTTTTTTTTCCTCCTGGCTTCTAAAGTGGATCTCTGTTTCTGAGGCTGAGGGTGCTCGGTCCCAAGTTTCTTGTGTTGGAATCTGTGGGCCTGCTCACTGGCTTTATGTTCTATGGCTTTGGTTTCTGAGGTGGGGAGTGATGGTCTGGCTGCTGGGAGTCTCCCCTTTCCCAGCACTGTTCTACAGCCCAGGTGGTCTCAGCTGTTGTCTATGTTGGTGTCTGCCACTTCTCCTGGTTGTGCAAAGCCACATCTGGGGTCCTGGCATTGATGATAGTTAGTTCCACCCCGCTGGGGCTCAATTATTCTCATTGTTCTGCTGAGGTGAAGGCTACTGGGACACTTCTCTTCTTGCACTAGTCTCCTTTTGCTAGAACAGGAAGGGCCCCCTCCACAGCTTCTCTCGCTACTGAAGCCCCCCTTCTGGGTCCACTGTTTCTCCCATGGGAATATTCTCTGGGTTTATTCAAGGAAGAAATGAGAGCTGTTTTATCTGAACATCATGGCTCCCAGAAGTTCAAGAAGGCGAGTTTCAAACCTTTATACTGTAGGTTGGAGGCCTCCAGTGTAGCTGCTCCTGAGGCCACAAGACCTGTGCTCTGCCAGACTCTTGTCCTGGGCAGAGAGGCCTGGGGCTCAGTACTTCTGCCATGGGCCTGTTCCTGTTCTGGCATTTTGCTCACCCAGCAACCTCCCTGACAGGCACACTGGCTGTATTCCTCTGCTGTTCCTTATTGGTTTGGCCAGGTGCCCTTCTGCGTGCCTGGTGCTCCTACTCCTTTCAGTCTACTAGTCACTTCTAACTCTCTCAAAACTGCTTAGATTCACTTTTTAGACATATCTGACAGAATTTGTGAGAGAGCTCTGGTAGTTCCTTCCTTTCACAGCGCCATCTTGGCTCTGCCCCCCTCTTCTAAAAATTCTTATTAGGCTTTCCTCGAATGAGCATTTTTCTTTGAGGCTTTGCTTGTAGATTTTTTTTAAGTTTCTGAGTTATGAATCTGTGTCTGGAGCTTCCTTGTCTCCATAGTAGCTTTTGAAGGTCAGATTGTTTTGTGGTTCAATAATGTTTTTTCTCATATCTTGACTTTGAGTTTTATGTTAGAGTTTGGCTCTGCTCATCCATATGGGTGGGTGAAATGTCTGTCCTGAGCTTCTGCCTTTTATGAACTTTTGCTGTTTTTACATCTCAGGGGGTGCCAATAAGTTTTTGGTGTTTCCAAAGTGGTGTGATCTGGGGAGAGATCTGGTTACTGCCCTCCTGGTCTGTATTCTGAAACAGGCAAGGCCCCTGCTCCCTTCTGACTGCAACAACTCTCCTCAGCCTTCAAAATGTGACCTGAAACTGTATAATGGGTGACATTGTTGCAAAAAGGCATCAAATTCTGTACCTGTTGGTAGTACAGGGATCCCCTGGAATTTCTTTCTTATAAGTACTCAATTGCCTTACCATACCTGAGTACTCAGCTACTTCTATTGCTATTGCCTCACATCCTATGGAAAATGCCACTTCTGCCATACTGATCTTCCAGATAGCCCTAACCCTGTGTCCATAGACCTCTCTTTCTATCTTCTTAAGCTGCCATGCTCTGGAAAAATGACTCATTGTAATGTTTTGTTTTGTTTTTCTTCAGAATTTGGTTTGAGATACTTTTTAAAGTTGTTTTCGAGGGATGTGCTAGGAGAGTTCATCAGAATAGCTGACCTCACGCCACCATCTTCACAGAAACTCTTAAGACCATTATATACAAGTGCTGTATTCTGTGTCCAAGAAAGAACCCATATTGATAAAAATCAGGTATCCTTCCAACTTTGAAAAATGTGATTACACCATATCAGAAAAATAAATTGAGCAAGCCATCAAGGAACTCCCTAGAAAAAAATCTCCAAGGCCAGAAGGCTTTAAGTGTGAATTCTACCATGAGTGGGGAGGAGAGGGAGGGAGAGAAAATTTGGAACTCAAAAACATGTGGAACTGAGTGCTGTAAACTGAAAATAAATTTAAAAAGAAGAAAAATGTGATTAATTACTGGTGATTGGAAACAAAATTGTTATTCAGTCATTTCAACTGTGGTCAACTCTATGTTACTCTATTTGGGGTTTTCTTGGCAAAGATATCGGAGTGGTTTACCATTTCCTTCTCTAACTCATTTTACAGATGAAGAAACTTAGACAAACAGGGATAACTGACTTTCTCAAGGTCACACAACTGTTAAGTATCTCAGGCTAGATTTGAATTCAGCAAGATAAGTCTTTCTGACTCCAGACCCAACACTCAATCCACTGCTCCACCAACTTCCTTGGCTCCTCTTTTATTTTTATCTTTGTATTTCCACTGCCATCTCTTGCTTCTGTGTCACTGTATAGGTATTCCTATTATATGATAGATCATATAATGTATGCCATATATGATATAACACATAAAAATACATATAATTCTATGTATTTCTGAAATGCTTTCCTTCCTAACCTCTGCTTCTTGAAGTATACAACTCCTTTCAAGACTCAGCTGAAGTGCCACCTTCTACATGAGTCCTTTCTTGATTTCCCAAATTGTCAGTGTTTCTTTCATATCCAGAACTTGCTTCATTTAATTTTTTTTATTTAAATGTATATTATCTCTCCCACACTGCCTGTAGAAGATAAACTTCCAGTATGACAGTGACTGGTGAACTCTTCAGAGGTAATAAAATCAACTACAAAGATCAAAGATAAAGAAGAGAAGAGGGCCTAGGATGGAGCCACAGAATTCACTCACTCACAGCAGTGCACATGTGATGATACTACAAAGGAGATGTAGAACAAGAAGCCATACAGCTAGGAGAACCAAAAAGGAGAATTTCATGAAAGATCAAGGAGAAGATAGCTTCCAACAGCAAGGGGCTGCCAAATTACAAATGCAATTGAAGTCAAGAAGTATGAGGCATGAGAAGAGACCACTGAATTCCATAATGAAGCAAGCATTACCTTCGAAAGAACAATTTCAGTGGAGTGGTATGGTCAAAATATTACAAAGGGTTGACAAATGAATGAGAGATGGAAAATGGTAGCCAAGAAGAATTGACAACCATTTTCCTAAGAGTTTGGCTGTGAAAGGAAGTGAAGAAAAAAAGCAACTTGAGGTTTTTGGTAAGGGCAAATATTTTAATAGGATGAAGCAATCTGAGTCGGGGGAAAGCCAGTGAAGAAAAGAGATTAAAAGATTGAAGTGATTATATGAGATCAAAGGGCCAGCCTCTTAGATTGGATGGAGTAGTAGGTAATAGGATCAAAGGCATAAGTAAATGGGTTGGCCCTTAGCAAGGAGAAAGGACCACCTCTTCCCCTGAAGTTGGAGCAAAGGAGAAAAGAATAAGGGATGACGAATTTGGGAAGCTTTTGAGATACCCAATTGTTTACTTCCAGCTAGGAGATTCTAAAGGATATTAGAAAAGGAGCTGGGGAGCAGAATGGGGAAACATGTAATACAGATGATTGACACACACAAATATACCCATATGCACACACACACGCATACACATACACAAACAAATGTACACATCTATTTATGTATCTATGTTTGTATATATATATATGCATATATACACATATATAATATGTACACATATACATTTTCTTTGTATATAAATTTCTAAAGTGTGAGTCATATTTACCTCATAAGATTAACATAGGGGTGATAGAGTTGTCAGTGAAAGCTCATTTTCAATTAAATGATAATTATGAAATTAATCTAGTCAGCACCATTGTGTAACTTCTCTGGTAGGTTTCAGGAGTCACTTAATCCTCTATTGCTTCAGGAAATGCCCTAGGATTTATCATATGTAGGTTTTTATTTGTATATGTGGGTTTTGATATTAAATGGTAAAGTGAATTCCCACATATAGAATTCCTGGGTTTAACAAAGTCACAGATGTCAGTGACTTTGTGCTTCTTACTGGCACCCTGCGACAAAGTCTGACATCTTTGGCTCTGGTACTTGGAAAGCTCTGGGCCATGGACCCTGGGCAGGACTATCTCTAGGATCATTAGAGCTAGAGGGAAACTCAGAGGTCATCTAGTACAACCCTTTCATTTTACAGTTGAGTAAACTAAGGCCCAGGGAAGTTGTGACTTGCCCAAGGTCAAACAGGTAACAAGGATCACCTAGACACACCTGTGATCAAGGCCAGTGAAATAGAACAGACACATGGTAGGTACTAATTCAAAACTTGTTGAATTGAGCCAAATTCATGATATTTCTAGGGGATGCTAATAAGAGTAATGAAAAAAAAGTTTCTGAACTTCATATTCCAGCTAGAGAAGAAAGCAGAAACCTTTATCACCTCAATTCAGGACACTAAGCCATAGAGGTTTTCAGTTACTGCTGTTATATTATCACTCTGACAGGCAGAAGCCATCTATGGTAAAGAGGCCATGACTGTAGGCATCAAAGAAATTCTTCCAATGCTGTGGATATCATGTGGTTCTCTTGTTATCTTTACTAGATAAGTCTAATTAGAACAGCCTCTCCATTTCCAGGCCACCCCAGAGGGAACCCAAACTGCTGGTGGTGCGCATGTGAACCAGTTTGTGTCTCTCTACATCCAACATAAGAAACAGATGGGGTTGGACACAGGAACAACTAACTCAGAAAATGCTTCTCATCTTATCTGAGTAGCCGGAAAAGGTTGTTGTTGTGAGATGGTGGAATGGGTAGAAGAAGGCTCATAGTAAAGGATCAGCCCATCAGAACAGCACAGGATCTCTGATCACTGCACCCAATGACATCATCATAAACACTTGTAGGCTCAGCACCCTCTCTAACTTCAGACTCAGGCAGGAGGGTGGGGGTGGGGCAAAGTCAATGCTTTATCTTTAATAGGTATAGGAAAATATGTAATTCAAACTAGCCCATCCTGGGCTATATTCTGAATGCTGGCAATAACCTTGTCTGCCTAGCCAAACCCCTTTGGATTAAGTTTTAGTCTGCAATTATTGCAAAATGAAGCACATGATAAATTACAAATTAATGTTGCAGATATTAAGAGCTAGAGAAATCTAAATTCTTTCTATCCTGCTTTGATAGCAATTAACTGTAATTTGTTGTTTTTTTTTGTTGTTGTTACACGAGTTGTGGGCAAGATTTGAAAAGCACTATTTCACAAAATCATAGAATGTACACATTACTTTTCCACACAATCTAATTTCCAGCCAAATATGTTTGTGTGTGTGTGCGTAAGAGCCTTAAATCCTTGGGCTGCTGTACTTTTGTATCTCCAATCTAGCATATTACAAGAAGTCTTTAATCAATGTTTATTGAATTAAATGTAGAGCACAGATCTGGATAATATAAAGCAAACCATTCCCTTTGGATTCTATAGTGAATATCTGGGCCCTACAACATTCTCTTTAACCACTTTGTCTTCTTCGTGTAGACTCAAAGCATATCTCCTGAGTTAGAATGATGGAACCAGTGAGACCAAATTACAGCTATCATAGTTGTGGGAAGGAACTTTGTGTGGATGTTGGTTTTGTTTTTGTTTTTTACAGCATAGCATAGGACAGTGAATAGGGTACCAGTCTGGGAGTCACGAAAACATGGATTCAAGGTCTGCTTCAGATTCCTACTAGCTGTGTAACCAGGTAAATCACTTATCATCTCTATTTCAGTTTCCTTTTCCTGCATATTGAGAGGGATGGCCATCTAAGGTCCCTTTCAGCTCAAAAGCCATGACACTGTTACAGCTCTTCAATGAGGCGGTGTCTACAGGGATATCAGACTAAGTGAAAACAAAAGGAATTATCTTTTATCTTACAGACAACTCATCCTAGTCCCTCTCATACTACCCAGCCTCTCTTTTGACCTGGAACTACCTAGAGGCTAGTAGGTAAGAATAAGCATTCATCCTTATCCTAAAGGGTAAAAGGCAGAAGCACTCATATGCCAATATTATGGAAATGCATTGGAATTCAATGTCAAATGACTACAATAGCAACTCATATACAAACAAGAGTTAAAAATGGGGGAGGTGTTCAGTGAAATAGGCCAGAATTCTCTGTGTGTTGGGCTGGCAGGACAAGGAAAAGAAAATTGATTACAAATTAGGATTAGCCTTCATCAAATTAGTAAAATGTGTTCACATGATACCCTCCTCTTGCTGTGATCTTTCACTACTTTCAATGTGGTTATTCAAAGCCCTCTTGTTTCTCAACTTTAGAAAGCAACTCACAAAGAGGAGCCAGGAGAGGGAAATACTAAACCCAAGGACTATAGCTCTAATGGTAGGATTTTAGATATGATAAAAACTAATTAGAAAGGAATGCATTGTAGTAGGGAGAGGAATGGATAAAAGTAAGATAAATACATTCTGAAAGGGAGAGAGAGAGGGTGGGAGGGAGGGGAGGAGGGAGAGTGGAAGGAATGAAGGAAGCAAGGAAGGAAGGAAGGGAGGGAGGAAGGAAGGAAGGAACATTGATGTGTTTCTGTGGTTTAAATTTAAAATGCAGCTACTTTTTTATTTGGTAAGATTAACATGAATGCTCTAATTTATCATCCTTGGGCAAATTGCTTAATTTCTCAGCCTCTGTTTCTTCATCAATAGTTGGAATAATAGTCCCTTATTTGTGGTGCTATTGTAAGAATCACATGTGATAATGCTTATAAAATGAATTAACTGACAAATATTGCCACTTTTCTACTCTGTGCAAGTACCTAGGCTAAGTGTTAGGGATATAAGAATAAAAAATAAAATGGCTCCTCTTTGAAAAGTTTTTGTTTGTTTGCTTGTTTTAGGATTAAATTTTAGGAGTATTAATTTGGGCCATTGGTGAAGAAGACATTTGAAAAATGAGAGAGGAATGGGAGACATATTCATGGAACCTCAAATAATTCATACCAATTAGGTAATGATCTACCTTGTCCAGTTGTAGGGCAATATCTGCAAAGCATATACTAATTTTGTGGGAAATACTCACAGGATACAGCTCTAAAATTTTTGTTTTGATTATATCAGGGATAGAACAGGAGGCTGTACCCAAGAGACATTCCTGGGAATTGGCCTATAGAGGCCAATCCCAGGGAGATGCACCTGGAACTCCCCAGAAAACTTCCTAGGACTCCAGGAACACTCTTAGAACTTTACTATTGTTTAATGTTTATATGTTTAAGCTGACGTGACTTGATGGATCTTTAAAAGGACCACTCTCTGCTTTTCTCTTCTCCTATTTAGATCACTTCAAAATTATTTGTATCTATCCATAAAGAAGTGGTTGCAAAACGTTGCCACCCTTAACCCATTCCAGCAACATGGCGATGATTCCTATATGGCAGCTAGAACAGGGTTGGGGTACTGGAGTAGGGAGGAGCTCAACTAAATGAACACTAGACTCAGCTTTTAACTTCCTTTCCTTCTTTTGTATTGTTTCTCTGACTACAGAAGACTGATACAGAAGAAGATGAATATATTTGATCTTGGAGACATCCTAGTGAGCCATTGTAGTTAGAGATCCTGGGTCCCTTGTTCAGAAATGATGGGCAACAATGCGAGTTTCTGGAATAACTACCAAAAAGAGGATGAGTCCAAGTCCTAACATGACTTTCCAGAAGATATGAGCCTGGAGGGAACTGGTTAAAGAGTAAAGAGCAAAGGTGAAATATGAAATATTTGTTCAAAAGACCATCAAATAATTTATATTTTAAGGCTTTTAAATTTCATACTCCTGGAGGACAATAATACTATAAAAGAGTAACTCTACTGCTGCTTTAAAAAAATCTTTTAAAACTTGTATTGGTGAGAGATTGCCTTTTATATTTAACATTTTTTTGCGTGTATAAAGAAAATAAGTAGCTGTCATAGTTGATTCATAATATACAAGGAGTACCTTTTTCTTCCTCCGTTAAGGGAGTGCCCTAGATATGTGCTACACTTAAGCTATTAGTAATTTTTTACAAGCTACCAAGATAAGGTGCACTGATACAAGAAAAGTGTAAAAAAAATGAGTCTGGCCCTCTCTCTAGCTAGTCATTTTTCTTCCAAGACTGAACCTAGTCACCACATACATGGATTCAGAACAGAAGACCTCCCTTATTGAGAAGGAAAAGGAGCCAGAGAGTATCTCCTTGAACCCAGACTATATTGGCATTCCTCTGAGTTTCTGGGTATATTACTGCCTAGATAATAGCAATGAAAAACAGGTAGAATGCCCATAATAGAATGTTGGGGTTAGAAAGGTCCCTAGAGATCGCCTAATTCAAGTACTTCCTTTTATAATTGAAGCCTCGAGAGGTTAAGTGATGCTTCCACGGTCACATAGAAAACTGATGGCGAAGTGATGACCAGGACTTGGTCTCCTGAGTCTCATTACCTTTTGCTTTGTATTGTATCTTACTGATCAGAGACAGTGATTAACAAAGGAATCACCAAGGGATTAGGTTGTAGCACGATGCAGTTGGAATGCTGGATAAGGGCCATGTGAGGAAGACACAGGCATAGCCCAACTTGGAGAAATCTATCCCAATCTTTCTTCTGACTGCAACTGGGACCTTGAACATCTGTTCCTCATCCATCTGACAGGAGCATCTTTGTTCTTTACCTTTCAAGCAAGAAAGCATGTAAACACAGGCCAGCAATATTTTTAAATGATTAGGCCCACTGGGAGGATATGATTATTTTTTTAGCTGCCACATTTATTTTGGTTGGGAAAGTGTTATTATGGGTTATGGTTATTTTTATTTCTTTATGCTTTTCCATATAGAGTGTGCCCCTGAGCGTAAGGAAGATTATTTTCAAATTTCACTCCCTCTGCATTATAGATTGTATCATAAGAAGAGAATTCTGTCTACTACTTTATGTTGCTCCATGCTATTCAGTGTGGCACTAAGAAATACAAAGTAGGAAACAATTATTAAATTCAAAATATATCCCATAAATTCAGTTGGTTTATAATAACTATGAACATAGTGATCTTAAAGGGCCAGTTCCTCTTATGAGGCAAGGATTTAGAGCAGCAAGGGAAGTTAAGATCCTTTCATTTTATAGATAAGGAAATGAAGGCACAGAGAAGGGAAATGGCATGTCAAATTTCACATAAGTCATAAAATCAAAAATCTGGAAAGAACCCCAGAGATGATCTAGTCCAGGGTCAGCAAATTACTTTAATAGGGCCAAATCAAACTCTCTGCATGTTTTTGTACAGGCCATGAGCAAAGATTTTTTTAAATTTATGAATACAATAAGACTTTATTTTAAAATGTAAAAAGATACCATTTTGTACATCATACAAAAACTTTGCCCACTTACCCAGTTCTAGTCCAGATCTTACCTGAACAACTCCCCTCTTCAACGTCACTGACAAGTAGTCATCTATCCCATACTTGAAGTGAAACAAAAGGGAGCCCTGTAACTCCTAAGGTAGCCACTTCCATTTCGAGACAGTTCTGTGACAGGAACTTTTTCCGTACATTGATCTTAAAAAAAATTATCCACTTTGATTTATTGTCTCTAGTTGTGCCTCTGAGAGCCAGAGACCCCAAGTTTAAAACTTGTTCCACATAACAGAACTTCAAATACTCGAAGATGGCCAGGATGTTCCCCCTGAGCTTTTTCTTCTCCAGGAAAAACAGCCATAGGTTCTCCAACGTCTCTTCAAATGTGATCATTTCCATGGTAGGATCTTTAAAGGCTGCTCAGTCCTTCAAAAGATGGAACCAAATATTTATTTGATCTGAACAACCCACCCTCACCCCTCATCTGAACATACCACATTCAAAGTTGAATAAAGTTAAGGAATGAACTGATCCTTATAAGTTGTGTCATAATGCCTTAACAAGGCAAATAGAAAGCACCATGAGGCTTTGCAGAAAGGACTAAGACTGGCCCAAATGAGGGAAGCCATAGCATTGTACACTAGAGAGCACAGTGATTCTTGTGATATTAATATCTTATATTTATTTATTGGGAACCAGAATCATGGAATAGATTGAGTGCTAGACTTGGAGTGAGGAAGATCATAGTGGAAATTCCACTTATAACATTAATTAGCTTGTGACCATAGCAAAATCACTTAATCTATCTGAGCCTCTGTTTCCTCATACATAAAATAAGGATTATAATGCTTGTACTGGACTCACAGGGCTGTGAGGACCACATAAGTGAAATAGAGTTCTAGACTTGTAGTGAGTTCAAATCCTGCCTGAAATACTTACTAATTGTGAGATCCTGAACAAGTCATTTAACCTCTCTCACTCTCAGTTTCCTTATCTATAAAATAAGGGGTTGGACTCAATGGTCTCTAAGGTCCCTTGTAGTTATAATCATTTGAAAACTTTAAAGTGGTATATAAATATGTAAATTATTATTTTTTTCCAAACTTTATTCTTTTAAAGACATTTACAATTATTATCTTTGTTGATCTTAACAAGAAAATTGTGGCTGATGTTTTTTTAAGAAAGATAGTTATGTATGTATGTGTGTATGTATGTATGTATATGTGTATATCTGTATATTCATTAAAGATACATATTACATATGTAAATATATATGTGTATATATGTATATATGTATTATATATGTATATATATAATGTATATCTTTGAAAATAAGGAAATTTATGCCTAAGCAGGTTAAGTTACTTACTCAAATTCACACGATTGGTTAACAGCATAGCTGTGCCTTCAGCTCTATTCCTTGAACTCCAGTACCCTGGAAAAAGGCCATACTCCCTGATGATATGATGATTTTGGTCTCATTAGATCTTGCATTATGCTACCACAAAGTATTCCACAAACACTTTAATGATAATGACAATAACAATAATAATAATAGATTATTCTGCATGAAGAATATCAGACTCTGTGCTATTCTCATTTTCTAATGCTATCCTCAACAAAATGTATTTTCTACCTGTGACTCTGGGAGGCAGAAGAAAAAAGCCTTTTGATTTCTTCAAGTATTTGGTGTTTGTTAAAGAAAGCAAGGAAGGGACAAATATTACCTGTGTCAGTCTTGGCAGGCTTAAAAGAACACAATTTTACGCTTCAGGTAACTTAGCAGTACTGGACGACACAGCACACTGAAAGGTTAGGAAAGAAAATGCCTGTGTTAGCACATATGTGGAAGCATATCAAGCCCACCCAATCAGGGCCTTGACTTATTGATCTTGTGTTCCTGATTGTCCTTTTGTTCACAAGGAAACCTTCCTTCATTGATCAGGCCAATTAGAGGTCTCTCACTCCTTTCTTGCTCTTGTGAGCTACTGAAGAATAAGTTCTGTTAGATTTTGAGGAAAGTTCTGGTTCAATGATCAATGGGTATAATAATGCTGGGTGATGGACAGATTCAAATAGGAAACAGCAAATCAGAGGATCAAGAATGTATCTGAGAATATGTGTATATACATACATATACATATGTGCACATATATTTATATGAATATATGTTTTATGTATGTGTGGACATATATACATCGCTACATTTATGTGTAGCAATGTATATATGTTTTATGCACATATATTTTGTGCATAGGTATACATGTATATGTGTAGGCAGACATAATATGTGTATATATGTGTTGTGTACATATATACATACATGGGGGTATATATGTATATATGTGTGTGTACATATATATGTGTATATGTACACACACAATATAAAATAATGGAGCTTTTTCTTTTATTTTCTAACAAGTCCCCCAAAAGTTATGATAAACACAAATGACTAATCTTTTCAAATGAATCAGAACTTGAAAGGTCCTCAGAGATTATATACTTCAATGAGTTTTTTTTCAATATTTGGTTGATGCCTTTTCTTTTTTTAAACCACAGTAATTTCTTGAATTCATCCCCCTCAATACACACACACACACACACACACACACACACATACACCCTTCCTTTGTCACAGGGAAAAGCAAGTAAGTAAAAGAAACCAACACATGTGGTACATCTAAAGCACAAATATAGTCTTCTGCCTCTCTACCAAGAAGAGGGGCATATCAATCTTCAGTCCTCTGGAATCATTTTTGATTACTGCCTTTCATCTGAATACTATCATCTTGCAGATGAGGAACTTGAGGTGCAGAGAAGCCCATGCAGGCACCAGAACTGTGCCTGACATTTTAGTCCAGTAACTGTCACACTACAACACACAATTTCCCTTTCTTTTGGAAGCCATATGTTTCTTCCAGTGACGTTGCGTTTCCAAATGCATATCTAGAGCATTCTTGGAATGCCTTTTTTATGTTTAGGAATGACTGTGAGAGGTAAGTATGGGCCATACAGGAAACTCATTTTCATGACTCCATAGCTACAATTCATCTTTAACCAAATGATATCATCTAACATGATCAAACTCCATGTTTGTCAGAAATGGATTCGAAAGGTTTCTGTCCATTTCCAAAAAGCAAGTACTTCCTCAGTAGATGAAGATTTTCAACCTCTGTAATTGAGAATATATAGGAGAACATTATAAGCTCTGAAACCTCCCAAAGGAAGACACATTACCTGGAAAGAGAAAGTGGTCAGAAGCCTTAATTGTAACAGAAAAGTAAATGAGGGTGAGAATAGAGAAAAGTTCATATAATTTGGCACTGAATGACCACTTGTTGGGTTTGTCATACATGGAATTCTCAGTCAACTAACCATGAACCCCTGGGGTCCTTTCTTATGGAAATTCTGTGATTAAAAGGTCATTAGTGATTCTAGAGAGAGGATGTTCAAAAGGGGAATGAAGTCAGACTCAAGGTGTAGGGGGTTAAGGATTGATTAGGCAGAGACAAGATAGAGGTAGCAAGGTTAGACCACTTTTTTCAGTTTAGCAGTGAATGGCAACAGAGTTATAGGGCAAAAAAAGAAGTCACCATGTTCAATTAATAGCTTACAGTCATACCTGGTAGCCCATGGAATCTTTACCCCATATGTATTATACATTACTGGCACCAACAAACACTTTATTTCACCAGGTGTTTATCCATCCTCTTTCATAAAAAGTCATATGCCCATTCATATGCCTCAAAAGAGATGTATTTCACTGTATATTTAAATAATCATGTTCTCTGTTTGAATACATGGTGATAATTCAGAATCAAAATCAGACCAGCCAGATGGTATGGTATATGGAGCATTGGGCCTAGAGGCAGGAAATCATGAATCAAAATATATCCTGATACTTATTAATGTAGTGACCCTGGCTAAGTTCCTAAATTTCTGTATGCCTCAGTTTCATCATCTGTAAAGTAGGAATAAAAATAATCAGCTACCTCTCAGGTTTGTTGGGAGGATAAAATGACATAATATTAGTAAAAGCATTTTGAAAACCTTAAAGCACTATATGAATACTATATTTAATAGTAGCTTTTAAATACAGTTGACATTTACATAATGCCCCAAGGTCTTCAGAATGTTCTTACAAATGTCTCATTTTATTCTCACAACAACCTTAGCAGGTAGGGGCTGTTATTATCTCCCTTTACAGACAAGGAAACTGAGGCATACAGAGATTTTTTTTTAGTGACTTGCTCAGGGTCATATAGCTACAAATAATAATGATGATAATAGCTGTTTTGTTATTTACTATTGGTGTTTTTATCTTCATCATCATCATCATCATCATCATTGTAACATGCTGACTCCTAAGAGTAGCATCTTTGAATTAAAAGACTCTAGCTGAGTCCTACTTCTTGGCCTCTCACTTCTATACCCTTCCACAGCCTGGGTGACATAGATACTCACAGATATAGGTTAGACTTTTCATAAGGTTTTGGGTAGATGAGAGTAATGAATAAAATTATCCTATTTTGAAGTCTGACGGGTTCCATTGTAATCTTCTTTTTGCACTCCATTTGCATATCTGTGTACCACCTATTCCTCCCTTAAAGGATTTCTTGGGAACAGGAATTGTGTCACAAGGAGGGTAAATCCTGTTTCTGTGGAGTAAGTGTTCATAAGCCCCAATGCTCTGCAGTTCAAAACTTCAAACCCCACTCAGGATCCCATTCATTTTATCAACATTTACCTGACAGAGATTTACCAAGTCTCAGCTATTACGAAGGCACTGTGTGAGGCACTATAGGGGATAGAGAAACACACGTGGCCATTGACTTCAAGGAGCTTACCTAGGGAAGACAAGATAACTACATAGGTGTCAATTCCTTCAAGAAGCCCTTCCTGATTTCTACTAATCTTTCCATCTGGGTCACAAAACAGAGATGTATTTTATGCTTCTGACAGCCAGTCTGGCAGAGTTTACCCAGTGTTGTGTGTTTGCACTGTAGTATATAAAAATCTCAGCTCTTTTCCCCAAAGGAAATGACTTTGTTCTTGAAAGCTATTTAACCAAACTTAATGACCGTAATATTTTTAGACATTTCAGTACATCTCTATATATAAGCCTCCCAGATTTCAAGAGTGCATCTTTTCACAGAATAATTTATGATATTTTGATGGATAATCCCCAAAACAAAGTAGAAGGCACTAAATTCTGATGATTATCTGATAAACCTATTGTGCTTTATGCTTCCCATTAACTATTACTTTCAATAATGTAATGGAATAAAAACATGAGTTGGGATTTGGAAAATTATAGACTTTGCAGGATAGGATTGGAGATAATGAGATGGCAGCCTGATTAATAGTGCCAAATTGCTTCCCAAAGTGGAAAAGCCCAGTATTGAGGTCTGTAATGTGAACTAGATAAATGTTATACTCCTAGAATTCTAGGGCTGGAAGAGACTTTACAGAGCTTCTCCTTTAACCCTTTTATTTTACAGATGAACTGAGGCCCAGATTTGGAGCAACATGCCCCCTTGGAATGTATACCTGAAACTGGCAGATGTGAATTTATGCTGTTTAATCAGGAAGGTATATTTGAGATATACCTTGGCTATGATACTGTCCATTTTAAAAAGAGTTAATAAGTAGTAAAGTTTATGTAACCTATGGATCAGAATCTCAATTCTGAACACACGGATGGGTTCAAACTTGGGAATTTCTGTCTCTCGTAATAATTTTAAATTTCAACCTCCATAAAGGCTAAGTTTCTGATAATATAAGAACTTGACTGATATCTTTCTAATGTTTCTACTCCTTTTAAGTCACTGAGGTAAATAAAACACGTTGAAAAGATCTAGATTGCGAGAGATGATACATTGAACACCAAAAAAGCAATAGGAATAGACCTATTAATTCTGGTGAGTCCTGCCCCCAAACATACACACACCCACACACCCACACACACATACACACACACACACACACACACACACACACACACACACTGAATTAAGCACAATCTGCTAAATTTCATAGTCCAGAATATATGTAATAACTTTGAAGACCTTCGTAGAGGTCCAACATCTCCTTAGTGCTCACTGGCTATTGCAGCAAATAAAACATTAAGCAACAATTATAACAAACAGGTTTATTGGAGACAAAAGGAATGCAGAAACGGCAATACAAATAGTTGTTCATTTGATGAACTCCCCCATTATCCCAAATTGAGCACCAGACACCAAATTCATAATTCAGCAAAAAAATAACAGACTCCAAGACTAAAATTAAAAGCCATTATTTCCTTGAAAATTCCTGTTCTTCGGGCAGAGCCAAGATGGCGGCTGGGAAGCAGTGACTGGCGTGAGCTCCCCACCAAGTCCCTCCAAAAACCTATAAAAAAAATGGCTCTGAACCAATTCTAGAGCTGCAGAACCCACAAAGTGGCAGAGGGAAGCAGGGCTCCAGCCCAGGACAGCCTGGTTGGTCTCTGGGTAAGGTCTGTCCCACACGGAGCTCCCAGCCCCCAGCTGCGGGGAGCAGAGCTGAGCCCAGCACGCACGGCGCTAACAGACCAGACGTAGACCTACCAGACCAGGAGACAAGCGGACAGTAACCTAGCATTCTGAAATATTGAGCTGTGGCATGTACCAGACCTCACAACCCACAAAGAGCAAAGACATCAGAGAAGGTTAGTGGGAAAAGCTGCGGAACTGAGTTTGCGGGTTCGGCCACTGCCCCTGGGGCAGCGGAGGTGGGGCAGCTTTAGAACAAAGGCTGCAGTTGCTTCTGGCCCCAGGCCCACCTGGTGGGAGGAATTAAGTGGCTGATCAGAGCAGGAGTGAAGAGCCTGCTGAAGATTTAAGCCCAGTCTGGGTTGGGGGTTCTTGGGGAAGAAGGAGTGCTGGTGAGGCAGCGCATCCGCCCAAGCATGGAACATAGAACTCTTTAGTCTATAAGCAGCCACACCCCGTTGAAAAATTCAAAGGTTAATTAAGTTGGAGGGGAATATGGCCAGGGGTCGAAAACACACCCAGATTCAGTCTCAGACTCTGGAATC
>CM053622.1:557062619-557104802 GCA_028646595.1 Phalanger gymnotis
AATATAGTTAGTCTTTCACAACATGAGTATTGTGGAAGGGTTATACATAATGTTACGCTGGTGGCCCATGTTGAATTGCCTGACTTCTTAGGGAGGGTGGATGGGAAGGGAAGAGGGGAGAGAATTTGGAACTCAAGGTTTTAAAAAAATAGATATTCAAAAGTAAAAAAGTTTTTTTTTTCATGCAATTAGAAAATAAGATGCATAGGCAATGGGGCATAGAGATTTATCTTGCCCTACAAGAAAGTAAGGAAAGGGGGATGGGAGGGGAACGGGGTGACGGAGAGGAGGGCAGACTGGGGAACAGGGCAATCAGAGTATACGCCGTCTTGGAGTGGGGGGGGGAGGAAATGGGGAGAAAATTTGTAATTCAAACACCTGTGAAAATAAATGCTGACAACCAAACATGTCAAAAATAAATTAAAATTAAAAAAAAAACTAAAAAAAAATCCTGTTCTTCCATCTTGGGTCTGCATTCCTATCTCCTGCTACTGCTGTTGCCACTTCTTGGGATGCTCTCTTCCTCTAGGTTAAGTTATCCTTTCAGGTCCCAGTTCAGCTTTTCATGCAACTATTTCTCCTGTACTCATTACTGTGGGCTCTTTCAGCAGGCTAACACCTATGTTCCTGTAGTTACTCAATAGTATGGTCACCTACTCCAGGACATCTACCCTATTTATCATGGTAAACAAACTTCACCCACTTCAATATGCTCCCAAAGTCCTACACTTCCACTTTGGGCCTGTTTCCATCCCAGAAAAAGTGGGAAAGGATGGAGCTGCTTGAAAGAGCTACTTGGGTTCCTTCAGAGTTTGTGGCTATATATACTGAGTAATTGAATATGTCATGGATTAATTAAAAGAAAGATAGGCCATGACTTGTATGAGAAATGACATGGTAATCATGATCAATGACATGCAAGACTGGGAAAGGATATGAGCTGGGTCTCATATCAAAATTAATGGAGCTGCAAGATGACAGAGTAAAGGCAGGGATTCATCTGAGCTCTCCTAAATTCATCTCCAAATAAAATTAAATAATGCCTCAAAGGAATTCTGGAGAGGCAAAATCAAAAAAAGGATGTGATGAACAATTTTCCAGTCCAAGACAACTTAAAAAGTTGGCAGGAAAAGTCTCTTTCACTGGGTTGAGCATGGATTGTAGGCCACGACCACAAGCCAACAGCAGACCTTAGGGGTGACTGAATTGGTGGGGTAAGTAGTGGTTTCTTGAGCTCTCAGCCCATAGACAATAAGGGCAGGGAGGTGGATAACTAATCAGAAAAAGATTACAGAGGACCGTTTGCTAGCACAAGGAGTAGGTTCCATTACCCACATACAGTTTGGGATCACAGTCCCTCAGTGAAGAAAAGCACTAGCAGGAAAAGGAGCCCATTTCAGCCACAGTTCCAAGGAGGAAAGAAGTGCTTATAGTCACCATGTAGAGCACAGGCCAGGAGAGCAGTGAGCACACCACTCTTTAGATCATACCACCTTAGAAGAACTAAAAATTTACAGACCCCCAAAACTAGCTCTGAAAACTGTAGAATAAAAAACCTAATTCTTGGGATAGTGACCACTCCACCAAACAGAATCTAATATTAACACAAAATTAAAAGTCAAGAAATAGTCTAGAAAAATGAGCAAACAACAACAAAAAAAGGAACCTGACCATAGAGAGTTACTAAGGTGACAAGGAAGATTAAAAACAAACTCAGAAAAGAGAAAAAAAGGCTAAACTGCTACACACAAAGCTCAAAAGGCCCTGGAAGAGTTCAAATATATTTTAAAAATCAAAAAAGGATGGTAGAGAAAAGTTAGGAAAAGAAATTTGAAAAAAAAATCAACACCTTGGAAAAGGAGGCACAAAAATACTGAAGAAAATAACACCTTGAAAATCTGAATTGGGAAAATGGTAAAAGAGGCACAAAAATCCACTGAAGAGAAGGCTCCCTTAAAAAGCAGATTTAGGATGGAGTGGGGCACAGTGAAGATGGCGGCTGGAAAGCAGGGACTTGCACGAGCTCCCCACCCCAGGCCCCTCTAAACACCTATAAAAATGGCTCTGAACAAATTCTAGAACTGCAGAACACACAAAATAACACAGGGAAGTAGGGCTCCAGACCAGGAAAGCCTGGATTGTCACAGGGTAAGGTCTATTTCACAGAACTGGGAGTGTGGCTGAGCAGAGCCCCGTGTGAGCCACACCTGAAGCAACCAGACTGGGAGCCCAGCTGAACAGGCCCTAGCACCCTGAATCAGTGAGATGTGGTAGTTTCCAAACTTCTCAACCCACGAACACCAAAGACAACAAAGAAGGTTAGTGGGAAAAGCTGCGAGGATAGAGTGAAAGGAGTTTGTGGTAAGGCCACCACCCTGGGGGCAGCAGAGGTGGTGCAGCTACAGAACTACAGCTACAGTTGCTTCCGGCCCCAGGCCCACATGGTGGGAGGAATTAAGTGGCACATCAGAGCAGGAGTGCAGAGCCAGCTTAGATATGAGTCTGGTCTGGGTTTGTGGTGCTTGGGGAAGAAGTAGCACTGGTGTGGCAGAGTTTGCTGAGCAGAAATAGCTCTGAAAACAACAGTGCAGCCCCTCAAGCTTGGAACAAAGTACTCTCCACTCTACGAGCAGTCATACTCCGACAAAAAAACTCATGGGTCAAGTAAATTGGCTAGGAACATGAACAGGCACTGAAAACGGGACTCAGATTCAGACTCAGACTTTGTAATCTTTCTTGAGTGACAAAGAAGACCAAAACATACAGCCAGAAGAAGTCAACAAAATCAAAGAGCCTACATCAAAAGCCTCTAAGAAAAACATGAACTAGTCTCATGCCATGGAAGAGCTCAAAAAGGATTTGAAAAAGCAAGTTAGAAAAGCAGAGGAAAAATTGGGAAGACAAATGAGAATGATGCTAGAAAACCATGAAAAACAAGTCAATGACTTGCTAAAGGAGACCCAAAAAATAATGAGGAAAATAACACCTTAAAAAATAAACTAACTTAAATGGCAAACGAGCTCCAAAAAGCCAATAAGGAAAAGAATTCCTCGAAAGGCAGAATTAGCCAAATGAAAAGGGAGGTCCAAAAGACCACTGAAGAAAATACCACCTTAAAAATTAGATTGGAGCAAGTGGAAGCTAGTGACATGATGAGAAATCAAGATATTATAAAACAGAAGAAAAGGAATGAAAAAATGGAAGACAATGTCAAATATCTCACTAGAAAAACCACTCACCTAGAAAATAGATCCAGGAGAGATAATTTAAAAATTATTGGACTACCTGAAAGCCATGATCAAAAAAAGAGCCTAGCTATCATCTTTCAAGAAATTATCAAGGAAAACTTCCCTGAGATTCTAGAGCCAGAGGGTAAAATAGAAATTGAAGGAATCCATCAATCGCCTTCCAAAAAAGATCCCAAAAAGAAAACTCCTAGGAATATTGTCTCCAAATTCCAGAGCTCCCAGGTCAGGGAGAAAATATTGCAAGCAGCCAGAAAGAAAGAATTTGAGTATGTGGAAACACAATCAGGATAACACAAGATATAACTCCAGAATATAATATTCTGGAGGTCAATAGAGCTAGGATTAAAACCAAGAATCACCTACCCAGCAAAACTGAGTATCATGCTTCAAGGCAAAATATGGACTTAAAATAAAATAGAGGACTTTCCAGTTTTCTCAGTGAAAAGATCAGAGCTGAATAGAAAATTTGACTTTCAAACAAAGAATCAAGAGAAGCATGAAAAGGTAAACAAGAAAGAGCAATCATAAGAGACTTACTAAAGTTGAATTGTTTTTTTACATTCCTACATGGAAAGATGATGGGTATAATTCATGAGACCTCAGTATTAGGGTAGCTGAAGGGAATATACATATGCGTATACATATATATACATATGTGTGTATATATAGAGAGACAGAGAGCACAGGGTGAGGTGAATATGAAGGGATGATATCTAAAAAAATGAAATCAAATTGCAGGATGAGAGAAGAATATATTGAGAGAGAGAGAAAGGGAGAGATAGAATGGGGTAAATTATCTTGCATAAAAGTTGCAAGAAAAAGCAGTTCTGTAGGAAGGGAAGAGGGGGCAGGTGAGGGGGAATGAATGAATCTTGTGTCATCAGATTTGACCTGAGGAGGGAATAACATACATACTCAATTGGGTATCTTACCCCACGGGAAAGAAGGAGGAAGGAGATAAAAAAGGGGCGATGTTAGAAGGCTGAGGAGATAAGAGGAGGAGGTAATCAAAAACAAACACTTTTGAAAAGGGACAAGGTCAAGGGTAAAAACTGAATAAAAGCGAATAGGATAGGAAGGAGCAAAATATAGTTAGTCTTTCACAACATGAGTATTCTGGAAGGGTTTTACATAATGATACACATGTGGCCTGTGTTGAATTGCTTGCCTTCTTAGAGAGGGTGGGTGGGGAAGGAGGAGGGGAGAGAATTTGCAGCTCAAAGTTTTAAAAACAGATGTTCAAAAAAATGTTTTTGCATGCAACTAGGAAATAAGGTATACAGGAAATGGGGCATAGGAATCTATCTTGCCCTACAAGAAAGTAAGGGAAAAGGGGATGGAGGTGGGGTACAGTGGGGTGACAGAAGAGAGAGCTGACTGGGGAATGGGGCAACCAGAATATATGCCATCTTGGAGTGGGGGGGAGGGTAGAAATGGAGAGAAAATCACTCATGAAAATCAATGCTGAAAACTAAAAATATTAAATTAATACATAAAAGAGTACATCCTAAAAAAAGAAAACCATAGAACTAATAAATAAAGCTTTTTTTAAAAAAAAAAAAACTTAGTTTTTTAACCATTGGTTAATTCAATTTTTAAAAAGGGAAAAAAGAAAATTACCAGTACCAAAAATGAAAAGGGTGAATTTACCACCAATGGAGATGAAATTAAAACAATTGTTAAAAGCTATTTTGCACAATTATGTGCCAATAAATCTAAACACCTAAGTGAAATGGATAAATATCACAAGATTGTAAACTGCCCAGATTGATAAAAGAGGAAAGAGAATATTTAAATAACCCTATCTTTGAAAAAGAAATTGAACAAGCCATCAATGAGCTCTGTAAGAAAAAAAAATCACTATGACCAGATGGATACACTCATGAATTCTACCAAACATTTAAAGAATAAATTCATTCCAATACTATATAAATCATTTGGAAAATAGACAGAGAATTTCTACCAAATTCTTTTTACAACATAAATGTGGTACTAATTCCTAAACAATGCAGAGCAAAAATAGAAAACTGTAGTCCAATTTTCCTGATGAATACTGATCCAAAAAATTTAAATAGGATTTAATAAGGATATTATAGCAATATATCACTAAGGTCATACACTATAACCAGATGAGATTTATACCAGAAATGCAGGGTTGGTTCAGTATTAGGAAAGCTAGCAGCTCAATTGACTATATCAATAAGAAAAACAACAAAAGTCACATAATGATTTCAAGATGGAAAAAAAACCAAATTTTTATTTTTACTAAATACAACGCTACTTCATATTAAATAAAAAACCACTAGGAGGCATAGAAAGCAATGGAACTATCCTTAAAATGATAATTAGTTTCTGTGTAAAACCATCACCATACATCACCATGTAAAATCATCGACCACGTTATCTATCACAGGGACAAGGTAGAAATTTTCTCTACAAAATCAGGGGTGAAGCAAAGATACCCTTTATCACTACAGTTACTCAATATCATACTAAAAATGCTAGTAAAACAATAAAAGAAGAAAAATAAATGAAAGGAATTAGAATAGCAATGAGAAAACACAACTATCACTTTTTACAGATGATATGATCATAAACTTAAAGAATCCTAGAGAATCAATTTATAAAGTATTCAAAATCATAACCAACTTTACTAGTGTTGCAGGATAAATCATAATATAATACAATCATCAATAAATCTATATATGTGGATATAGGTATCTGTATAGATACAGATATCTATCTATATAGTATATTACCAACACAATCCAGCAGCAAGAGAAAGATCAATTCCATTTAAAATAGTTGTAGACACTATAAAATACTTGGGAGTTTATCTGTGTATAATGTTAATTAGGGCAGGATTTTTTTTGCTGTCAAATCCCTTTGCTGAGTCTGGCCTTTGTTTGAATGGGGCAGGTAAAGTGGGACCTTTTGTCCTGGAAAGCTTCTCAGCACTGGGGCAGAGGAGAGTCATTGATTTGTATATGATGTGGTGCTTTCCCACACTCTGGTTTACCACACCCTAAATGGTGAGCCTGGAGCCCTCAGGGTCCTGAACAGAGTACACATATACATATATATACATACACATATGTGTGTGTATGTATGTATGCGTATATGTATGTATGTACATACACATACACACGTGTGTATATATGTATATGTGTATATATGTATACATACAAAGATATTTTTACAGCTCTTTTGGTGGTGGCAAAGAACTGGAAATTGAGGGGATGCCCAGCAATTTGCTAATGGCTGAACAAAATGTGGCAGATGATATTGATAGAATATTCTTTTGCCGTAGAAAATGGTAAGCAAGATGATTTCCGACAAACCTGGAAAGCCTTACACAAGCTAACGTAAAATGAAGTGAGAAGAACCAGGAAAACATTGTACACAGTAATAGCAATATTGCCTAATGGTCACCTATGAATGGCTTAGCTATTCTCAGCAATACAATGATCTAAAACAATTACAAATGACTCACAATGAAAAATGCTCTCCACATCCAGAGAAAGAACTGATAGAATCTAACGCAGATCGAAGCAAAATTTTTTTTAACTTTTTTTTTTGTTCTGCCTGTTTTTTTTCCACAACATGACTAGTTTGGAAATATGGTTTGCATGACTGCACATGTATAACCTACATCACATTGCTTGTCTTCTTAATGAGAACAGAGGAGAGGAAGAGAGAAAGAAATTTCAGAACTTAATTTTTTTTTAAATATTAAAAATAAAATATTTTAAAAAGAGTGATGGAGCCTGAGTTTTGCACTGGTATCCAGGAAAGACTATAATGAATTAAGAAGATACTCTTTGGAGATTTTATGGAAAAATATAGACAAGAATTCCACATGATGAAAAGGTGTGTGGATGCCTTATAATTTACATTGTTTGTAGTAATGCCTATTTTGCTGAGACAATGGATCTGTCATATTAATCCCTAATGTCTCTACTTATGTTTAGCCCTTTGGGCACACCTAACATCAGTTCACATTTTACCTCTCTCTCTTCTCTAGCTCCCTTTACACTTATGGTATGCACTGAACATTAAGGGACTCATTTTATTGTCCAATCCTGTAATTGTACTGAACAATCTGACACCTTCTTTTATTGGTCTATAATAGTGTTACTAACACTTTTATTTTTTAATTGTTTCATATGTTATTCTTACCTTCTTGATTAAACCCCAAGGATAGACACCATATTTTTATTGTCTTTTGAAGCTGTTGATGCCTACTTAATACAGATTTATTGATTGATTTGTTTTCTTTTAGAAAACTTCCCATGAATAAAACAGAACCTCTAACTCTAGAGCTGATAGAGTTAAAATGATGAAGCAGATGGACTGATCTTGGTGCCCTCTTGCCCGTTGCTGCAATTCCCCTTTTCTAACTTTCTGTTCTACCATCACCTCCCCTTCAAGCAGCCACTGTCTTCCTGCTGGTTTCCGAGAGCTTCCCAGTTATGTGTCCTCCCTAGGTCATAGATCTCAACACCAGGAAACTGATGATATCAAGCAAGGTTAGTAAGGTATGGCAAAGACTTATTAGTATCAAAATCTCCTGAGGGTGTATTTATTTGTTTTTCATTTGTACATGGAAGAAGTTCTACATATTTAGGAACCAGTAAAGAAATCCTTTGGAAAAGAGGACACAAGATCTAAAGGAAGTTCCTAGATGATATCAGTAGTTGCCAATCAGAATATAATACTGGGCAGACAGCAAAGACAAATCCAATGCACTATATCTTGGGGAGTGAAGAAATTCTGGCAGTGCTTAAGTGCCTGGGGGCTTCTGATGGCTTCAGATGTCCCTCATGGTTCATTCCCTCTGTTCCATTCTTTATAGGTTACTTCTTAGAGGGATCTTGAAATAAAGTCAGAATTGAACAGATTCATATGAGATCCATTACTGAGGGAAGCTTTAGATAAGGCTGAGGAGAGTGGAAAAATAAATTCATTGTCTGACAGCAATATGAGAGAAATGGGTGGGAGGTGGGAAGAGGAGGTGGGAAAAGAGACTGGGAATACTGAAGACAAAGTTCACCAACATGACAATTTTTTAAGAGAAATATCCGTAATGATGCCTTTCAGAAACTTTTTTTTCAGGAATGGTAAGATTTGGTTAGCTGGCTTCCTGATGATCAGAATGCAAAAGTGAGTTATTCCTTTAACTTCGGGTACATTTCTGCTTATTTCAATTTCATTCAGAGATAACCATAATCACCATCTTCATCACCATCAGCGTCATTTTTTTTTAATACAAACCTATTCCCTCTCCACAGAGAGTTTTTGAGTTGCTACTCTATTTGGGCACATATGGCAATACAAGTATATCTCAGGTATTTGCTATTTATTATACTAAATAACAGCCACCTTTTCCATTAACTTGTTTTCATTCACAAATTTGGAATTTGCATATTTCAACTCAAAATATGATTCCTACATCTTTCAAGGTGATGACTAATTGTACTCAGTAAATTGCAGACAAATTGAGTTTTCCTGTTTTAAATGTATTACTTCAAAACTTTTCAGTGTGTTCATACCATATGTCGGAAGCCTGATAAGTCCCAATTCCATAATCTGCCTGGTCATTAATCCTAGATAAAAAAGTTGTTATCTGCCTTCAGCTTTCAGTACCGATTTATGCCAAAGTGCCACTGCGTAGGCTCAACTCACCAGCATTTTGTGCACTTGCAAAAGACTACACTATGTAGCTTAAATAAAACAGGATCATAAATAACTAAGGCAAAATTATACATATCAATCAAAATTAATGAACTTATTCTTCCTGATAAAGCACTGGGATTTTTTAAAAAGTTCTCTTTCCTGCCCTCTTTTTTCCTATTTCTCTGTCTGTCTGTCTCAGATCCTAACTATTTAGTATTCTTGAAAGGTTCCCCAGTCATTAATGTTAATTAGCAAGGTTCTTCAAGAAAGATATATTCTTGTGGTGATAGAACATATGCAGTGTGATTAAAAAGTGAAAAAAAAGTAGCAACAAGGAGTGGAAGGAAAAGTGGCAAAAACTATAAAATGTCCATTAACTCTTCCTTAATCACTATGCAAATTTTAATCACCACATAGACCTTCTGAGAAATTTGTTGTCTAACTGATATCATTTTGGCCCCACTGCATAGAGTCTGAAGTATGAAGCACTTGATGAAGACTTCAATACAACAAATATTTATTAAAAGCCACCCATATGCAAGGTAGTAACCTAGGTGTTGGGGATACTAAAACAGATAGATAGATAGATAGATAGATAGATAGATAGATACATACATACATACATACATACATACATACATACATACATACACTTACAAATATATACATACATGTGTGTATTTGCATGTGTGTATGGGTACACACATATATAGGCATATATGTATAAATGTATATATATATTACATACATGTATATGTGTGCATATGTGTGTATATATGCGTGTATGTGTATATAAGTATGTATATATAGGTGTGTGTAGATAGATATCTTAATCTATACTATCTATCTATCTATCTATCTATCTATCTATCTATCTATCTATCTATCTATCTACATAAGAGTTCCAGCCCTGGGAGTGAGAAAAACAGCGCAGAAATAACTTTGTTGTTTTCCCCAGTACTGAGAATTTCACTGGAAATTCTCTACCTAATAGTCTGAGCAACTTTAGTTTATAGTCTCAGAGACTTGCCTGGGGTTACAAAAAGACTCAGTGACTTGACCAAGGTCATTCAAGGTCAGTATGTGTCAAAGGTTAGACTTGAGCCCAAGGCATTCTGACTCCAAAGCTGATACTCTAGCAACTCCAACATGACTCTCAACACAAATAAGTATAATACAAGGTGATTTGAAGAGATAGAGACAGACAAAGACAGCAAAATAGAGACTGAGAAAAAGAACAAAGGAAAAACAGAGGCAGAGGCACAGAGAGACAGACCAAGATGCAAACCAGAGGTAAACAGAGAGAGGCAGAGAGACAGAAACAAAGGCAGAGAGATAGAGAGACAGCTAGAGAAATAATAACTAAAGTCAGTCCAAACCATCTGGGTCTACTATTTAACTTCGTCTACAATTTAATTTCCAGACATTTCAGTTTCCATATTCAGTTGCCCCATCCACTTCCATTTGTCACAGGTCCATTTTTCTCAGTAGCATAGAAGCAGGAGATTAAAACCACATCAAAATGATTTCAGAACCTCATGTGAATTACATAATCAATCCAATCGGTAATCCAGATGCTTTACCTAACAATTTAATTTATTTCTTAGATGAACTTGCCAGATGTTTCTGGGTCAGGCAGATAAGGTCAAATTCAAATACTGTTAGTTACTCAGGGGTGAAACATTATAAAAATGCATTAAAATCTTGCCACCATGTGTTCCATGAAATATGTGCTTCCCTCCAAACCTCCCCCTAAAATGAGACTTTTTTAAAGGAAAAACTATATACAAATATACAATAAAAATAGTTAAATATAATTACTGGTTGCTAATTAAACTGAACTATCAAGACATGCTATTATTGTTCCTAAAAGTAAATATTTCATATATGTAGTAATAAAGACTGAATTGAAGTTGAAGTGCATTGAACTTTGAATTGAATTCAAGCTTTCCCAAAGGGCAATGAAGGGATACACAGGGTATGTGAGTAGTTTGCAACATATTCCAAATTATGAATGACCGAGGACAAGTAGTGTAACAGTAGATGCAATGAAAGAAGCATGTATCAGGTCCAAAAGACAACAAGAGCAAAGGGTAACTCGTGGGCATCCTATCATGTACTCCATTAGTATGCATATTATGTGAAGAAGACTCCGGGAAAAATCCCAGCATGTTGTGTGGAACTGACGATGGCCAATGTATGGAAAGAAGGATCCAAGAGTCACAGACTTGGCAGGCATTAATGGGTTATAATCTGCATCACTGAATGAAATATCCACATTTAAGGGATCACAAATCTCCTGGAGTATTTGGAACTTTGAAGCAGTGGGGATTATTGCCAGACTGAATTTTAGGCTTTCTAGCTGAAGCTACAACTTCCCCTGAATTTTACTTCTATTTTAGAAGCATCCTGACAATATTAGATATAAAACCAATAACTGGTGATTCAACAGGGATACTTCTTGGGAAGAAAATATCTCACCAGCATTCTGATAACCATCCCATATGACAGTGTCTTTTCCCCAAACACTTCCAAAGATCTGTAGTATATATATGCCTTACCCTACCACTTTCACCATACCCACTTGGCCATGGGCTTGGCAGATATCAACACTGAGATCAAATGCAAAACTCCCCATTCCCAAACACAACTGTACCCCACCTTGACTTCTGTCAAGGCCTACCACCACTCAGCTTGGGTAATCCAATGTCTACAAATGGAACAATGAAATTAACAACAACAGCAACAGCAACAGTACTTATATAACACTTTAAGCTTTCAAAGTGCTTTACAGGGTATTACATTTGTTCCTCATAGCAAACTTGTGAGATGCAAGTAAGTCCTGAGTAGTGCAAATGGTGAATCCAGTGAAGAAGTCACATGAAATCTAATTCACACTATTCAAAGTTATGATATTTAAAATACAGTGATTGGTTTAAGCCCAAGGAAAATTAGCAATCCAAACTTAAATAACTTACATGCTAATGAAGACTTATTTATAAGCACAATTATCTTAATTTTGCAGATGAGGAAACTGAGGCTAAGAGAGAAGTTAAATGATTTTCCCAGGGTCCCAGAGTTAAGTAAATGTTTGAGGCAAGATTTGGACTCAGGTCTCCATGACTTCAAGTCTAGCACTCTGTCTTCAAGTCTGTAAAAGTTCCCCATCACTCTTTTCATTAAGAATATAATGAATACTCACTCAGTAGCTAGAATTCCAGTAGACTTTAGAGGGAAAAGTAGGAGACTAACAATCTTTACCTATTATCTTCTTCTTTTCACTCATTCCACTAACATGAAAGTCCTTCGATGAGATAGAAAGTTTTAAAATTCTATTTCATTGGACTCACCCCTCTGTCTACTCTGTTTCCTTCATGGAGATGCTTCTGCTGCTATACACAGCAGTCCTAGGATCATTTATACCTATATGTGGGAATCAGAACCCTAGAGAGGGACCTAATAGCTTAATTTCTATAAAATCTACTCTCAAGTTTGGGTGGAATGGGGAAGTATGGCCTCTATTTGGATCAATAGAAACTCAGCAACATTCATAGAAAGTAATCAATAATAATATGTTAGCATATGCTAAGTGATCAAAGAATGATGCAGACAAGACATCTCTAAGCACTGAGGAGGGAGAAATCAATGAAGGTTGAAGAATGTGTGATAGAAGAGTGGGACTTGAGCTGGACCTTCTAGGATGGGCACGATTTAGGATGGGTAAAAAGGCATAGCCAATGGCAAAGGAAGGAATGCAGAAACATCCCTACTCAAACATCTGCAACCATTTTGGATCAATAGTAGATAAGAAATGAATACTAACTGAATTAAAATATACTATTTCCTAAAATGTTCTGAACTGCCTCCTGGGTTGGATCTAGCAGCACATTTGGTGTTAGATGATATTAGGATTTCCTATGGCTGAGACTCCTCCATAGTTTATATGCCACCAGAGGACCTTAGCATTAGACACATATCCACCTTCTAAATGCCAGCAATCATACCCAGCTCTATAGCAAGATCTATACACTGCACAATCCAATCTGTTAAAAAAAAATAGAGTGTAACAAAAACAAGCTGGGTTGAGTGACTTACTTATAAATCACTAGGCCAACGATAACAATATATATATATATTTATATAGAACATTAAGATTTTATATTATATATATATATCAACAGAGGGCACAGGGTGAATTGAATATGAAGGGATGATATCTAAAAATAAAATTATAAACCAAGAGAGGAATATATTGGGAAAAAGAGAGAGGGAGAGATAGAATGGGGTAAATTATCTCACATAAAAGAGGCAAGAAAAATCTGTTACGATGGAGGGGAAGGGGAGGGAGGTGAAAGGGAATGAATCTCATCGGATTTGGCTTAAGGAGGGAACAACATATACACTCAATTGGACATCTTACCCTACAGAAAAGTAGTGGGTAGGGGATAAGAGGCAGGGATGATAGAAGGAAGGGCAGATTAGGGAGGGGGTAGTCAGAAGCAAATAATTTTGAAAAGGGACAGGGTCAAAGGAGAAAATAGAATAAATAGGTGGCAGGATAAGATGGAGGAAAATATAGTTAGTCTTTCACAACATGACTATTATGGAAGTGTTTTGCATAACTACACATGTATAACCTATATTGAATGGCTTGCCTTCTCAATGAGGGTGGGTAGAGGGGGAAGAAGGGACAGAATTTGTAACTCAAAGTTTTAAAAAAAACAAATGTCAAAAATCATTTATACATGCAACTGGGAAATAAGATATACAGGCAATGATGTATAGAAATCTATCTTGGACTACAAGACAATAGAGGGGAAGGGGATAAGAGAGAATGGGTGGGGTGATAGAAAGGAGGGTAGACTGGGAGAAGGGGTAATCAAAACGCATGCCATCTTGGGGCAGAGGGGAGTGGAGAGATGGGGGAAAAATTTGCAACTCAAAATCTTAGGGAAATGAGTGTTGAAAACTAAAAAAAAATAAATATATATTTTTTAAAATTACAAAATTATTTGTATGTATTATCTCATTTGAGTTTTACAACAACTCTGTAAGGTAGTGGTACTGCAGGTATATTTATCCCCATTTTACAAATGTGAGAATCCAGACACAAAGAAGTGTTGTGAGAACCCAGACCTTCCCAAAAACGAGGGTAATATTTTATCCATTTATGCCCGTCCATAATTATTTATTATAAAGACAGTTCCTGGCTCCTGCCATGAGAAGCGTGCTTTTGGACAAAAAGAAGTCAGCTAAGTCTCAAGCTCTTAAGAAATGCAAGCTTATTATTGGAGATTTAGATTATCCAAGAAGCAGAAGCTCTCTCTTCTGACTTCCTATTTATTTCTGCTACTGCTATGCAAACAGCATTGGGCCCAAGAGTTTTACAATCATCTTCTCTGTGACACAGAATGCCTTTTTAGAAGGCTATTAAGAAGCATTTCTTCAGCTGCCAGTGATTTTATTGTCTTTGTTGTTGTACTGTGCCAATACTGTCCATGAGGTTTTTTTGGTTTTTTGTTTGTTTGCTTATTTTTGACAAGGATACTGGAGTGGTTCACCATTTCTTTCTCCCAGCATCACCCTCCTAGTAAGTGTCTTAGGCTGGATTTGAGCTCAGGTCTTCCTGACTCCAGGCCCAGTGCTCTATCCACTGAGCCGTCTAGCTGCCTTACCAGCGATATTTAAACAGGTAGAAAAAATAACTTCCAGACACACAAGAACAGGTAAACACAGAAGTACAACAAACACAGACACATTAAGAAAAGAGTTGGAAAAAAACCTCAGAGATCATCAAAGCCAATCACTGTTTACAGAGAAGGAAAATGAGATGTAAGGAAGGGAAAAGATTTGCCCAAATATACTCAAAGATTATATATCAAAGAGAGGATTTGAACCCACATCTTCTGATTCTAAATCCAGGCAAATTCCCACCATATCATGTTTTCCCATGTCTACAAAGACACACATACAAACACAAAAAAACATGAGGAAATGTGCAAATAAATTGATGGAAGAATAAACAAACACATCATCATTCTACAAATTTGGAAGAAATTCTAGGAAGGCTGAGTTATATTCTTTAGCCTTTTGCCTGATAATAAAGTAGGTCAGCCTAACCCTTCAAGGACTTCCACAGTGACAGGCAGACTGAACAGAGACCAAATCAATTCCACTTTGCATGAAGGTTTTCACAAGGTTGTTGCAGTTCTGGGGTACCGAGAGGTCAGAGCTTTCAAGGACAATTGGCACTTTTCCCTCCAGGAAGGAATTCCACTCCAGGCATTTATGCTCCTGGAGATATGCCGTAAATGCAGGCGCCCACATCTGCTTCTTCAGGATGAGAAAAATGATCAGGGTTAAGGATCTCTGTAGAGATTTCCTACTAATGAGCCCCAGGAATAATTTTGGGGCACTTAAATATGCAAATAATTTGGGATAGCAGAATGGGAGGCTTCCAGCTGGGGCCCAGGTATGCCTATACGGAGTGCTAATCTCTAAACACAGTGGTTTTCCAATTCCCCCAATGCATTAGCCTTATCAAGATTAAACAAGTCAGGCATAGTAATGGAGCACCCTGAAATCTGCTCCAGCCTGATGACTCTATAAGGAAGCTGGATGAATATGGAAAGCATCTGCACTAAGCCAAGAGGGAGAAATTCACAAAAGCAGAGTCTTGACCTGCTGCCTGCAGCAAACAACCCTTCACTAATCCTTTCTTCCTTGTGAATGCACAAAATAAGGACTGGAAGCCAAATGGAATACTGGCTATAATCCTGCTAGGTCTTCCATGGTTCCTGTGGAGCCTGGATCACTTCCACAAAAGCCTGTTTCAGAGAATTTCAAAATTTAGAGCTAGAGGGAATTTTAGAAATCAGTTGGTCCAATCTCTTCATTTCAGTTGAGCAAAGTATAGCCCAACAAAATGAAGCAACATGTCCAAGGTCACAAAGCAAGTTAGCAGGCACACCTATGATTAGAACCCAGGTCTGATTCTGCTTCTAGTGTTCTGTGCATTATACAATTGAACCTGGCTCTGAGCATAGTCAGTTTGCCTAACATAGAGCTTCTGGGTCCCTAACATGGGGAAGGCATAATTCCCTTTCTTCTCTTGCACCACATCAGTCTCTGGCAAGGGGAAAGGGATTAGCAGTTTGGTTCAGTCCCCATTCTGAGTTCACAACCTTTCTCCCAGCCCCCACTCTGAGGTGAGACTGTATAGTTAGTCATTCTTAACATAATTAATTGTAGGAATGAGCCTAATGGACTATGTGGAAGAGAGAGAAGATTTGGAGAAGACAGAGAGAGAGGCTTGGGAGTAATTGTTACCAGGGAAGGCATCTAGGAAGAGGTGAGACTGTGAGAATTAAAGGATTAGAAGAGTATTTCTTTCTAAAGAAATGGTGTGTATAAATACACACAGGTGAGGGTAGTATATTGAGTGGAAAGTAAGGAAACTAATATGCTCAGTTGATTGTGAACCTCTGTCACACTACACAGTCACCCATGATGTAAAAGTTTCAGCTTCATTCTTTCTATTCAAGAAGAACTCAGTTTTCATCAATGTAGTCATTCATTCACTTATTCATTTATCATTCACTCATTAACTTGAAAGGAATTTATATAGCACCTGCTATATGCCTATCACTGTCCTTTGGGATGCTATGGAAGGTGACAAAGTCACTGTCTTGAAGGTCTTGCAGTTTAGTTAAGGAGACAATTGTCTCAGTTCAAAGCAACCAAAGGAATTATTATAAATGAATCAAACAAAAATGTATCTTCTACCTGGTATGTACTCCTACCTATACCAGACAGTAGGTGATGGTATATATACCGAGTTAAAAAAAAAGAAGACAGAACCTTTGCCCTCAGAAAGCAGAAGGCTCATATACAAATAATAGCAATACAAATTAGACTCTGATATGTGCATAGGAAAACCCAAAACAAAGTGTCCTGAGAAATTGGACAGGAAGAGATAATTTGTAGGTGGGGAATTATGAAAGGTCTTGAAGGATGGGAAAAAAATTAATTGGGGGAGAGGGAAGAGGAAAAGGAATAGGAGGAAAGGGATCTTTTCATCAAGATGGGATAAGGATGTAACAACAACAAAGGCTCAAAGGCAGAAAAGTGACAGAGCCAAGAATATGCTACAAGAGTTCAGAGAAGACAAATGTCCTCCCAGGGCAGGGGTAATCAGAAAATGCTTTATTTTGCTGAAGCAACATAAAGAGGTCCTTTCAGAACACAAAGGATGCTCTTTCCTCTACTAATGTCATACTCTCACATCTCATCATGGAATGAAACTGATCCTTGGTTTCAGTGGAGCACATGGGATGACAGGTGATAGTAAACTAAAAAAACCTGCTGGTAATGGGCCAGATGATTGTATGGTATGTGTCATGTAAGGATATGCAGAGGATCAGTGGGATATATAAAGAGAAGCTTCAGCGAATGCTGTAAGTGCTTTTCTATTCAGCAAGAGAAAAGCTAATGAGAAGGAAGGAAGGAAGGAAGGAAGGAAGGAAGGAAGGAAGGAAGGAAGGAAGGAAGGAAGGAAGGAAGGAAGGAAGGAAGGAAGGAAGGGTATTGGCAAGTAGTCAAGTTGGGGACAGGGACCATAGTTTTCCACCTCTTTTTTATTGTAATCACAGTGCCTAGCACACAGCAAACCCTTAATAAATGCTTGCCGACCAACTCCACGACTTGTGAGTTGTTGATGATTGCTAAGATCAAAGCCATATAAATTCTCCAGATTTCAGTTTCCTCTTCTTCAACATATTTAATAGTACTGGGGGTAATAACTGTTACCCTACCTATCTCCCTGATGAATGAGATAAAAGATAAAAACCACTTTCAAAATATAAAATATTACAGAAAGATATGGTTAAGCAATATGGCTCCCCTCCAGAGTCACACATAGGTGCCTGTCTCTGCATTGAGCAATTCTTGCCTTCTAATCCAAAACATATTCTGGCTAATAAGAACTTCTTATAGCACTTATATTTATCAAATGGCTTTTCTCCATTGCTTCTGCCTTTGAATCCTTTCAGCACCCTTATGTATGAAATATAACAGGGATTATTATTAAAATTTCTATAAAAAATTTTATAAAAAATTGAGGCCATGAAAAGTAGTCTGATTTGTTCAAGAATATGAAGCCAGGTAATGGTGTACCTGGCCTTTTCATTCCTTTTCTTATTGTGCTTTCCATTGGAGATAATTTTTCACACTGAGCTTAAGTTTAATCAATTTTCTTTGAAACAACAACTAAAAAATGAGAGGCAGATGGAGACACAGGCTCCAGTTCGTGAGGACTCACCTAGCTTTGTTGTATGTTGTTTCATTCAGGTTATTCTGATACTGGAACTTTTCTAGATTGAGCTGAAGCTGGGGTACTGAATGTGGCCATTAATTCGTGAGAGCCCTGTGAAGCAGATGAAGTGACACGGCAATTGTCTCTCCTGTCCAGATTTTGGAAGTGATTTCCTTTTTGATTATTCCAAGCAGAGAAAACATACTTTTTCATGTCATTCATCACTGAGAAATGCTGGGGAGATGAAGAGTAGAAGAAATTAAAAGTTCGTTTAAGGCCCTAGGCATATTCAAGTTTGTAGCTTGGCTCAATTCATTAAAGTGTTTTCCTTGAATGTTGAAATTGGTATCATGATTCTGAGATAAAAATGCCAAAGGAAATAGTGAAATCCCCAAAAGAAGGTTTGGTTTGGCTCTGAGGTGATGCCTTAAAACACTGAGAAGTATGGGATTTGTTTCCCTTGGGATTCTATCTGATCCATCTAAAGAGTACTTTCTAAGGTTTAACTCTCAATCCTTCACTATTCTTCCTTTATAGACTTTTTTCTGGATAAGTTCATTCTGCACATGGTTCGAGCTACCATCATTACCTACATGACTCTCTTATTGATAACCTAATCTCTCTTCTGAGCCCCAGTCCTATATATTGGTACTTGAAATATTTAATGCCAACTCAAAAGCAGTGTCCAAAAGAATATCCATCACCTCCCCCAAGCCCACCCCTGTGTCCAATCAAACTTCTTTTTCAACTTTATTTCTCATAAATCTTAATCAAAAGCAACACCAATTTTCCAATCACAATCAGTGCCATGACCATAGGCAACAGGCAACTGTACATGATAGGGAATTAGTTTGGATTTGGGGCAGGCTGGGAGTATAAAATTCGTCTTGTCTCCAGGGGACCTGATGGCCAAAATACAGCCAGTGGTCTGAAATCAGGTGAGTATACCATTTGCATAAAAGAGCAGAGATAGGGAGTACTTGTTGTTTGTCCTTCATTTTTGAAGAGGTACAATGACATAGTGAGGATGATGTCTTGACTTGCTCATGAATTGGATTTATGTGAGGCAGAGTTGTGAAAGTCCTTGCCCTCACTTGGCAAAAAATCAAGACCATTGATGTTGGCCCAGGCTATGGATGACTTTGGTATCTTTAAGGTCTTATCAAGCTCTAAGTAATCCATAGCACCAACTTCAGCTATCTTCATGGCCATTGGAACACATATTCTCATCTACGCCTCTAGCAGGGGAAGTCTCCACATGCTTGGGGTAGACATCCCCCCAACTTACTGATGAGTTTGAGGCCTATCAGGTACCCTCAGCATGGGTTAGCCCATGCACTCAGATGTTTTTTTTTGCTTGTTTTGTTTTTGTTTTGTTTGTTTAACCAGGGTATGGCTGTTGAGCATACTATAGCTTCTTAGAGCCACAGGTGAGAGTTGGGTGACAGGTGGACATAAAAGGTGGATGACCAAGCCTCAAAAGAGTTCAGCAAGCCCTCAAACCATAAGTAATAGTCCTCCTTCCATTATAATCCACTATGTACTAATGTATTCCATTCCACTTTTGACAAACTCTGTTACAAAGATTTTTCTTGCATCAATCCCAGTATTACACATGAAATCTACTCTAACCAGCAACATATTTAAATGAATTAAACCTAAGAAATTCTTCAAGGGAGTGGGGGGGAGGGGGTACTAGAAACAACAGTGGGACCATACATTAGGGATTTTCCCCAAAACACTTCTAACTGTTCTTGACAATCTTAAGTGCCATATTTAAGTAGATGCTTCAATGGTAAGGGATTTGGTGCCTTAAGACTGGCAAGACATGGCTTTTAAAGTGGAAAAAACTTTGTAAGTAGAACTGGAGAAAGCAATAGTCATGTAAGATTAATGAAAATGGCACTGGGGCACAGTTATTAGGGTCTGGGGTTTCTCCTATTTTCCTCTCATTTTTCACATATGCCAAATGTCTGATAAAGGTGGCTAGGAATTCAAGTGGTATACGTTCTTTGGTTACAAACATGAATGTGTAACTCTGCTGCTATAAGCATGGATGATATCATGGTTTGCACTGGTTGGAGATGATCTCTATCAGGAGCTGCATATCTAACTGTGGGAGCTGAGACCTCTTTCCCTTATTCCTAAAGAATTTTCTCCACTGAAGACAAAATAACATGACAGAGAAAGCTACAGTGGGAGAGTATACTGACTGAAGGACAAAAAAGACTGTGGTTCAGGGAAAGATAAAGCAACAATAAGGACATCCAAAAACGTTCTGAAGGAAGACTGATGCTTCACCACCTCCTATGGGGATAATGGAGTGGAGGCTACTGTGTGCCAGTGAAAAGGAGAAATTAACTGTCTTCACCGGGAAAGAACATGCCTGGGGGACAATATCACAGTTGAAGTAATGATCCAAAAAGAATAAATGGAACTGTGCAGAAGTCAAAGTTAAAATTAGTCCATAGATATACCAAGCCCAACAGGTTAGGACAGGAGTGGAGAACCTGTGGCCTTAAGGCCACATATGGCCCTCTAGGTCCTTGAGTGTGGCCTTTTCACTGAGTCCAAGTTTTATAGAACAAATACTTCTATTAAGGGGATTTGTTCTGTGAAGTTTGGATGCAAATGGCCATGCTCAAGGTCCTAGAGGGCCACTTGTGATTCCCCATCCCCAGGTTAGGAAAATATGTTCAAAAAGCATCTGAAACAACAGTTCCAAAGCTTGGAGATGGAGTCAGGCCTATGTGGAGTTAAGTCCATCAAAAGGGAAGAAACACCAGAAGCCCCTGAATAACAGTGTGTCTCATCCAAAATGTCTGGGGGCAGCCTCTATTTATGCTAGAAGCATGCTAGTCATTCCTCCACCTTGTTCAGCTTTATCTGTGCTGCTGTGGCCTCTGACAGCAAGTGAAGTGGGTAGCTGATTGTCTAGAGAAGTTTCAGGAATCAAAAAATATATTGGAGCTGAAGGAACTGGGAAAAGCAAAGCGGGGGAAAGGGAGAGGTTTCAAAGCAAAGGAGGACCTTGATAACTGAGAGGGTTCCCAGACTCACCGAGGGAGTGTTTATGCAAATCCTCTTAAGAGAGTAGTCAGTCCTCAAGAATAAGTTTAGAGTATAGGGGAGAGGGGTGGTGGTATATAGGAGTATCTGGATGTAGTTGGAAATGATGGGACAGAGATGGGGGCAAAAATTCACAATCAATTCCTGATACAAGCAGACCCTAATACATAAACGAATCATGGAAATCATTCTGAACAAAAACCGTGGAGTCTTTTTGACTTATCACACTCTTCTCCCTCATACATAGATGGTTTTCAACTCTCCTCAGTTTTTCATTTAAAATATTTCTAGTACCATTTGTTTCCTTTCCATTCTCATAGTCTACATTTGCCTCTATCATCTGTCCTCTGCACATCTATAGCATTTACCACCTGAGCTACACAACTGAGAATCACCTTTGTTATTGTGTATTACTGGTGTCTCACCAACCAGATTGCAAACTCAGTGAGGGCAGAGTCTTATTCTCTTTTGCTATCACCCCCATAGTGAACACAAGACTTTGCACATTCTTTGCACTTAATAAACACTTTTCGATGAGTGATTAGCAAGTAGACTAAAGCCTAGAGCTTGATATCCATAAATAAGAATAAGAAAATGCTTTGAAAAAATCTGTAACATTTTAGGTATAGGTATATATAAGGACTTATACATAAGATCATGGTCCTCCTGTGAGTGATATTTGGGGATTCCAAGGAGACAGGGACTTTGAAGATGGATCTTGGATCCAGGATAAAAATCTCCCTTCAGGACAATCCTGTCCTGAGAGAAAAGAAGAAAAGCTATGGACAGATAAATGCATGCATCTTGGAGTGTGGATTGGGTACACATCATACAGGATATGCTGGTGAAAGACACTCGAAGCTAGCCAGTGTGGTCTCTGACTATGATAACCAAAAAGGGAAGCCCCACAGCAGTGAGAGAGTAAAGGCATCGATATGAAGAGGAGGTAAACAGAACTGCTGCTTCCACCATGGGTGGCTGGGGCTCCAGCTGGGGTTGGGTGAGGGAGAAGGCTAAGAGTTAAGCATGGAGAATCTGAGCCGCAGAGAAGAGAGTATATTTGTAGGGACATAGCCACTTCCTCTTTGCCTGGAAAACCCAAAATGGAGTCATGAAGAATTAGACATGGCTAAAACAATGGAACGACAAACAGCCACTGCCTGAGACTGTGAATCACGATGAATGAGTGCTTTAACACCACAAAAACCAGATATGCCAGATATGCAGGGGCCCCACAGACCAATCCATTGGTCCAACAAACATTTCTTAAATACCTACTATGTGCCCGGTAATATTCTAAGCACTAGGGATACAAAAAGAGGCAAAAGGCAGTCCCTACCCTCATAGAGCTCACAATCTAATAGAGGAAATAACATGAAGTAATATAACATAACATAATTAATATAATATAATGTAATGTATATTATTATGTGTATGTGTCCTTATACATAAGCACACAACACCTCCAAAGCAAGCTATATACAGGATAAATAGCAAATGACTAAGAGGTAGGGCATTAGAGTTAAGAAGGATTAAAAAAAGACTCCCTGTAAAAGTTGAGACTTGAAAGTAATCAAGGAAGTCAGTAGGCAGAGTTGAGGAGGGAGAGCATTCCAGAATTAAGGGACAGCCAGAGAAAATGCCCTGATAGATAGGGTGTATTGTTCACGGAATAACAAGGGGACTAGTGTCACTAGATCAAAATAAATGGTGGGGAGGAAGGTGTAAGACTGGAAAAGTGAGGGGGATGGTATGAAGAGCTTTGGATATCAAACTGAGTGTTTTATATTTGAAGACATTGGAGTTTCTCGAGAACAAAGGAGCACGAACTTAAGGAAAATCACATTGGTGGCTGGATTAGAGTATATAGATAGACACTTGAGGCAGGCAAGCCCATCAGCAGCATATTGCAATAGTCTAGGCATGAGGTGACAAGGCCCTGCAGTACAGTTGGTGTCAGTGTCAGAGGAGAGAAGGGGACATATGTGAGCAATGTTTCAAAGGTGAAAACAACAAACCAGATGCTGACAAGTAACAAAGAAGGGAGCTGGTGATTGATTTGTCACTTCCTGATATTTTCTCCTCTCCTATTTTCTTTACTTTTCTTTCCCCACTTTTCTTTCTAGAGAAACAGATGAGCTTAATCACCAATATCTGAGTCTAGAGTTTATTTGATTTATGTTATTGTATTAGTTTTGAAGCACATTTTTTATGATAAATATTGATAACCATTGCATTACTGATCTATGCAAGAGAGAGCAATGACAGGATAAAGGAAGGGTGGATGCCAAGAAAGTAAAATTAAAGAAAAAAAATTGCCATTAAGTTTCTAGGCATGAGGGCTGAGAGCTCAACAAAAGTGTATTACTGAGTTTTTAAAATAACTTCTCAGAGCAGGGAGAAAATGTCAACCCAAATCTCCTTAGGCAGTTAAGTTTAGTTATCTTTGGTTGGGGGAAGGCTGTGGTAAGCTACATTTAATGTGATAGAAGACATCTCAGATACTTTCAATTCCATTTGTTTCTGTTCCATGGTTGTCTTGAAAAGAATGGAAACCATGACTGGAGGACAAAGCTAAGAAAGTACCTAGAGAGACAGTCATACCCAAAGAGAAAGACAGTTACTGTGTAATTTAACCCATAAAAATGTAGGTCCAATAAAGAGTGACCTATCCAATGGTGTGCTGGGAAATGTTTAACAACTGGTTTTCCAAAAGAAAAAAGTAATCATTGACAGGGTAGGGGCCCTGGGTACCCTACCCCCACCCTGAACTTTTCTTGAATGTTCACACATGGCCAAGTCTGGGGTGTTTGCCTGAGGCATTGATCCATCCCCGTCAGCTGGCCTTTCGTTGTGGCCCCATGCCCAAACCTCCAATTTTCTGTTACCTCTAATCTAGCCCAGCCCATCATTATCTATTACCTCTTTCTAGTTGTACTGGTATCACAGTCTGGCCCATTTGTCAATACAAGTGTCACAAATATGGCGGATTTTTAAAATCTCACCCACCCCTATCCATATACTAATAAACCTTATCTCTGGGTGAAAGAAAGCTTGAGTCAAATTCATTCGAGGCAGGACCTGCATTGCTCGCCCTTGAATTTCGGGGTCCCAGCACCCCTAGACCTTAACAATGATGACATTTAAATTTAATCTTCATTATTAACATTTCCTCCATCTCTTTTTTAAATGTCTAGATAATCAAGAAAACAATAAATCAAGTCCCTATTTTCAGCATTTGCTGATTTCCAAATTATATACAATCTTACTGAAAATTTAACAATCAAATCTCTATAGCCAGTTCAAGAGCTGACTCCAACATACTCATGAACCTATCCTACTTCAGCCTTGCACAACCAGCTAATGTTTCTCTCCATCACTGCCCAGCTGCTGAAGGAGGTATAGAGGATATTAGCAATAGATGCAGGTCAAGATAAGCCTAAATATTAACAACAGTCTGATGGGCAATTTGAAATCTAACACCAGAAACAGATTTCAAAAAAAACTAAATTAGAAATTATTAAAAGGAAAATGAAATCAGAATGAACAAATTCAAGAAATAAAGGGATACAAAATAAGCCAAACATGGGATATATTGAGTTTTCTGTTTTACCTTGGCACTCACTATTTACTCAATGGCTCTCAGATCTATCTCACTTTTATCAGCAACCCTCACGATTTTGCTTCATAGGATAGACACTATCCTGGCTCCCTAAAGAAAAGTCCTTGAGAAATCATCCAGATTGCTGCCCTCTTGGTATATGCACTTTTGAATTGGATATATATTATGTTGGAGATTGTCACACTTAGACCATTTCCCCTGAAAGGCATAAACCACCAGAATTAACAGCTGCAATATTTGCCATAAGATATGTCCTATGTCCTGTTACAGCGTGCAATTGTGTTTCTCCTAAAGATATACAGTGGTTGCTGGCAGTCAACAAAATATTTACATAATTTTCCTCTAGATTGATGTTGTTTACATTCCTCAGTGTTGATGCTGATAGGAAAGGAAGAACAAGCAGAAACCTTACCAAAGCTAGTGACAGGCTCCCAGCCAAATATCCCCTTACCAGCCCTCTTGGCTGCCTCCAGGAAGATGATTCTGACAGCTAGGCCCCAAGGACTCTGGATAGGGCTAATCCATTTTAGTTTCATAAGAGCTCCCTATTTACCCTGATCTTAGCATTATTATAGAAACAGTCAGCTTCAGGCTAGGAAGAGAAATTCCTTTGTTTAACATTAAAGCAATGGGAAAGTGAGAGAATCACCACAGTAGCTTGTAGGGGCAGCATTAGCATGGATATTAAGCAGGAAGGGCTTTTAATTGTGTCAGTAGATTTAACTAGGCTGGCTGCTTTACTGTCATTAGATGGTTTGGACTTCTGCAAAGCAAGAGAACGACTGGTCCTCTTGGACTTAAGAAAAACATAGTTCTACTATTGTTTGTATCTTCCCAAGAGAAAAATTCCTCACATAGGGATACTTCTGTGTCTTTTCCTTACACAAATCAGCAGGGAATGAGGTTACAGGGGAAAATGTATATCCACATTTCCTTTCCCTGGGTATCATAGTATCTTGGGGCAGCACTTGGTAAAGTTCTCATGCAGGGCAGGAGTCAGTAAGGCGTGATTCTGTATGGAGAAAATCTTCAAGGAACAGCTCCAAATGCGGTTCTTATATAATGCTGGTTCTGGGACTCTATTATCTTAATGGTAACATGGAGAGCATATATAGAACACCTGAGAATTTAGCATAGAAGCTCATATCCAACTAGCAGGATTTCTATAATAAGGAAGATGGCATCGATGCTTCCAGGGAGCTCACAATCTCTCACGCTGGTGGGGACAGATTTCTCCCAGAGAAAAGATGCTCAACTACAACTTTCACTGACCTTGGCATAGAGTTCTTGCCTCATCACACAAAATTCATCATGATAACTCTCTGACACATTCTACTGCAATGAGGCCACAGAGTACCTAGTAGCCAATGATAGGCTCCCTAATGATAGGGCAATAGGAAGAAACTCAACATCGCCAAGGTCCATAGGCTCAAAGAAGCAAAGATGGAGTTAGGGAAAAGGCTGTGGAGGAGAACAAAGAATACCAGAAAGTTGTATGCAAAGTAGAAGTGGATATGGGGAGGGGGGAGAGACACGAAACTGGAAGTACAGAAGGACATCACAAGGGAAAGTTGATCAAATGGCATTTAGTATAGTATAATAATCATTGGACTGGGAAGCAAAAATCAGAGCTTCCATCCCTGTTTGTGCCACTAAAAATGATGTGTAACTTTGGGCAAGTCATTTCACTTCTTTGGGACTCAATTTCCTCATCTTTGAAATGAGTAAATTGTACTAAATGATCTCCTGGGCCCCTTGGATATATAATATTATGTGAATCTGTGGAAACACACTTTTGGAAAGAAATGATAATACCAGGCTACAATGTATATGAAAGCATTTTGAAAAAAAAAAGTATAACAATACAAAGGCAATGTGTTATTATCAATTGATATTTAATAAATGTCTCTAATGTACTCAGCATTATGCTAGGTGCTGCTAGTATTATTGTATTTATTTTTTTTTTCATTTGAAGCATTTGGTTCCTCCTGTGCATCAGGTATTATATCTGCCCAAATGGCAAGGGTCACATTGCATCCCTTGCTTGTTTTGTACACAGTACCACAGAATCTCAGAATCACAAAATCTCTGAGATTTCAATAGTTACCAATCCCAAGCCCTACTTAAAGAATTCCTTCTGCAGTATCACCAACAACAGGTGATCCAGCTACTGCTTGAAAACTTCTCAGGCAAAAGACAATATCACTTCCCAAAACAATACATTCTACTTTGTGATAATTGTAATGGTGAGGAAGTATTTTTACATGCAGCTGAATTATGCTTCTATGACTCTTCTTCCAATTTTTTTCCTTATTCCGTCCTTTGGGATCACACAAAACAAAATCTAGTCTCTTTTCCATATTATAGCCTTTTAAGTCACTTAAGACAGCTATCATTTCTATTCTGAATTGTCTCCTTTTCAGGCTAAACATTTCCACTTGCTTCAGCCAATTCTCATGTGGCATTGTCTCCATCCCAGTCATGACCCTAGTGTGGTTTCATTGGACATGATGTAGCTTCTAAATGTACTTCCTGAAATGTGGTGTCCAGAACACAGAACTTTAGATGTCATCTGACCAGGGCAGACCCCAGTGGGACTACTATCTCCATTCTCAGTATTATGCTTCATTAAATGAAGCATGGGATAGTCTTAGCTTTTTGAATTGTCATTTTATATCATTAACTCATGTAAAGCTTTCAATTTATTGAGTTGTTTGGATCTTTTTTACACCGTTACCCAGTACATCCTAGTCATCTATAATTGTAAAATTGATTACTTCAATCTACAGGCAAAATTTTACATCTACCAATATAGTTTCGTCTTATTATTGGCCCATCATCCTAGCATGTAAATATATTTGGGGGGGGGGGCTTGACTTCATTAGCCAATGTGTTCTTTCTCCCAAATAGTTCTTCCAAGCCCTTTGGATAATATGTTACCCTTCCCAATAAAGTACCCAAGCTCCCGCTATATCTCTGACCTATCCTGATGTATGATGTAATTACAAATCCAGGAATACTATTCACTGAAACCAGGAAGGGTGTCTAGAGTTTGATGCAATAATGTAGTAAGCCTAGGACAAGGCTTCTCAAAGGTTCCGTGGCTGGAATTTGATTATGTCTGAGACTCTGGTGTCATTCTTAGTGAAATTATTTTCCCATCCTTGGAAATGTCAACTGCTATTCTAATTTTCAGAGTATATGCTGATATAGTTTTAGAGATATTACCAGCTGTTATCATAATATGGAAGACGGATGCTCCCTTATTATCTTTCTCTTGTTGACCCATCTCTGACTTCTTGTTCCATCTTTGGATATCTCCGTGTAAACCATGAGTTCAAATATATCAATAAAGGACTATTGTTGTCAGAATTGAATTGCTGGTCTCATTCTTCTCTGAAGCTCTCTTAAGGTTCCAAATCCACTGTATCAAATTAGAACAGATTTACCCTGCTTTACACCCAGGAACAGATAGAGCAAAAAAGTACCCTTTACATATGTACCAGTATGGGATTAATAGATCCCAAGCCTCTTTGACTATACCACTGGAGGAAGGGAAGGAGGAAGAATGAATTAAACAGTCAACAAGCATTTGCTAAATATCTACCATGAGCTAGGTAGCACACTATGCTAGGTGCTGAGGATACAAGTACAATGAATGAAAAAGTTTCAGCTCACAAGTTGACATTCTACATTCTAATCACGGACATAGGTTTATCTATTTACATATCTACCTATCTATTGTAGCTAGATACGATCTTTCATGTCTAGATAGACAGATAGATGGATGGATAGATATAGCATCAATTTAATACTCCAAATCCATCTGCTGAAATTATAGAACAGGTAACAAAAGTTGTAAGTTCCCTCCATTCTCACCTTGAATAGGTGAATTTTCAGGTTGTAAGGGTATAGCCGTTTTAGGTCAGCAGTAGCCTATTCGTATATAAAGAGATCCTGATGATTGGTTAAGGATTGGAGAAGTCTACGGACTTGTCCAAGTAGTGTTGTGTTGTTGTTTTCTACCCACTCACTATGAGGGAATGGAATAGAATTTAAAATGGTAGGAGTGGGCATTGCTAGCATTTGAGTGATGGAAAGGAGTCAAGAAGACAATTACAGAGGAAGAACTAAGCTTGAGCTTGGTCCTCACCTTTTCACTTGTGTCTCTCCTAGACTGTATTAAGTTGGGGTGTGGAAGAGAGAAAGGATGGATTTCTCTTTTAAAATATAAGCTAGATAAGAATGCAGACATAGGTCTGGTCAGGGGATATCCACATGGATTCAATAGTCAATATGACTCTTTCTTTGTATACTCCCTTTCTCGGTGGGGAAATAAATATTGAACTTTGATGAGACTGTCTCACCTAATTGTTAGTTATGTCCAATGGGCTTTCTTCTTTGTTTTCTTGGTGTGATATTTTTCAATTCTACAGGTTAGTATAGCTCTCTGCCACTTTGGTCCTTTGGCTTTTGTATTTTCTCATTGAAGGTATACTGTCGGCCTTCCTGGCCGTGTGCAGCCCGGCCCGGCGGGCAGGAGCTGGGACTGGGACGTGGGTGCGGCGCGGCGCTGTTTAGTCAGCCTGGTGCAGCGGCGGCCCCGGGGACACCGGGGACAGCGCTGCTGGCACCACATGAGCCTGAGCCCGGCTGGGCCGCACAGAAAGCAAGGCAGGGAGCCTGGCTCCCGGCCCCTCAGAGGTTTCTTCAGCCTGAGACTAGCCTGAGGGGGAGGAACTAATTGTCTGCACCATGGCGAAGCGGGAGGGCAGTACCAGCCCAGTACTTCGGCAGATTGACAAGCGGTTCCTGGTGTGCAGCATCTACCTTGATCTATACCATTGCCCTAAGGTTTTACCCTCCCTCCACACCTTTTGTGAGAGGTGCTTGCAGAGCTATACGCCTGCGCAGAGTCTGTCGTTGTCTTGTACTGTATGCCGCCAGACTTCCATCCTCCCCGAGCAGGGTGTTTCTGCTTTGCAGAATAACTTCTTTATCAGCAACTCGATAGAAGTAATGCAGAGGACCCCTGATGGAGGCCGTGATCCCACTGCCTCTCACTCACTCTTCACTGTGGCTGGGCGTCCTCTCTCCTGTTCCAACCATGAAAGCAAGACAATGGAGTTCTACTGTGAGTCATGTGAGACAGCCATGTGTGGGGAATGTCGAGCCAGAGAACATGGGGAGCACGCACTGCAGTGCTCTGGGATGTGGTAGAGCAGCACAAGGCAGTCCTGCAGAGACAGCTGGACACCGTGAGCAGCCGGTTGCCCTGACAGCGGCCACTGCCTTGGTGGGAGAGATCAGGCAGCAGCTGGTGGATCGGAAGGCTGAGGCCCTGGCTCAAATCAGTGGGGCCTTCGAGGAACTGGAGCAGGCTCTGCAGCAGCGCAAAGGGGCACTGGTCAAGGACCTGGAGGCCATCTGTGGGGCCAAGTAGAAGGTGCTGCAGGCCCAGCTGGAGAAGCTTCGTCAGGGCCAGGATCATATTGGGAGCAACTGCAGCTTTGTGGAGCAGGCCCTGCGGTTAGGCTCAGAGATGGAAATGCTGTTCTTGGGCAAGCAGATGGTGGAGTGCCTGGCAGAGCTGGCCAGCCAAGCCTTGCCTGAGTGGCCTCATGAGAATGGGCAGCTGGAGCTTCTTCTAGAGGCGGATGGCCTGTGCCGCTCTATTCTCAGCTTGAGTGCACTCCTAACCACTAGTGACACAGCCCACGAGACAGTGGCTACAGGTGAGGGCCCTCACCCGGCGCTAGTGGGGCAGCCAGCCTCACTGACTATCACCACCAAAGACAAGGACCGGCAGATTGTGCGCACAGGTAGGGAGGAACTTCGGGCTGAGCTGACAGGCCTCGATGGGGCTCACCTTGAAGCCTATGTGCTGGACCACAAGAATGGCACTTATGAGCTGGTCTACACAGCCCGAGCAGAGGGTGAACTTCTCCTCTCTGTACTACTGTGTGGGCAGCCTGTACGGGACAGCCCCTTCTGAGCGCATGCCCTGCACCCTGGTGACTTGCCTCCTTCTCCTGATGATGTCAAGTGCCAGGTCAAGTCCCCTGGTGGTCCCGGTGGCCACGTGTGTCAGAAGCCTGTGCCCCAGCCCAGCTCCATGTGTAGCACCAGAGGCAAGAGGAAGCACAACCCTGTTGAGGATGAACTGGTCTTCCCAGTTGGCAGCCATGGGCGAGAGAAGGGTAAATTTACCAACTTACAGAGTATCTCTGCAGCCAGCAGTGGCCGTATTGTGATGGCTGTCAGCAACAACCAGTGCATCCAGGTATTTTCTAATGAAGGTCAGTTCAAACTCCGCTTAGACATAGGTGGGCCAGTCATATCATGAGAGTAAAGGATAACTCATGGACATCCTGCATGTTCTTTGCTATACTTGCGCTAGAGACCGAAAGAAAGGCCCCACCACACTGGAGGGCCACATGTGAAGGATTGGGGGAGGAGATGGACAAAAGTCATACATGATTAGAAGATACCAGTGGGTTGTAATCTGGACGTGTGAAGGCAGTGCATGCAGTATAAACATTTATGAAATCACAGAGACATGGAAAGATCAAAGGAAGAGAAAATCAATTCCATTATTTTTCTGCATGTTATATACTCCCCCGTCCAGCACTTTTATCTTTTTCCCTCTCTTTTCCAAGAAGGTTCCTGATGGATATATATGAGGCTTCTTAATATACTACAAGTCTTGGAATTCTTCTCTTACTTGATCCCGAAGTAAAAATCCAGGCTCTAAGAGATTTGCTGAGTTGACCATAGTCATGTAGCTAGTAAGAGTCGGTATAGAAACTTGAGTCCAGACCTCCTAAATCTAAGTCTTTTGCTTTATATAGCTAAAGCTGTATGTGTATATACATGAACATGTATACATGTGCACATATGCTTACATATACACAAGCACATGCATATACACATAGACATGTAAATATAAGTGCATGTTTACATATACATACACATGTCCATATACACATGAAACATATACATACATCTGCATATACATGTATACTGAACATATGCGTTTGTTGTCATTAATTGGGTCCAACTCTTTGTGACTCCATGGGCCAACTGGTTTTTGGGTTTTCTTGGCACAGACACAGGAGTAGTTTGCCATTTCCTTCCCCAGTTTTATGTAGGCAGGGTTGCAATGACTTGCCCAGAGTCACAGAGCAAGTTCTGAGGTCAGATTTGAATTCTCATCTACTGTGCCACCTAGCTGCCCTTATGTATGCCCACTAATGCATACACATATACATATGTACACATATACATACATATATACATGCATATATGCATGCTGCTTATTAATTCTTTTTAAAAATATGTGTTCATAAAATGTATATATACATATATATGTACATCACATGTGTGCATTCATATTGATACACATACCCCAAAAAGAGAGAAAGCTATGATAAAAATCAATTCACTCGATCACTTTATTTGCCTTTTTGCATATTGTCTGTCACTTTGGAGTTGTAGTGACCAGACTTATGATAGCTACTATTATGAATGTGATGGCACTGTGCTTTATTCTCAGTGACAAAGAAACATTTATACACCTACTGCTGTCTAGCTCTTTCCCTGAGCTCTGGATCAGCTTGCACCATTTTTTTCTACTTGGTATTCTTTTTTTTCTCCTACAGAGACTAAAGGAGGATCAGAAAATTCTTAAGTGGTGCAAGGCAAAATCTAACCAGCAGCTGCTCATTATTGTGTCTCAAAGTAATGGGAGCTTTGTCATTGGCCACTTACATCCAGGAGGGCTTCCTACCTCCCATCAGGTTACTGATACACAGAGGGTGTACTTCCTCTTCACTGGAGGTTGGAAACCAATAAGGATTGCTTCAGCACGAAAGTGCCCTCCCCCCAAAAAAATACATGTGGTAGTCTTGGGATGGAGTATGTTTTCTCTTCTTATCTGCTTTCAACCAAAACTCTCTAAGGGTCCCATCACCATTATATCTCTCTCTGATTTGCTTTCCCACACTGACATGACTTTACCTAACCTAGATACACAAACAATTGGCCATGTAAGCCCCACAGTACATGGAGGATCAGCTATAGTGACAAGTCATACTGATGTTAAGGCACCTACCAGTTTTTGTTTGTTTCCCCATTCTGCTAAAAACTGGCTCAGCAATATGACTGTAGAACTACATCCAACCAATGCAGACCAACACTGAGATTCTCATATGAAAGGCCTGCTAACAGTGGTAATGGCAATCAGTCCCAACCTCAGGATATTCTGAATTTTTTATCTCCAAACCAACTCCATCATCCTTGGTGCTGGAGTTTTCACAGCTCTCTATTGCACCCCAATTAAACTTACTAGATCTTTGTATATAGGGGAGGTAGGATAAGTACACAGACCTTGTGCTGTCTCTCCAGATAAACACACAGCAGAAGAGAGCACTGGATGTAGAATTCTCCCCAGATAGCTACAAAGTCTACCTTTATAGCCTAGCCTGCTCTTTAGACTCTCCTTGTTCCATGATATACAAGTGAAGGCACCTCACTCTATGATCTCCCAAACCCCTGAGCTCTAAAGCTAACCCTATTCCAGAATCCAAGCCCTCTTCCTCACTCATGCACCCTGAGCCATCAATAAGCTCTCCAAACTCTACTTTTCCATAAGCACAAATAGAGGTTGAACCTCACAGTGGCAACAAACCATGCTTGATCACTGGCATCAGGAGACTATTCCAACAGTCTTCAATAGCCCAGGGGTGGGGGATAATTAAGGGTTGAAAAAAGCTTCATGAACGCCATGTCTTCCCTTTTTAGCTTGTTGTCTGACTCCTCCTAGAATTTTTTACCTTAACACTCAGGCAGGAGAATATTTTCTGTTTTGTTTTCAACCCCTTCTTGAGGATGATCAGCTCTGTATGATCTTTTTTCCATTAAAGCAGCAAATGGTGTTAATATCTGAAGGTGACAGACTGCAAAGTACCCAATCTCTTTGAGATATCCAAGCCCATCGTCCTGAACATAGTATAGATTGTCTTTCCTCAAATGGATCATCTACATTGACAATCTCAGTTGACTCTGTAAAAGGCTTTACCAAACTTTATTTCTGTCATCAGTAAATACCCCTTTCCATCCTAATGGGAAATCTATGATGCAAAGATAATAAACACAGGCTACTACCTACTCAGGTTTAATTTAGTGATGCCATTAAGAAAGTGATGCCTAGTCAGTCCTCATGGTGCATACAGGTAATTACAGTGTAACAACAATGTTGCTAGCAGCTGCTGTGGGGGCATAAGACCAACAACACCAGCACACAGGAAGGCTGCCAGCACAGATTCTTTGATTTGCTTTTCTAAGGAAAGCAACTTTAAGGGATTAGCAATCTTACTTTAATTAAACATACATATGCCATTCACTTAGTTCAGGGGGAAAGGCCAGTACCCTGAACTTCAGAGAGAATACAAATAGAAATTACAGAGACAATATAAACAGATCAACATTTCTGTCTAACCAAATCACAATATACGTAGTTACCAGAGAAGCACCAACATCTGGGTTTTCCAAAGGTAGTGGGCTCCTTAACGGCTACCCAGAATCTCCACACAACACTCTTCCAGTGAGTGAGAGCCCCAAACTAAATGGTAACCTCTGAGTTTATATACCCTGTTCAGGGTCAAAGGGCTTCACAATCATGCTACACAAAACCATGTAAAGCGTCTTCAGGCATCACAACCATGAAACTCAAACCTATGTAAACTAGGCTTTCTTGTTTCTGAAACAGGTAGTCAAAGACTCCCTATTTAATCAAAGAAACAAAGGCCAGACACATCAAAGGCACATATTTACTTCAGTGCTCCAAAAGGGAAAACAGTAAAAATGTCCCACCTTAATTACTAATGCACACAGCTTTGGGGGAGGCTTAGGCAAGTGGATCTCTTGATCTCTGAACTGCAGCAGATTATGCTGATTGAGTGTCTGCATTAAATTTGACATTAATTTAATGATCCTTCAGAAATGAAGAATCATTGCATTATCTAAGGAGGTGTGAACTAGCCCAGATTGGAAACGGAATAGGTCAAAGCTCCTTTCAGTAGTGAGAATAAGGTTGTTAGTAGCCATGTACTTCTAGCCTGGGTGTAATGGGAAAATCCAGCCTCAACACAAAAGAAAGAGGAGAGAGATAGAGAAGGAAGAGAAGGAGAAACACTTTGGTTTGGTATCATATCAGAGAAGAAGAGGAGAAAGTTGCCATTTGCAAAAATGTGGGTTTGGCTTCTGAAAAGGCAAAAAGCATGATCGGAATTTACTGTTCTGAGTTTCTTTGTTCCCCATATTTAACCTTTTTTCAAAGTCTTAGTTTTTAGTTGAAAGAGTAGATTTATCTGAATTGGGCAGAACTCTGCATTTATTATTGTCTAATCTGACTTCTTCCATAATGTTTGCTTCCTACATAATGGCTTCTTTTTCTTTGCTGTCCCTCTTCATGATAGCCCTTGATCTTCATGTTAAGAGTAAAAAGAGAAGGCCAAAAATTTCTTACCAAAACTGCAATTACTTTCAAATAAAATAGGAAGGCCTGGTAGAGGAACCTTCACAAACATAGCTCAATTTGACAATACTGTTTCATACTGTTCTTTGTTAGAAGTCTATAAATATCCATTAATAAAACAATGACCTAAAAGGTAAGAAAAGGGAGAGGTGGCAGGGAAGACTTCTGCAGAGCAGTGTCTAGTTTTTAATTTTCAAAGATGTAAATTTATACTGCCTGAAGGCAAAATAATATTTCTGTTTCCATCTTCAGCTTATGTAATAGATCTGACCCTGAACCATTTTCTACCCTAAGTAGAGAGCCACGATATTTCATGGAAGCAGACCTTATACATATCACAGCAGGGTTCATCCCAGATTTGTGGTTTGTTGTGGGGGAAGAAGTTTAGATAAGAAAAGGTGAAAGGCCACCCTTTAATTTTCCATTATTTAATAATATCTAGGATGAAATAAAGGAGTGATTTTTTTAAACTACTAGTGTCCTTTATAACCTTGTTTCGATTCTATTAACAGTAAATCTGATTGCCTGAGGTCCAGCCAAAGCTTTATAACATCAGCACTAAACTGAAGCTCATCTTCAAATGAAAGGAACTGGGTTAGAGGTGTTTTGGCCATCAGAATTTGTTACTCTCAGGAGGTTTCAATTTGCATTTTTAGGATACCTCAACCCCTACATTTAGGTAGTAAATCACTCTGCTATTCAGATTCTTTGATATAGGCTGAGAACAACAGCTTCTCTGTAGACAAGAAGGCTAAATTTGTCCGTGAAGTTCCTGAAGAATAAAAAAACAGAAATATAGAATCACATAGTTGAAAGAGGATTTGGAGATCATGTATAGTCAGTCCATCAATTGCAAAGTTGCAGGAATCAATTCTTCAGTGTTCTTATCACTTCCTTACTTAATGAACTTAACTAACTTTGTTACCTCTAGGATCAAATATAAACTCCTCTGTCTGCCAAATAAATTTCTTTACACACTAACTTCTCTTTACCATGTTAGCTTTCTTAACCCTTACTCCCCTACATTCATGCTAGCATCCAGTAAAATCATTATTTCTGCTGTTCCTCACACATAATGTTCCATCTCTCCATTTCATTCTTTTATGCAGGTTGTCCCCTAAATCTGGAATATACTCAATCCTCCCCTTTGCCTCATAGAATCCCATTTTTTCTTTCAATTTTAGTGCGATTGTCAACTACACGAGGCCTTTTGTGACCTCCTCATCTGCCAGTGCTTTTCTCTTTAAATTAGCTTGTATATATTTGTATATACTTATACGTATATATGTTGTCTCCACCTACAGAATTAATTTCTTTGTTTCATTTTCCTCAATATACAGGACAACAACTGGCACATTTTGTCATTGTTCAGCCATTTCAGTCATGTCTGATGCTTTGTGACTCCATTTGGGATTTTCTTGGCAAAGTTACTGGCTTGGTTTGCAATTTCTTTCTCCAGTTCATTTTACAAATGAGGAAGCTGAGGCAAACAGTGTGACAAATAGTATGTGACTTGCCCAGAGTCACACAGTTAGTAAGTATATCAGATCAGATTTGAACTCAGGAAGAGAAGTCTTCCTGACTTCGGGCTCAGCACTCTATCCATTATGCCACCCAGCTGCCCTGCCTGACAGGTAGTAAGTACTTAATACACGTATGTTGATTACTTGATTTAAAGGTCCAGGCTTCCCTAGAACAGTTCTAATGGGAAGAGATTCTCTTTGAAGGAGAACCTGTTTTAGTGTCAGAAAAGTGCTAAGCATTTAGAAAGTTCCTATTATACTAAATCAAACTCCTCCTTTCATTTAGTCCTGGATCAGGGATTCTGTAGAGTAAGTCTAGGCCCTTTCCCATGTAACTCTTCAAATATATGAAGATATCTATCATGTCTTTAAGAATTTATATAGTACTTTAAGTTTTGCAAAGGGCTTTATAAATATCTCCTCCTTTTATTCTCACAGCAACCTTGAGAAGTAGGTGATTTATGAATGAGGAAACAGTCTAAAAGAGGCTAACTGACTTGCCCAAGGGCACACAACTGGTAAGGATCTGAGGCCAGATTCAGACTCAAATCCTCTTGATTCCAAGTCTAGTACTTTGTAACAACCAGTTGCCTATTTTATTTTTCTTTTCCAGGCTAACTATTTCCAATTTCTTGAATAATTCCTCATGGCACAACTTCTAAACTCCTCACCATCCCGAAGATGCTTTATTGTGTTTCTGTATTCCTCAAAGCATGACACAATATTGAGCAATGTACTCTAGAAGTCATCAGATTAGTAAAGAGTATGATGTGACCATTACTTCCCTTAACCTAGACATTGCATTTCTACTAATTCAGCCTAAAGATTATATTTGTTGCTAACCACATCAAAGCATTGGCTCAAGCCAGACTTCCAGTCAATTCATATCCCTAGGTCTATATTTTTTCCCCTTGAAATGATTGTTAAGCCATGTTTTCCTGATTCTATGCATGTATAAATGATTTAAAAACAATTAAATGGAGGAGTTTACATTTTTTCAGTTAATTTTTTCATCTTATTGGTTTGGGTCTAACATTCCAGCATATCAGGACCTTTTCTAATATTATACTTGGTATCCAACATAACTGTTATCCTTTGAAGTATTATATAATCGGAAAAATAAATTAAAAAAAAACATGCCCTCATCCAAGTCACTGATAAAGATGTTGAGCAGACCTTTGGGATAGGCTTCTAAAAACTTCCATTAAGATTGACGTTGATCTTTTAATCAATATTCTTTGTATCAGGTTGATAAATCAACTGTGTATCCTTCTCCAAATAGCTATTATGCAGCCCATACTTCTTCATTTTTCTCCTAGGGATATCATGAAACATTTTATTAGCTTGTTGAAATCAAGAATTGCTAAGTTTATGGCATCATCCCTATCCAGCAGCCTGATAACCATATCAAAAAAGACAATAAAGTTAATTTGGTATGATTTGTTATTTGTGAACTCATGCTAGCTTCAAAGTGTTCAAAGACCTTGTATTTAATAGAAAGATGGAGAGAGTCAATTTTGTCAATAGATGAAAGAATGTTTTATAATTTTTATCATTTCTCTGTCATTTACTATAATTTCTCCTATTTGTACAAATGCAGTTTAAATACACATAATTGTGAGAAAATATTATACATTTTACCTTGAAAAATAAATTATAGTCATAAAAATTATTACATTTATTCATGAGAGAAGAGTGATATGGGCAGTGAGAATTTGGACAGTTTGGGACACAACAGAGTGATCAGTGAAGGCTTCCTGAAGAATGCTCATCTTTAGCTTGGCCCTGAAAATTGAATAGTACACATACACAGTTAAAGAATATGCTTTTGTATCTTTTTTAAAATTTCTTCTATACCTCTTTTTAAATATAACTAGTGAAATCTCACCACGATAATGGTGTAATGGTGACCTACGGGGATGGAAGGATAGTTGGAACATTCAACTGATGGAGCCTCAAAGAAAATGCTCCCAGATCACTGACTGTTATTTCTTTTTTCCTTTTTATCATCTCCATGGCTGCACCTACGTTATCTTCATCCATTATCGTTCCTCTCAATTCTTTCACCTTGCACCTACAATCCTGTATTTGATTCTTTCAAAAGAAAAGCCTCCCTGCCAGTTTCTTGATAGTTGCCCCTGGTTTCAATGGAGTAGATTATCACAGGTTCTGCCTAGTGGATGAGAGTCTGGCCCTTTCATAGGAAATGATTTGGCTCTAGGAGTCTTTTCTACTTTCATTCCATATCCTTACACCTCCCTCCCCCTCCCACCTTTCACTGCACTCCCACTCAGCTCACTACAGACTTTGTGTTGCTTCCAGGATTTTACCCACCAAAGAGCAAAGCTATCCAATACCTACATTCCCATTGAGGCATGAGAGACTTCGTGTACCCTTCCTTATCCCATCCCCCAAACATACACAAAAGAATGCATCTCTAAAGGACAAATTTGAGGAAGCATGGGATATGTTAAGAGATATGATTAATTGATGATCTCCCTCATAGTATATCATATTCATTGCCCTAGGGACAAAATAGGAAAATATAGGATTCAAGGCTATTTTCATATCTCAAAAGTTTTTTTATGTCATAGGATTTTTATGTCATAGGATCAATCAGAGATCTTGACCTGGTATAAGATCTCAAAGACAATCTAATCCAATTCCCTCATTTAAGAGAAGTGGGGAGCTTAGTAACATGTCCAATCTCATGTAGATAGGAAATATCAGAAGTGGCTATATGCCTATCACAGAATTTTTCCTTTCGAAGGGCTGAAAGAACCAGTATAATATTATTTGCTCTTTACGCTAAGAGAAGCAGTTTAGTCAGTCAGAAAAAGCCTGCAATTAAATTTCCAAATACTTAGGGTCTAATCCTTGTTTGTCCTCTAAATTAGCTGGGCACCTTTTAGCAGTTCACTTGCTAATGCAGAAAGCTATTAGATAAAGTGGTTAGAGTCCCAGGCCTGAAGTCAGGAAGACTTGAGTTCAAATCTGAACTGCGTGACCCTGAGCAAGTCACGTAACCCTGTTTGCCTCTGTTTCAAAAGTTACTCCAGTGTCTTTGCCAAGAAAACCCCAAATCCAATCATGAAGAGTTGGACATGAATGAAAAATGAGTAGTCATAGTAACCATTTCCTCCTCTCTAAAATGAGAATATGAATTGTTCAATTCTCCAATAAGTTGCTATTATGTCTATAAAATGTAATACCAAATGTAAAAACCCTGCTAGGGAAAATTTCCTACAAAATAACAAATTTAAATCATGTTTGTCTTTATTTTTGTGAAGTAAAATGCTCTAACACTTAAGAGGAAGTCTGGGGGATTAGAGCATTGGTTTTCTCTTCCTAGCTATGCCACTAACTTGCTGTGTGATAACAGACAGATCAATGTTTCCAGGCCTTGGTTTTTTGTCAGATGAGAGGTTTGATTTAAATGGCTTTCAAGATGCCTTTCAGTTCTAACAGTCCTTGTTTCTAAGTATAAGAATATACACAGCATAAGGGTAAGTTTTTTTTTTACTTCATGTGAAAGATAACAGTACCACAAAATCTCAGAGTTGAGAGAGACCTCTGTAGTTATGTAGTTTAATGTAAATCTGAAGAATTCCCTTTATGACCTACATGACAAGTGGTCATCCAGCCTTTTCTTGAGGACTTCCAGTGAACATCCATTGTACTTTTGGTGATTGTCAGGAAGGTTTTCCTCTTATCAGTCCAAAATCTACCCTTTGCCACTTCCACTACTGGTTGTAACTGTTCCCTAAAGACAAACAGAAGAAAATTAATCCCTCTTCCATATGACATCCTTTCAAATACTTCAAGGTAGGTTTCTGGTCCTCCTCTCCCCACCCATTGTTTTCTCTTTTCATGGCCAAACATCCCCAGTTCCCTCAATCTATTCTGAAACCACTGGAACTGGAGGCCCTTCCCTCTCTTATTTGAAAATCCTTTTAATATTTTCAGATTACCAAGGTTTGGTTTGACTTGTATTTGCAGCATGCTTTTTCCCCACTTCTAGCTCACAGAGAAGAGAAATGTAAAAGATAGGTAGCAAGATATCTATTGAGTAGGAGATTTTCAAAGAGAAAGGGACTTGTTTTTATCCCTTAGTCTTAGGCAAGCTCAGGACTAGTGGAAAAACTGTTCAGAAACCCTTTCTCTCCAACAGTTTCTCTCCATTCCCAAGGAAATGTAAATTTTAGCTTCACTGTTTTTTTTCAGAACCAGAATCTTTGTCAGAAAGAGATGGGAGCAAAGTCTGTCAAAAGTTAAACTATCACAGAACCAACTGTGTCAAGAATTTTCTCTCTGTAGAGAAAAGATAAAAATTGTGTGAGCACAGTATGGGGGTCATGGTGGTAATATTAGAAGGAGACAATAGTAGTTACCCATATTATTGCCCAACGTCTGGCTTTAAATAGAAATCAATCCATCCACAAGGATTTTTCCAATACTTACTAGATACCAGGATTTATACTAGGCTCTAGATTTACAACAGACCAAAAAAAAAAATCCTGGCTCTCAAGGAACAAAGAGTTTATATTATATTAGCGGGGTGGGAATAGGGAAGGAAAATGTGTACATGTGTAAGTGAATATAAAACATGTAGATAAAATATAATGTTAGTAGGTGGTTTGGAGGGCAGGGTAATAGGACAAGTCACATGTAGCTAGTGGTAGAGATGGTGCTTGAGTTGAACTTCAAATGTCACCCACAGACCAGGGTATGCCCCTTTACTCCAAAGTCTTCCAAATATCAACACAAAGAGATCCAGTTCATTCCTGCGGAAACATGACTACCTTTTTAAAAAAAATTTTATCATCTGAAAAATTATTAAATAGATTTTATTGTTACTTTTAGTTTTTCTATCACCTACATTTCCACCTCCTTCTCTCTTCTTCTACCTTCCAAGAGAGCCATCTATTAAGACAAAAAAAAATACTTAAAGAAAAAGGGAGGGAAAAAATTAGCAAAACCATCACAAAAGCATCAAGCATTTTCTTTTACTCTCAGGCACATTATGCCCCTCATCCTTTAGTTCCCAGTAATATCTCTTTTTTTTTAATTTATTTTTGACATGTTTGGTTTTCAGCATTGATTTTCACAGGCGTTTGAATTACGAATTTTCTCCCCATTTCCTCTCCCCCCCACTCCAAGATGGCGTACATTCTGGTTGCCCTGTTCCCCAGTCT
>CM053622.1:557105302-557139321 GCA_028646595.1 Phalanger gymnotis
TCATTTCCAAAATATACAGGGAACTGGACCAAATATATAGGAATACAAGTCATTCCCCAATTGAGAAGTGGTCAAAGGATATCAACAGACAGTTTTCAGAGAAAGAAATTAAAGATATCTATAGACATATGAAAAAATGCTTGAAATCACTACTGATTAAAGAAATTCAAATCAAAACATCTCAGATACAATTTCTCTCCTGTCAGATTGGCCAAAATAACAAAACAGGAAAACGATAAATGCTGGAGAGGATGTGGGAAAATTGGAACATTGTTACATTGCTGGTGGAATTGTGAACTGATCCAGCCATTTTGGAGAGCAATTTGGAACTATGCCCAAAGGGCTATAAAAATGTTCATATCCTTTGACCCAGCAATACTACTTCTAGGGTTGTATCCCAAAGAGATCACACAAGTGTGAAAAGGACCCATATGTCCAAAAATATTTATAGCAGCTCTTTGTAGTAGCTAAGAATTGGAAATCAAAGGGATGCCCATCAATTGGGGAATGGCTGAACAAGCTGTGGTATACGAAGGTAATTGTGCTATAAGAAATGGAAGAACCTACATGACATAATGCTGAGTGAGCGGAGCAGAGCCAGGAAAACATTGTACACAACCAAAGATATATGGATTTTGTGATGACTAACCCTGACAGACTTTGCTCTTCTCAGCAACACAATATGCAGAGATAGCTCCAAAGGATTCACGATGGAGAGTGCTATCTACATACAGAGAAAGAACTATGAAGTATGAACGCAGATCGAGGCACACTTCATGTTCGCCTTCCCCCTCCCTTTTTTTTTCTCTTGTATTTGTTGTTGGGTTGTGTTTTTTTTTCAGTTCTGTTTCTTCTTCCTCATGATTCATTCCATTGATCATAATTCTTCTCCACAACTGGACAAGTGTGTAAATTAATTTAATGCCAAGTTATTCATGCAAGATATACGGGATTCCATGCCGTCTTGGGGAGGGAGGGGGGAAGGAGGGAAGAAAATCCAGAACTCAAAATTATGTGTAGAAATGTGTGTTGCAAACTAAAACTAAAAATAAAAAAAAATTTTTAAAAAGAAGTGGAGGAATTCTAGAGGATAGAAAAAAAAGAAAACTCTTACCCAATAGGCAGATAGGAGGGAAAGGTGATAAGAGACATGATGGGGCATGAAAGGAGGGAGGGCAGACTGCAGGAGACAGTGGTGAGAAGCAAGACAGACTTCTGAAAAAGAACAGGATAAAAAGAGAGAGGAGGAATAAAATGGAATGGAAAGAAATGCACAGTTAGTAACTATAACTGTGAATGTGAATGGGATGAGTTAAATCATAGAACAGAAGTAGATAGCAAAATGGATTAGAAACCAGAATCCAACAATAAGTTGTATACAAGAGAAAGATTTGGGACAGAAAGACACAGCAGAATTGAAATAAAGGGCTAGAGCAGTCTATTATGCTTCAGCCAAAGCAAAGAGGGCAGGAATAGCAATCATAATCTCAGACAAATCAAAAGCAAAAATAAACTTAATTGATAGAGACAATCAGGGAAACTTCATTTTGTTAAAAAGTACCTTAGACAATGAAGTAGTATCAATAAATTTTACAGCGAGTTTGTCTGATAAAGACCTCATTTCTGAAATACATAGGAAATTTAGTCAAATTTTTAAAAATAAGAACTATTCCCCAAATGATAAATGATCAAAGGATATAAACAGGCAGTTTTCAGAAGAAGAAATCAAAGCTATCTATAGTCATTTGGAACAAATGGTCTAATTATAATTGATTAGAGAAAGGCACATTAAGACAACTCTGACATACCACCTCAAACCTGTCAGAAATAACAAATGCTGCAAGTCATTTGGGAAAATAGCTATAGTAATGAACTATTAGTGGAGTAGTGATGTGGTCTAACCATTCTGGAGAACAAGCAGGAACTAGGCCCAAAGGGCTATAAAACTGCCTATATCCTTTGACCCAGAAATATCACTATCAGGTCAGTATCTCAGAGATAAAAAAAGGAAAAGGACCCACTTCTTACCAAAACATTCATAGCAGTTTGTGTGTGTGTGTGTGTGTGTGTGTGTGTGTGTGTGGTAGCAAATAACTGAAATTGAAGGGATACCCATCAATTAGGGAATGGTTGAACAAGTTGTGTTACATCGTTTGTGAAAAAGCACTATTGTGCTTTAAGAAATGACTGGGGAGGTTGGAAAAAATATGACAAGACCTACATGAACAGATGCAAAGTATAGTGAGAAGAGCCAGGATATCAATGTGCACACTAACAGTAGTGCTGTAATGATGATCAACTATGAAAGACTTGGCTACTCTAATCAATACAATGATGCAAGACAATTCCACAGAACTTGTGGTGAAAAAATGCTATCTACTTCTAGAGAGAGAGCTGATGAACTGAGTGCAAACTGAAGTATAATTATCTTCCTTTATTTACTTTTTTGTGATATGACTAAAATGGAAATATATTTTGCATCTTTTCACATTTATAATTGATATCATGTTTGCTTTTTCAGTGGGTGGTGGAGTGATGAGAGGAAGGGAGAAAATCTGGAACTCAAAATTGAAAAAGAAAAGATTGTTAAACTTAAATAATAGAAAGAAGAAAAATTCTCCAGGATTTGTACTGTCTGAGCAAGAATTCACAGTATTTGTCTTCCCTTCTAGCCATGTAAGTCTAGTTTGCTGACCCTCTTGCTGATGGTTTTCATCATCGTCTTCTTCTTCTTCTTCTTCTTCTTCTTCTTCTTCTTCTTCTTCTTCTTCTTCTTCTTTTCCTCCTCCTCCTCCTCCTCCTCTTCCTCCTCTTTCTCCTTCTCCTTTCCTCCTCCTCCTCCTCTTCCTCCTTCTCTTTTTCTTGAAGAAAATACTTTCTGCTAGCAGTCAGCACTGAGGAATTCCTGACCTTTAGAACTCACAAAGCAGATACCAAAGTTAGAAACATCCATCTCACAACTGCTCTGCTGTCACTTGTGTTCAGATAAAGGAACACAAAGCAACAGAGACAACTAGGAACCTGATATTCAATTCTGGGTTACCTAGTAGAGAACATACTCTCTCTGATGTGTGTGAGTAGCTGTGATACCTGATCCTGGGAAAGGGGAGAGAAGAGAAATCCATTTCCCCTTCCCCTTTCAGGAAGTTTCATTTATGGCTGTCAGAATCCCAAGCCTTATGTTCAAAAGAGAGGAAAAGAAAAAGAGGCAGTAACTTTGAACTCTCTTTTTAGCCTACTTAGTGGGTGACTCCACCTGACTAAGTCACCAATCCTATTTGGCATAGCTACCACAGGGGCTGAGAGACTAACACAGGTCATACAAAGAGCCAGAGTACATGTGGCCCACTAGAAGATACCAGGATTCACTCCCATCCCCATGCATTGTATATACTCTGATCCAATCCTCTTCAAGAAAAGAAAACCAGGGATTCTATGAGGCAGAGTTGAGGAGAAGAAGCATTCAAGGAATAGGGTGCAATTTGCAAAAAGTTACAAAGGAAGAGATGGAATGTATTGTTTGACCAGTAGCAGGCCTGGCCATACTGGACTAGAGCATATGTGAAGGGGAATACCACTTAATGTGACTAGAGATATAGACTGCAGTCAGATTGTGCAAGGCCTTATATGCCAAAGAGAAGAGTTAATATTTCATTCTTTCCTAAGGAAATTTACTTTTTGAGACCTTTCTCTAATTAAAATATGATTGGTTTGTTCCCCATGAAGAAGAGGGCAATAAGGAGTCTCTAGATCTTTGGTGAACATAAGAGAGCAATTGTCAGGCTATCTGTAGAAATGTAACTTTAACAGACAAGTGCAAAATGTATTAGAGGGGGAGAGACTTAAGGAAGGGAGACCAATTAGAATACGCAATAGTCCAAGTGAAGAAAAACTGAACTAAGATGGTGACTATGTGAGTAGGGAGACAGGAACTGGAATAAGAAATATTCTGCAGGAAAAATTTACAAGACTTGGCAGCTGATTGGATATGGGTGTCAAAGGGGAAGAGAAGAAGCATTAATATAGCATTTACTTTGTGCCAGGCACTGTGCTAAGTGCTTTTTAACAAACATTATCTCATCTGATCCTTACAACAACACTGTGAAGTAGGTTATATTATTATCTCTGTTTTACTATTGAGGAAACTTGGGTAAAAAGAAGTTAAATGACTTGCTCAGGGCTATATAGCTAGTAGGTGTCTGAGGCTAGATTTAAACTCAGGTCTTCCTGATTCCAGGCCCAGTACTCTGTCCATTGTGCCAGCAGCTGCCTCTGAGTGTAGTAGAGGACTGATCTGGGATTACAAATCTGGATAACTGGATGCATGGTGGTGCTATCAATAGAAACAGAGAATTTAAGGAGAAGGGTGGCTTTGGAGGGGAAAGATAACCAAGTTCAGTTTTGGTCATGAGTTTGAGATACTTACACAAGTCAGAACTGTCAGTTGGTTATTCAGGACTGGAGCCAAGGAGTGAGTCTTACACTAGATATATAGATCTGGGAGTCATTTGCATAGATGATAATTGAACCCAATGAGAGTTACAAGATCACTATGAGGCAGTTCAGAAAGGAAAGAAAAGGCGCAGGACAAAGCCTTGAAGTATATGCGCACTTAGGGAATGAACATGAATGATGATAGAGCAAAGGAGATAGAGGATTATTCAGAAAAGTGGGTTATTAAAATGCTTTTAGATGGAAACTCTGCCCACCCCAAAAAAAAATTCCTCCCCACCTGCTGGAAAGAAACTTTATCCTTCATGGAAGACAAACCTTCCATTACACATTTATAGATAAAGATCAAATTATAAATTACCCAGGGAGAGGGAAAACATACATTTAATTTAACATCAAGATATAAATGACTGAAAGCACAAACTTTTTTGAAATCAGGCAGGAGATGATTGCACAGGGACTCTTCTCTCCACAGGTATTGTTGCCACTCTGGTTAAAATCCTCATTGCTTCTTCCTTGAGCTATTATACCAGCTTTCTGACTAAATCTTGACTTCCAGGCTCTCCCTTCTCTAATCTGTGCTCTATACAAGCTGCCAAAATAATCTTCCTAATTTAGGCTCTGGCCATGTCTGTCTCCTGCTCAAGAAACTTCAGGGGTTCCCTATTACCTCTAGGATAAAATAACAACTCCTAAGCTGAGCATTCAAAGACTTTCACAATCTAGATTTAGCAAGCCTGTTCAGGCTTATTTAACATGATTCATTTCATGATTTCTATGTTTTAACTGAAGTGTCCTAATCACTGAGCTTGGCCTTCCATCTCCAACCTTCATGCCTCCACAAAGATTATCTCCCATTTCTGAAATGCTCTCCCTCCACATTTCTGCCTCTTTGAACCCCAATGGAAGGGACTGCTTTTCGTTTTGGTTTTGTATTCTCAGGTGCTAAATAAGTGCTTATGGATTGATTGTCATGCCATGCATGTAAAAGAGGCTTAAGAGAAGCTTAAATGACATTGGATAGAAGCAAAAAATAAATAAATAAATAAATAAATAAATATAAAAAACACTGGAGGCTTAAAAAGGGAAAACTGGTATTAAAGTAAAACTTTAATCTCTTTGTAATTATTTTTCCCAAAGCCAACCTCGTTGCCACAGGAGCAACCATGTTTTGTACTCATCTATACAATCATCGCTATAGAAATTACAATGAACTATAATAACACCTAATTTATCAGGCATGGCAGGAGAAGGCAGGGTTCCACTTAAATGAATTTTCCAGATAACTTGAAAGAGAGCCTCTAAGTAACAAATCTTTAAAAAATAATAATAACCATTTTGATAGAAGTCTTTCTAAAATGGATTACGTGCTTCCCTGCTGTATTTTAAACCGAGTATACTGACCATTATTTAGGCTTTTATTGATGACTTACTGTGAATGAAGTAACTCACATTTAGAATGCTTTATGATTTATAAAGCAACCCTGTCAAGCAGTTGTGTCAAATATTATTATGTCCATCTTATTAGTTAGGAAAATAAGTCTCAGACAGTTTAAATTATTTTTCCAGAGTGACTTAACTAGTAAATTTGGAAACCTGGCTTTGAACCCAGATCTCTTTACTCCAAGGTCATTGTTCCTTCTGCTATATGAGGATGCCTCAAATATCAGAGCTTATTAAAGTAGGCTTGCTCCTATACTAATAAGGAGATATATATGGATATGTCTATGTATATACGTATATTTGTACATACACATATGTACAACTCTATATACACACACATGCAGGTATTTTTACAGTATATATATATATGTATATGGATATATAGATATAGATATATATGGAGAAGAGAGACATAACATTTATATAGTACTTTACAATTTTCGAAAGTGGTTCATATGTTATCACATTTGACCTTCACAACAACCCTAATATGTAAATGCTATCATTATTATCTTCATTTCACAAATGAGAAACCAATGCTGAGCGAGTTTAAGTGACCTTTTCGGGATGACACAGCTAGTAAAACTCAGGTCTTCTGACTTCAGTGTTCTATGCAATAAGCTACCCAACATATCTTTATTCCACACTTGACAATTTTAAAGTAATTTTCAAGTATCATCTAACTTGATCTCCTGGATTGCTGTGATTTTTGCATTCCTATAGCTGCTTTTTTTAACCCTTCTCCCCCTCCCCTTTCTCCTCCTGTAGTGTTAGGCCATCAGCTGCGTCCCTCTCTGCTTGGACCAGTCTTTGGCTCAGTGCCCACCCATCCCTTCTAAAATGCTATAGCACTTGATGTATTGGGTAAATTTAGACTTTATTTAAAGGGGTTTCTTAAAATTGCACCCACCTGGAGCTCTGTCTTCCAATTTGTAGATCATTTTGTCAGTAGGCAGTGGAAAGAATCCTGAATTGGAAGACAGAAAATTCAAGTTCTAGTCCCGTTTTTGCTACTAAATAACTGTGTGACAATGAGAAATTTCACTACCGTTCTCTGGGACTCAGTTACTTTATCAAGTAAAAAGAAGGGTTATCTTGAATTCTCTGTGGAGTCACTTTTACTTTTAAAATTTTATCCTATTCTCTTCATATCATTTAAAAGCTTTTAGTGCTCTATCTTACTTTTGAAAATGAGTACCTAGGCCTGACCTGTTGACTTGAAATAAATATTTATCCATTTTGCACATTGTTGGTTTTGCCAACATCGTGGTAGGATTTTCCATAGAAGACATTTCATTTTCTGTTGTTTTATTTCAGCTTTACTCTTTTGACTCCATCTAAGGCCATGTTTTATCATCTTCTGATTCCCTTCTTCAATCTCCCCACATTCCTTGTTCATTTCTGTATCAGACCTGAGGGCTTTTCTATCCTCTAATTTATTTTTAGTTATTGCTTTTTTCAATGTTACCTTTTCATTTAAAATAACAAAACTTCAAAGTTTCCCTGGGCCTTTCAGGCTTCTGTCTTTTTGTTTGTGAATGCAGTAAATGAGAGCTCATAAAAACTCTCTCTGCAGTTTCTTTAACTCAGTTTTGCCCACATCTTTTACTACTCCCTATACAGAACCCAAGACAGAGGTTAGCAGTGAATTAAACAATATTCAGCCTGGGTTGCACAGGAGCCCTACAACTGTTACATCTGAACAGGAAGGAAAAGAATGGAAGACATTAAACACATATAGCCCATGGTCATCCAACCCCAGAGTATGTCTCTGCATTCAGTGCAGAAATAAACTTTGGAGAAGGCCATAAATATTTTGTTTGGCATCATCTCAAAGTGGTTAAAAGATTATTGACTTGGAAGTAAGAGAACCTGGTTGAAACCCCACCTCAACTACCTGCCACTGATGAGACCATGACCAATTCACTTAACCTCATTAGGTTTAAGTTTACACATATTTAAAATGAAGAAGTTGGTCTAGATGGTCTCTAAGATCCCTTTCAGTTCCACATAAATGTTCCACTTCTTCAAGGACCTTGCCAGGGTAAAGGGAAAGAATGAGCATCGGGAAGAGGAACAATAGTTTATAAACAATCAGCATAGAGAAGCGTAAACGTGTGATTCTTGTCCAAAGACCAAGAAATGTGTCTACTATAGCAGCAAGTGGATTATATGTATGAATATGAATCCATAAGGAAAAAGGAAACTGTAGCTAAAGAGAAGAATGGATCATAAGGTCCTGTTAGAGAGGCAAATAAAGGAGCTGATGGAGTTCTGGTTATCATGAATCCAAGGCAACCAGAAACATCATTTCCTGGACCCTCGGTCATCTCCTATTGTGTTCATAATTACAACATTTTAAAAGGCCAACATGAAGATAATTGTAGTTTATATGCTAACATCTGTTGCAGAGGATAAGGAAACAAAGAAATTATAAGAAGAACTTAACAATACCCTAATTAAATCAATGAATAATACTTGGTGACTTCAATGCAAAGGCAGGGATGGGAAGGATGGTTCAAAATATGGTGAAATGAATTTTGCAGGAGTTAGAAATTAAAGAGGCTAAAAACTTATAAACACAAGCCTAGCACCTATATTTCATGAAAACTTTCCTCAAGAAGACAGTTAGAAAGAGAGTCATAGACTTGCCTTTGGTCACATATCTAGTGAGATCATAAAAAAGAACTATGGGGGGAGGAGCCAAGATGGCAGCTAAAAAACAGGGACTTGTTTAAGCTCTCCTCCAAATCCCTCCAAACTCCCATAAAAACGGGCTCTGAACAAAATCTAGAGCTACTGATCCCACAACATAACAAAGGAAATCAGTAATCCAGCCCAGGACTGCCTGGATGGTAGCTGGGAAGGGTCTATCACACCATACTGGGAGGAGAGCACAACTCATCATAGACTGCACCAGGAACAACCAGGCCAGGAATAGATCAGGCAGAGCAGACCTTAGGCCCATGAAGCACTGAGCTGTAGCAGTTACCAGACTTCTCAACCCACAAAAGCCAAAGACAACTTAGCAGGTAAGTGGGAAAACTGCTGGATCTATGTAAGAGAAGTGTGTGGTCTGGCCCCAGTCCCAGCAGGGGTGGAGGTGTTGTGGCGGCAGCAGCAGCAAGCTCCTGCAGCTGCTTCCAGAGTTCCACCATAGGCTGCTTCTGACCCCGGGCCCATGTGGTATGAGGAATCAAGCAGATAATCAGAGCAGGAGTACAGAGGGAGTTTTGCTGGAGCAGAAGCAGGCTTCTCTTGCTTTGCCCTGCTTGGATCTGAGTCACAGTTCTGGTTAGCATTTCTAGGAGGAGGAGGAGTGCTGGTGTGGCAGTGCTTGCTATGGAGAAGTAGCTCTGAAAATAGTAGCACAAGGGCCCCAAAGCTTGGGACAAAGCACTCATCATTCTAAAGGCAATCATACACTGACAAAAAGCTCAAAGGTCAAGTGGTTGGCCAGGGACAATAAAAAGCAGTGCAAAGGACTCAGAGTATAGAATATGTTTTGGTGACAAAGAAGATAAAAACATACAGCCAGAAGAAGTCAACAAAGGCAAAGAGCCCACATCAAAACCCTCCAAGAAAAATATGAATTGATCTCAGGCCATGGAAGAGCTCAAAAAGGATTTTGAAAAGCAAGTAAGAGAAGTAGAGGGGAAAAAATGGGAAAAGAAATGAGAACGATGCAAGAAAATCATGAAAACCAATTCGATAAATTGCTAAAGGAGAAGCAAAAAAATATTGAAGAAAATAACACCTTAAAAAATAGACTAACCCAAATGACAAAAGACTTCCAAAAAGCCAATGAGGATAAGAGTGCCTTAAAAGGCAGAATTAGCCAAATGGAAAAGGAGATCCAAAAAACCACTGAAGGAAATACTACCTTGGAAATTAGAATGGAGCAAGTGGAAGCTAGTGGCTTTATGAGAAACCAGGAAATTATAAAACAGAACTAAAAGAATGAAAAAATAGAAGACAATGTGAAATATCTCACTGGAAAAACCACTGACATGGAGAATAGATCCAGGAGAGATAATTTTAAAATTATGGGACTACCTGAAAGCCATGATCAAAAAAAGAGCCTAGACATCATCTTTCAAGAAATTATCAAGGAAAATTGCCCTGACATTTTAGAGCCAGAGGGTAAAATAGAAATTCAAAGAATACACCAATTACCTCTTGAAAATATCCCAAAAAGAAAACTCCTAAGAATATTGTAGCCAAATTCTGGAGTTCCCAGGTCAAGGAGAAAATATTGCAAGCAGCCAGAAAGAAACAATTTGAGTATTGTGGAAAAACAACAGAATAACACAAGATCTAGCAGCTTCTACAACAAGGGATTGAAGGGTTTGGGAAATGATATTCCAGAGGTCAAAGGAGTTAGGATTAAAACCAAGAATCACCTACCTAGCAAAACTGACTGTAATACTCCAGGGCAAAATATGGATTTTCAATAAAATAGAGGACTTTCAAGCTTTCTCAATGAAAGACCAGAGGTGAAGAGAAAATTTGACTTTCAAACACAAAAATCAAGAGAAGCATGAAAAGGTAAACAGGAAAGAGAAATCATAAGGGACTTACAAAAATTGAATTGTTCTGTTTACAATCCTACATGGAAAGATGATATTTTAACTCATGAAACCTTTCTCACTATTAGGGTAGTTGAAGGAAATATACATATATGTATGTATGTATGTATATATATATATATATACACACACACACATACATATATATGTATATATGTGTGTATATATATATATATAGACATACGGCACAGGGTGAGTTGAATATGAAGGAATGATATCTAAAAATAGATAAATAAACAAAATTAAAGGGTAAGAGAGTAATATATTGGTAAGAAAAAGGGAGAGATAGAATAGGGTAAATTATCTCATATAAAAGTGGCAAGAAAAAGCAGTTCTAATGGAAGAGAAGAGGGGGCAGATGAAAGAGAATGAGTGAATTTTGCTCTCATTGGATTTGACTTGAGGAAGGAATAACAAATACACTCAATTCGGTATCTTACCCTACAGGAAAATAGGGGGAAGGGGATAAGGAGTAGGGGATGGTAGAAGGGAGGGCAGATTGGGAGAGGAGGTAATCCAAAGCAAACACTTTTGAAAAGGGATAGGGTCAAGGGAGAAAAAAATGAATAAAGGGAGGCAGGATAGGATGGAGGGAAATATAGTTAGTTTTTCACAATACGGATATTTTGGAAGTGTTTTGCATAACGACAGGTGTGGCCTTTGTTGAAATGCTTGCCTTCTCAGGGAGAGTGGGTGGGGAGGGAAAAGTGGAGGGACTTCAGAACTCAAAATTCTAAAAACAAATGCACAAAAAAGTTGTTTTTACATGCAACTGGGAAATAAGATATATAGGCAATGGGGCATAAAAATCTATCTTGCCTTACAAGAAAGTAAGAGAAAAGGGGGATAGGGGAGGAGTGGGGTGACAGAAGGGAGGGCAGACTGGGGAAAGGGGCAATCAGAATATATGCTATCTTGGGGTGGGGGGAGGGTAGAAACAGGGAGAAAAATTGTAACTCAAAATTTGTGGAAATCAATGTTGAAAACCAAAAAATATTATATAATAAAGAAATAACACAGAAAAAAAAACTATGGAACAGTGGGAAAACATCATGGACTTAACTATGAGAGGACTTAACTTTAAGCCCTGGATTTTCTATATAATACAGTAGCTAGTGTTTTAAGTTTTACCAAGTACTTCCCAAATGTCACATCATTTTATCCTCACACCAATTCTGGGTGTGATTATTATTATTCCTCTTTTCCATATGAGAAAAATAAGGCAGCAGAGTTAAGTGATTTCCTCTGGAACACAGAGCTAAATAAATGTCTGAGACAAGATTTGATCTTGGTTTTTGCAACAGGTCCAACAATCTATCTATGAATCTACCTAGCTGTCTAAGCTGCCATTTAACACCTATATTAACTTGGGCAAGTCCCTTAAGCTCTCTGGCCCTCAGTATCTTTTCTTTTTTGCAGGGGGGGAAGGCAGGGCAATTGGGGTTAAGTGACTTGCCCAAGGTCACACAGTTAGTACATGTGGCAAGTGTCTGAGTCTGGATTTGAACTCAGGTCCTCCTGACTCCAGGGCCAGTGCTGTACTCACTGTGCCACTTTGCTGCTCCAGGCCCTCAGTATCTTAATCCGTAAAATAAGAGGATTGGACTTGGTGACCACCAAGGTTCCTAATAGCTCAGCTCTGAAACTTTGGTCCACTGGTGAACACCAAATAAAATTATTTAAAAAAAACTGAAATTGATTATATATTTTCAGACAGGATAGCAACCGATTATTTATTATGGCAGTTATTTCCAAACTTTCTGAGTAGTCATCCCATGGACTTTCAAGAATTAATATCAAGAACAAAAACAAGTTAGAAGAATAAAAAACCAGAAGAAAATATAAAATTCAACTCAGGGAATTGTAACCTGATCACTTTTAATGATCTGCTGATGCCAAAAAGCAGTCTTACAGAATATCGCTATTATTTAAAGAAGTTTAAGTAGTGTACTTCAGTCATCACAATGAGGAAATCAAAAAAGTGTAGCTACCACCTTTTCAAAGAAAATCTCCTTGCCAGGTAGAGATATGGTAGCCAAGGACTGCACCAGCCTAGAACATAAATTTGTTTGCAAAATCTCAGCAAGCAGGGCAATGGAAGATTGGCAACAGGATTACCTCACAAAGACAGCAAGAAATAAAGGAAGGGAAAATAAGATTACAGAAAGCTTAGTGAAAAACTAAGTAAAGCTAGGTCATCCTGGCAGCTTATGAGGGGGAAAGTGGAAGGAAGACAACTAACAGACTGAAATTGCAAAAGCTTTGTCTAGCTCAGGGCTTCTTAAACTTTTTTCCCCTCACAATCCCTTCAGTACTTCTTAAACTGTGGATCACAACCCCATATGGGGTTGGTAACTCTATAGCGCTATTCCCTCCATCCATACAAAGGATCCACATTTGGACTGGAATTTTGAGGTCCTTAATGTGTGGCATGAGGAATTAGAAATGGCATTAAAAAAATTAAGATGGTCTTAAAAAAAAAGCTGGAATAGACCAAGTAATAAGAGAGAAGGTCCATGCTGAAGGTGACACAATTTTGAGGGCATAATGGGAAAATTTCTCAAGATATTTGAAAGAGGGAAGGATATCAAACAAATGGATATTATTACTGTCAAAAAAGTGATTGATAAAACTTTAATAACTACCATATTGTTCCACAGGCCTCCTTTCCCATCTCTATAAATTTTTCATAAGAATAACCTACACACATATTAAGAGCATCCTTGATGAAGTTATGAGGAAGGATCAGATAGATATTTACAAATACTCTACAGCAGACTACATCTTTAGAGACATATACAATTGTTTGAAAGAGACAGAAAATACATGATCCCATTGTGTATTAGCACGATTTAACTATGAAAATCATTTATTTAACTATAATAATCATTTAGAAAGTCATTGTATTACTACAGAAGTTAAAATCCTGTCTCTCATGATGTTTTTAGTTTCTTGGTAATTTTCTCAAAATGCCCCTAGGCTAAAAGAAATACCTGATATTGTATTTATTGAACAACAACAACAATTAAGCAGAGAATGTAATATATCCTGCTATGAGCCTGTGAATTCACTTGGTGCCCTGGGGTGTGACAACGCACAACTTGGGAAGCAAGGGTAGAATGGACAGAGTACTAACCTCAAAGTTGCCACGATCTGGATTCAAGTTCTGCTTCTAAAATATAGTATCTGTTTGACCTTGGACAAAACCTCTCTCACTGCCCCAGGAAACTCTGTTAGACTATAAACTGAAGAAGAGGTGCCAGTCTGCATTTGTAGAAGGTGTTTCCTGCCTGGGAGTTCCTTAAAACAACAGAATCATGGATCTGATTATTTAAAAAAAAATAATTCAGTAGGGCAATATGCCTCATTAGAATCTTCTGATAAGGTGTCTCCTATTCATATGTAAAAATCATTCAAGATTTCTTGAAAAAATGCACCAACATAGATAACATTGTCTAGTAGCTCTGTGGTTATTAAGATCAAATAGTATACAAAAAAGGAGTTCTATATCCACCAAAAATGTTTACGATTGTCATGAAGGACATTAAGCACATAGTCATGCCTGGGACTGTAGTCCTGCCCCTGAATCCATCCCAGTGGCTGGGCTTCTCTCCTTCCCCCCTAAGCTCCACCAACCTGCTCTCATATCTTTCTCACATTACTACTTGCCTTTCTGCATCCCTGTAACATGCTAAAGATACTGTCTACTTGGTAGTGGTTCAACCGTGACCTTTTGATATTGTTTGCCTATGTCCTTTCTTGACTTTCTTGAAGTGGTGGCTGTTGAGACCTACCTCCTGTGGGCTTTTGTCTGTCCTGCTTTTGGGTCCTGATCATCTATAGCACCCAGAGTATTAGATTCATAGAGGGTTGAGAACTTCATCACAGGGCATCAAGGCTGGAGCCCAATTATTGGACTCTGGGTACAAAATTAGAGAGACAAACCAGATAGACCAGTAAGTCTGATTTGCTCAACAAAAGAGTTAATGTTCTAAAGGTCCTTTTATTCATTCTGTCCTTGTATAGGGTTCATTCAACAAATCCATTCACCCATCCATCCACCCAGACTTCTACATCCGTTTAGTCACCTATATGTTAGAAGACTACGTTAGGAGCTAAAGAAGAAATGAAGTTTAGATAAGATGCATACAGTGTCTCTCATGGCATAGCTTGCTATAGTAGAGAAATAAGATAAAAACACAGACGATTGGGATAGACAGGAATACACTGTAAGTTCAATAGATGTGTGCAAAACAAAGTGGTACATGAGATATTCAGTGGGGGAGAAGGCAGGAACTGAACTTTTAGGTAAGGACTAAGTGGTCCCAGCTGTGAAGGTTAGCAGACTACAGGGGCAGGGAGCCAAGTGGTTTGATGACTGCTGTGTCAGGCAGGAGATTATAGGGTTTCTTTGTGATTTCTGCAAGAGCAGTCATAAGCATCAGCAGAACGTGACTGGTTACTCTGATTTGGGTTGGGAGAAGTATTAGCAAAATGAGAGCGTGAGAGAAGGAAAGCAGAAAGGATTAGATCTAACGTCAAATTTTTCAACACTTTTTGCTTGATCAGAAAAGATGTGATTTTCTTTTATGATGAGATATTCTGTCTTGCTTTTTCTCTTTTAAAATCTACCTACAGCCTCTTTTTTCTATTTCTGTTCCCCTCCTCAGTAGCTAACACAGGGCTGACTAGAAAATAGTAGCACAATTAAACTTGACTGTTAGCAGCAATTTGACTTGACTAGGACTGATTAAAAAAACTGTGGTGTTAGAGGCTGAAAGGCAGATGCTTCCTGGTCTCTACTTGTATCAAACAATCAGCATCAAGCATTTATTAAACTCCTACTATGTGGCAGAGACTTGCTAGACACTGGGAATACAAAGACAAGTATTAAACAGTCTCTGCCCTCAAGAAACTTAGATTACAAAAGGAGAAAAAACTTGTAAGTACCATGATAAATGCAAAATATATAAAATATAAAGGTACAGTAATTTTGAGGAGGGAGGCACTAGCAGCTGGTGGGACCTGGAAAGGCCCTATGTATGTGACAATGTTGAACTAAGCTTTGTAGGAAGCTCTGGATTCTGAGTGGCTTAGGTGCAGAGTTAGAACATTCTAGGCATGGGGCACATATTTCACAACACCCAGAGGCCACAGGTGGAATATTGTGTGTGAGGGAACAGCAAAAAGGACAGTTTGACCAGAATATTGAGTGTGGAAGACAATAATATGTCTAAGCCAGGAAAGGCTGGATTTTATACACGACACAAGAGGTAAAAGGGAACCCCTGCAGTTTATTGAGCAGATGAATAATATCGTGAAATCAACACTATGTTAATTGACTCCCCCCACAAAAAAATACAACTCCCATATTTCTACCTCTGTGCCTTCTGTCGTCTTTACCCTATTCCTAAGAAACACACACCTAGAATGTCATCCTTTCTGTTCTCCACCTTCCCATATCATTCCCATCTTTCAAAGCTGAATTTAAATTCAACCATCTCCATAAAGCCTTCCATCATGACCACCCAAATGCACATGACTAATCGTTCTTTTCAAGATTTTTTCTAGTAGATTGATTATCTGTATCAACCATGTAGTCCCACAAATATGCTGTCATTTCACCATATGCATTAGTCTTGTTTCTGTACTTGATCTTTAAATTCTTTGAAAACAAGGCCTGATGAAATTAGATTCATTTTCATATCCCCACAGTGGAAGAGGAGGTACTCAATAAGTCTGTTATAATCTTCCTTTTTTCTAGAAGCTTTTCTTGATTGTTTTTACTTCTACTGCCTTTTCTTTGTGGATTATTTCACACTTATCCTGTATATAATTTGTTTGTACATAGTTGTTTACATATTGTCTCCCCCAGTAGAGAGTGAGCTCTTCAAAACCTGACTTTGTATCCTGAGTGCTTAGCACAATGATAGGTGTGTAGGCTGTTTGATATTTGTTTGTTAACAGACTTGTTGATTAAAAAGGAAATTGATAAGAAGACAAAGAAATAGGCTGTAACTTTAGGTTTTGATACGCTTCTTCTTGCCTCTCCAATTCAAGCTTATTTCTCCATATTTTAATTTTTAGCCTTTTTCAGTTCTTGCTCCTGAAACATCTTCCAACATTTGTTTCTCTATCTCCCTCTATCGAAGTAATTGAATTAAGCATTGATGTAATATATTAAAGAAAAGATCGGTTTAATTTAGAAAGTCACTTCAAGTTCCCCAGAATCTATCTGCCTCCTCATCTTCAATGCCAGATATTGACACATAAGTTGTAGATATTGTTATGGCAGCCTTTTTGGAATTGCTTATCAATAATACCGAAAGGCAAGGTTCTATGTTCTATGAAATGATGTTTCCTGTTTCCTTTGGATTTGTGATAAAGTCAACTCTGCCAATTAATTTATTTGTTTCTTCAGGAAAAATCTCTGAGCAATGAATCAATTTGGATGCCAGAATGGTAGAGTATAAGGTGGGCTGTATTTGGAATCTAAGGAACTGGGTTCAAGATTGCTGCTTTTTAAAATCATGTGTTTATTTATTTTTAGTTTTCAAGCTTCACTTCAATAAGATTTTAAGTTTTAAATTTTTCTCCCCCTCCTTTTCCTCCTCACTCCCTAATACAGCATGCAATCTGATGTAGGCTCTACATATGCATTCATATTAAACATATTTTCACATTAATCATGATGTAAAGAAGAATTAGAAACAGTGGGAGGAACTACGAGAAAGAAGAAAACAAACAAAACAACAAAAGTAAAAAGCAAGCAAATAGTATGCTTCCATCTACATTCAGACTCCAAAGTTCTTTCTCTGACTGTGGATAGCATTTGCCATCATGAGACTCTTGGAGTTGCCTTACATCCTTGCACTGCTTAGAAAAGCTAAATCTATTAAAGTTAGTCACTGCACAATGTGGCTATGACTGTGTAAAATGTTTTCCTGGTTCTTATCATTTCACCTAGCATCAGTTCATGTCTTTCCAGGTTTTTCTGAAGTCTGCCTGCTCATCATTTTTTAGTACTCCATTATATTCATCTACCAATACTTGTTTAGCCATTCTCCAATTGATGGACATCCCCTCAATTTCCATTTCTTTGCCACCACAAAAGGAGCTGCTAGAAATATTTTTGTACATGTGGGTCCTTTTCCCATTTGTATGATTTCTTTGGGATACAGACCTAGAAGTAGGTCAAAGGGTATGCAAATTTTATAGCCCTTTGGACATAGTTACAAATTGCTCTCCAGAGAGGTTAGGTCAATTAACAACTCCACCAAGAATGCATTAGTGTTCCAATTTTCCCACATTTCCAACATTTTCCTGTTTTGTCACATTAGCCATTCTGTTAGATGGGATGTGGTAACTCAGAGATGTTTTGATTTGCACTTCTCTAATCAATACCGATTAGAGCACTTTTCTATATGGCTATAGATACCTTTAATTTCTTCATCTGAAAACATTCTGTTCATATCCTTTGACCATTTACCAATTGGGAATGACTTGTAGTTTTACAAATTTGGCTCAATTTTCTATATATTTTAGAAATGAGGCTTTTATCAGAGACACTGTAAAAATTGTTTCCCAGCTTTCTGCTTCCCTTCTAACCTTGGTTGTATTAGCTTTGTTTGTGCAAAAACTTTTGAATTTATTGTAATCAAAATCATCCATTTTGCATTGGATAATGTTCTCTATCTCTTGTTTGGTTATAAATTCCTCCATTCTCCACAGATATGACAGGTAAACTATTCCTTGCTCTCCTAGGCTGCTTATAGTATCAGCCTTTACATCTAAATTATGTATGCATTTTGATTTTATCTTGGTATAGGGTGTAAGATGTTCATCTATGCCTAGTTTCTGCTGTACTGTTTTCCAGTTCTCCTAGCAATTTTTGTTAAATAGTACATTCTTGTCCCAGAACCTAGAGTCTTTGAATTTATCCAATAGTAGATTACTATAGTCATTGACTATTCCATCTTGCATACCTAACCTTTTCCATTGATCCACCGCTCTATTTCTTATCCAATACCAAGTAGTTTGAGGATTGCTTCTTTACGATACAATTTAAGATCTGGTACAGCTAGCCCACTTTCCCTTGCATTTATTTTCATTAATTCCCTTGATATTCCAGACCTTTTATTCCTCCAGATGAATTTTATTATCGTTTTTTTCTGGCTCTATAAAATATTTTTGGTAGATTGATTGATATGGTACTGAATAAGCAAATTAAGTAGAATCGTCATTTTTAGTATATTAGCTCAGCCTACCCATGAGCAACTATTGATTTTTCCAATTATTTAGATCTGACTTTATTTGTGTGAAAAGTGTTTTGTAATTGTGTTCATATAGTTCCTGGGTTTGTTTTGGCAGGTAGACTCACAAATATTTTGTAATGTCTGCTGCAGCTTTAAATGGAATTTCTCTTTCTATCTCTTGCTGTTGGGCTTTGTTAGTAATATATAGAAATGCTGATGATTTATGTGGGTTTGTGTTATATCCCGCAACTTTGCTAAAGTTGTTTATTATTTCGAATAATTTTTTGCTTGATTCTCTAGGACTCTCTAAGCATACCATCATATCATCTGCAAAGAGTGATAGCTTTGTTTCTTCTTTGCTTATTTGTTTCAACAATCCAGCTAGCAGCTGTTGTGGGGGTGAAAGACCAACAGAAGCCCAACAACAAGAACACTGCCAGCACACTGCAAAAAGCACAGGTTCTTTTGATCAGCTTTAGTGAGGAAAGCAATGTTAAGGGGTTGACAAGCTTACTTTAATTCGGCATACGAATATCATTCACTTAGCTCAGGGGAAAAAAAAACCAGCACCCTGAACTTCAGAGCAAAATACAAAGTACAAACATCGACAGACAGACCTTGTCTGATTCAAATCCAAATACATAGTTACCAGAGTTTAACAAAGTCCCAACATCCAGGTTATAAGCTGGACAGCTTCTTAGCTACAGCTGCCCAGAGTCTCCACATGCCACCAAGAGTGAGAGCCCTGTGCAAATGGTTCTGTCTTCTCTTCTTAAAGCATTTCAGAGTCATCAAATGTCATCTGAAAGGCCAGAACTTAGGCTCCTATAAGTGACTCTTGAGTTAGCCCCTCCCTTTAGGACCCTGGGAGGTTCACATCCACATAGGTTAGGTTAACACCTAACAGGGGTTAGAGCCTGGGGCTTAGCACTTAGTAAGACTCAATGAAATACGTTGAATTACTCAAAGGAAACAAAAGCCAAACTCTTCAAGGACACTTGGTTGAACTAAGTGTTAAGAACCCATTTTGCTTACCAACACACTATTCTAATTCCTTCTTTTTATTTTCCTTTTCTTATTGCTGAGGCTAATGTTTCTAGTACAGTATTAATGACAGTGGTAATCATGGACATCCTTGTTTCACCCTGATCTTATTGGAAATGCTTCTAACTTATCCCCATTACATTTAATGCTTGCTGATATTTTTAGATAGATGTTATTTATCATTTTAAGGAAAACTCCATTGATTCCTATGCTCTCTAGTGTTTTTTAATAGGAATAGGTGTTGTATTTTGTCACATGATTTTTCTGCATCTATTGAGATAATCATATGATTTCTTTAAGTTTTCTTGGTGATATGGTCAATTGTGCTGATTGTTTTCCTAATATTGAATAAGCTCTGAATTTCTGGTACACTACTTGGTCATAGCATATTATCCTCATGATAAGCTTCTGTAATCTCTTGGCTAATATTTTATTGAAAAATTTCGCATCCATATTCATTAGGGAAATAGTTCTATAATTTTCTTTCTCTGTTTTAGATCTTCCCAGTTTGGGTATCAGCAGCATATTTGTATCATAAAAAGAATTTGGTAGGACTCCTTCACCTATTTTCTCAAATAGCCTATATAGTATTTAAATTAAATGTTCTTTGAATGTTTTATAGAATTCAGTTGTAAATCCATCTGGCATGGGAGATTTTTCTTAGGGAATTCATTGATGATTTGTTCAATTTCTTTTTTCTTAAATGGGGTTAAGTATTTTGTTTCTCCTTCTGTTAAACTGGGCAATTTATATAGGATTGTCAAATTTATTGGTATATAGTTGGGCAAAATAGCTCCTAATTATTGTTTTGATTTCCTCTTCATTGTTGGTGAATTCAAAATTTTCATTTTTGATGCTGGTAAGTTAGTTTTCTTGTTTCTTTTTTAAATCAAATTAACTAAAGGTTTATCTATTTTATTGTCTTTTTCATAAAAGCAGCTCTTAGTTTCATTTATTAGTTCAAAAGTTTTCTTAATTTCAATTTCATTAATCTCTCCTTTGGTTTTCAGATTTTCTAATTTGTTGTTTATTTGGAGATTTCTAATTTGTTCTTTTTCTAGCTTTTTTAGTTGCATGTCCAATTCATTGATCTCCTCTTTCTCTTTTTTATTTATGTAAATATTTAGAGATATATAATTTCCCCTAAGAAATGCTTTCACCGCATCCCATAAATTTTGGTATGTTGTCTCGTTATTGTCATTCTCTTGTATGAAGTTAGTAATGCTGTTGTAGGGGTGAAAAACCAACACAAGCCCAACAAAAAGAACACTGCCAGTACGTTGCAAAAACCCAGGTTCTTTTGATCTGCTTTACTAAGGAAAGCAGTGTTAAAGGGTTGACGAGCTTATTTTAATCCATCATACAAATATCACTCACTTAGTTCTGGGGAAAAAGCCAGCATCCTGAACTTCAGAGCAAAATACAAAGTACAAACATTGACAGACAGACCTTGTCTGATTCAAATCTAAATACATAGTTACCAGAGTTTAACAAAGTCCCAACATCTGGGTTTACGAGCTGGAGAGCTTCTTAGCTACAGCTGCCCAGAGTCTCCACATGCCACCAAGAGTGAGAGCCCTGTGCAAATGACTCTGTCTTCTCTTCTTATACCATTTCAGATGTCATCAGATGTCATCTGAATGACCAGAATTTAGGCTGCTATGATTGGGTCTGGAGTTAGGACCTCCCCTTAGGACCCTGGAAGTTTCACACCCACATAGGTTTAGCACTTAATAGGGGTTTGGGCCTGGGGCTTAGCACCTAGTAAGACTCAATGAAATACACTGAATTAATCAAAGGAAACAAAAGCCAAACTCTTCAAGGGCACTTGGTTGAATTGAGTGCTAAGAGCCCAATTTGCTTACCAACACACCCTCTCTTCCTGGACATTCTTTTTTTTCCTTGATTTTTTGGTCTTTCTAATGTAAGCTACTTCATCTCCCCAAACACACAATTCAAAACTCATCTATTCTTGCCCTTTTCAACCAGTCATGGAGGAAGAAATGGCCATTCTTGTCAAGACAGGTCTTTCTACTTGTTCCCTTGATACTAAACTTTTGCAACTTCTCCAGAACTTTGCCCCTTAAATGATGTACTCTTTATTTTTCAAATTCTCTCTGTCCAGTAACTGTTTCTCAGATGCCTGTCAACATGCTCAGGCATACTTTAGTCTCTTGATTAAACAGGCCTTTATTAAAACCTTTTGTCAAGCTGCTGCCCTCTGTCTTTTCTTGTTTTCATGGCCAGGTTACTATAAAGCATTCTCTATGTGTATTGTGTGCATTTACTATCCATTGATTTCCTATGTGTACCACTATAACCCAGCTGCCTTCTCCCTCTACTGTTGTGGGGCTCCCTCTCCCATTGGTGAGTTTTTCTCAGAACCTCTATTGTGCTGAAAGGCCCAGCTTAGCTGTCTTTCATTCTTCAAACTTCACAATGCTCCCACACACTTACCTTTCTTTCTTCCTTGCTTTTCCATTCTCTTTTATGTCTTACCTTTTAACATGTAACATCCTTGAGAGCAGGGTTTCTTTTTGCTTTTATTGTATCCCTATTGCTTAGCACAGTGGCTAGCGCATAGTAAGAGCTTAACAAATGCTTCTTGACTTGATTTGACTTCCAATTCCATCATTTGTTTTACACTGTTCTCTCCAAAGCTGTTAATGCTCTCTTAGCTGCTATCTCTACAACATCATAGGCATCCATCCCTTTCATTTTACTCAACTGACTAGGGATGTGCTTGAGTCAGATTGCATGGCTTGGACCATTAAATTTTCAGAGTATTTACACATTGGATATCAGAAAACATTACAAAGGAAGGCCTGAATTATTGTTTGGTTGATTGTCTAGACAAGAAAGTGTTAATAATCCAAAGTATATGCTGCCTCCATTTTTCTCCCAGACAATTAGTAAACATTTACCCATCTCACCCCTACCTCAGGCACTCAATATGTCTAGCTTTTAATTTAGAATTAGCTATGTACTCGGTTATCCAGCTTCCAGTCACTTTTCTTTCCAACCCATCTTCCATACAACTATGAAAAATAAACTTCCAAATGCCCAAGTCTGGCCATATCACTTGTCTATTCAAAACTTTCATTGGGCCCCTATTGCTTCTAATCAAATACAAAGTCATTAGTCATTTGAGGCTGTCTACAATTTGTCTTTAGTGATAGCCTCTTAGTACAGTTGAGATCACAGGACTTCCTTGGGTTGGGCCCTGAGAAAGATCCAAGTGATAACCCCTAAGGAAGGCTGTGCAGACCACAGGACTCCCTGAGGAAGACCAAGTCTTAGCCCCCCTTAATCTGTGGAGATCATAGGATTTCCTAGGCAGGGTTAGACCCTGAGGAAGGCCCAACTGATGGCCCCTTAGGATGGTGGTAAAGATCACAGGGTTCCCAAGACAGGGCCAGAAGACCCAAGTGATAGCCCCTTCAGAAGGCTGTGCAGACCACAGGGCTCCCTGAGGAAGATCCAAGTGGTAGCCCCTTAACACCACTGTGGGGATCACAGGACTCCCCAAGGCGGGGTTAGGAAGTAAGCCCAAGATGTGCTTCCTCGGCTCATTGTTTTCCTGGTAGCATAACCTTAGGAAGATCCCTACAATTTGCCCATTCTCACCCAAAGAACTCAGGACCAGAGCAGAGAGAGGAAGGCGTTTATTACATTCTTCATGAGACAGCAGGTACAGTGCTCACTAGGAACACTCACACTGATACAGAGGCAGTAGTAACCAGTTCTTCCATCCTTGTTTGAGTTTACGTTCTTTACTTTTCTTAACTTATATGGTTTACATACATAGGATAGTAAGGATACAGAAACAAAAGTGAAGTTAATTAGTGCTATCTTCCTTGTCTGAGTCAGTTTGAATCTTTACATTCTTTATTTCCCTACCTTCACTCTTTAACATATGCAAATTATGCAGATCAGTAGGCCTGGACACTTGACCAGGACCTGACCCTTGAACTGACATGATAAGCTTCAACTGGTTTAGCCTCTCTAGCTTCCCTGACACCAGGATGGCCATTGTCTTGGTAGGCAAACTTTAACTCAGCTATATGGATTCTGTGGGATTAAAACTAGATTCCATACTATGTTTTCTTACAGGCTTAATTTTTGGTTTGGTTTCCATTTAGTGAGGGAAAAGATGCCAGCACACTTAGCACTCCTGTCCCATCTAAGTAGTCTCTTTTCAATATAAATAGCCTACTTTCTCCCCTTTTTTACTTCTTGCTTGATAGTGTCAGAGTTTATTGTCTCCCAAAAGATGGAGGGTGCAAAACAGGCAAAGGGAGGGAGGGAAAGGATTGTTTCAAGGACTCCTAGGATAATTGATGGTAGGTGTTCTGCAGAAATGAAAGTGTCCTAGATATTCTTAACAATAGCCTTAATACCAGCTTTCAGTTTCTGCTTTAAGAATCTTGGGCTGGGCTATTAATAGGAGTTAAATCAACAACTAGATATTAAGATATTTGTTATATGTCCAGGACTGTTGGGGATACAGAAATAGAAAATAATCCCTTACCTCAAGAAGTTAAGATTCTAGTTAGTAGAGACAAGACAATGAGATGAATAAAAGATAGTATACAATCCAGTGCTAAGTAGTTAGGTAGAGAACAATGTCACATTTTTAAACAGGGCTAGGGCATGATTTTGAATGAGTCATTTAACTTATCCAGACTTCAGGTTCCTATCTGAATAATATGAGAGTTGGAGCTGATGATCTAAGAAGTTCCTTCCAGCTCTAAATCTCTGATCCCATGGTGTTAATGACAGTTTAGGAAGATTGGCTCATTGCAGGATGAATTACAGGGAAAGATGTGGGGGAAAAGACTGGCCTGAGAAACTAGTGAGGAGAGAGCTTTACTTCTATCTGTGATGGAGAATGGCTCAAGCATCTGCTTCTGGTGGGACTTCTGTGTTTTTTGTTATATTCTCAAGGCATCCAGATTAGCTAGTGATAATCGTTTAATATCAATTTAATAACTGCAATAAGGGCTAGAGCCTGAACTAATCAACCAGAAGAAAAGCCTGGATCTAACAGCATCTTTATTCTCTAAGTAAACTTAAAGAATACCTCTTCTTATGTCAACAAGCCCAGATGGGGCTTTCTACATACTCTGTCTATGGCCATTAAAGATGAGACCCTTAACTCAAGACGCTGTCTTGAATAATGGGACTTTTTCTTATCTTAATATTTTATAGACACATACTATGTTATGGTATGTTAATGATAAAGAAAATATTGATGTCCTGGAGTGTAATTTCTAATGACATTTTGTCAACTTCCTTACCTTACTGTATTTACAAACTCTGCAGTTAAGAACTTCCTTTCTTATACTGTGATTAAACATACATGGGGATCATAAAACTTGAGTGACACAGACATGCTGAGTTGGGACTGCTCTCAAATGCATTTAAGCCTTCTCATTCTTTTGTTCAGACAGTCAGATTTCATCTGGCTCCATACATGTATGTATTCTGCTAGCTTTAAGGGAATAAATACATATATATACATATATATGTATATATGTATATATGTGTGTGTGTGTGTGTGTGTGTGTATGTATATATATATCACCTAGTCTGTTTGCCTCCTTTAACCAAACTTACAGGTCGACACTAGCCACAGGGTACTTTCTAATTCTCAAATTCTGTGAAGTAAGTGTAGAGCCCAGAAGATGTCAAATATAGGATGAACAAAAATAAAGACCTGAAATCTGCTCCCTACTTATATGGTTAGTGACTTATGCATGATTTGGATTGTATTTAATAAATGCTTACTAAGTGACTGATTCCAAAAACACCCATGTCATTAGGGCAGAGAATGGGTTGTTAATTTATTTCAATCTCACCACTGGGTAAGAGATAATTATAAATCCAGAATGACTCTAGTTGTAAGCCTGAGGGGCGGGGAAGATGATGATGCCCTCTACAGTAAAATGGAAGGTAATTCTAGGTGTGGTTTAGGGTGAAAGAAAATGAGTTATATTTCGGATATATTGACTTTAAGATTTCTATTGTACACCCAGTTCAGGATGGCAATTGGAGATGCAATACTGGAGGTCAACAGAGAGTCTGGGGCAGCATAGGTAGATTTGAGAATCATCAGCATAAAGATGGTAATTACACTTATGGCAGCTGATCAGATCACTAAATGCAATAGTATAGAGGGAGAAGAGAAGAGACCTAAGGGACATAGATGGTTAGAGGGTGTAATCTGCATAGATTTCCCTTCTAAATGGAGAATACACAGTCATCTGAGCAAAAGCTTCTTCCTTAGCACAAAGCTTGGCAGAATTATCCTAACACAGGGCATTTACTTATAGATTCTAACTCAAGGTTTCTTAAAGATTTTCCACCTGTCACTCACAACCCCTTTCTGCATTTTGGCAGCATTTCAGCAGTGTTAGCTGGCATCGCACGGCCTGAGGAAAGGCACAGTGCAAATTGTGCATGTTTTGTGTTCAGAACCAAGGTTGAAATGAAGTTACACAATGCAACACGGGCGAGAGCTGCCAGAAACACCTCGGATTCATTACCCATTTGATTTTTAATTAATTTGTGGTCATTGTGCATGCCAAAATCTTTTACTGTTGCCAAATTTTTCTCGACCCCATGTGGGGTCATGACTCATAGTTTAAGAAGCTCTGCTTAAGAATTAACTCGGAGTTAATTTCTGCTTCATCCCCTGGCTTTTCTCTTTTACCCTCTGTATACCAAAAGTAGCCCTATTTGGCCGTGAAGAAAGAAGTTGCCTATATATCACTTCCTAAAATCCCCATTTTTAGAGTTACCTTCTAGTTAAAGCATTGAAGGTCCTTGTTAAATTGCAAATGTGACCACAAAGAATGATATTTGATTTGCTTTTTTTATTCTACTTTAAAGAAAACCAAACCTATGATTTCATGGGCATAGAGACTCCCAAGAAGGAACTCCCTCTGCCAATGCAGATGGGCACTTGCTCTATAATTTTTTTCTCTTAAAGAGTTGTCTGAAGACACTGAATGATTCATTGATTTATCTTGGATCATTCTGTGTCTGAGGCAAAACTTCAACTCCTATCTTCCTATTTCTGAAGCCAGTTCTCTAATAAGTATATGTTTATCTTTCTTCTATCATATTAATTATCATACTTAAAGAGTATTATGCGGAAAAAGGCCTCAGAGATGAGTGTGTCCAAACCCCTCATTGTGTAGAGGCACCAAGAGGTTAAGTAAATTGCTACAAAGACACTGCTCTTCCTGCCTCTTGGGTCCCTGTTACCTCCTCAATGCCACATTCAGGACCAGGACCTCAATTCCTGCTCTCAGTTGCTGGAATTCCAAGTTTTGAATTACAAAAAAGTTTGCTCTCAGCATCACATCAGCATTTCTTTCATAATAAGTGATGTAGCATATATTACAATGAAAGCTCAAAGCCTCATGTGGTTGGCCACACATAAAGACTAGAGGTTTCAAACTCTTCCTAGGACACACAACTACTTTGTCAGGGCTCTGATCATGAGAGTGGCATCAGTGGCAAGAATCTATGAATACACAAATTCCTCTAGCAGAAAAAGAATAAAAGTAATGAGTGGCCTCATTGTTTAGAGGAAGGAAACAGCATAATTAGAAGGGAGGTTTGAGAGAACAAGCCATAGGAGAGGGATTTGGGGAAACTGCAAAGGATAAATTCATGGCCCAGCAAAGAGTCTCTGGATTATCTGTGCATAATACCAGACCTCAGGAAATAAGACTTCAGACTTCTGGAGTCTCACGAAATAAGCACTTGCTGAACTTAACGTCTAAAAGAAGCCTAAGCTTTTTCTGTTTGGCCTATGTTGTCTAGCACCATGATAGGCACAGATAAGGGGAGCTCTGAGGGATTTTAGAAATAGGGCTTTAGGTCTAATTCTCTGCTCCACTCAGTGAATGAGAAAGCTGAGGCTCAATAAATATTTGAATGGATAAACGAATAGCGCCAAAACACAGCCAATTCTCAGCTGCCAGTGCTAATGCAGGGAAGTTTCCTCTGTCCGCAGAACATTGGACTAGGCCCTATGGGGGATATAGATGAAGTAGAGGGACATTTATTTTGTTAGGGAGCCAACCTAGAGAATAAACCACACTGTGACATTTTTGTAGGACAGGGCAGTCACAATGCCCTTTTTTCTCATGATTCCTTACAGCTGGATGGGGTTTTGCACTTTTTATAGTGTTTTCTCATTCTTGATACCACTTTTATATATGTATCTCATCCTGCCAGCTAGACCATAAGTTCCAGAAAGTCCAAAATTGTGTTTTCACGTATCCCCCATAATGCCTAATAAAAGCGTTTACAAAACTAGTTGAAAAGACCCTTTGTATAGAGGGTAGGTTATAGAACCAACATTTTTTAAAAATACTTTGTCATAAGTCCAGAGGCACTCTGGTCTAGATGTATTAAAGAGTTCTAAGAGTGTCACCTGAAACACCAGGATAATCTTTTCACACTCCAACAGCACTAGAGCTGGTCCCCTCAAGAGGAAGTAACAAGAACCAACTGCTAGGGAGAAGATAAAGTATAGGGTGCAACAAAGTAGAGCTAAGAGACAGGAGTAAGGGGGACCAGTGCACATGTGTGGATAAGGGATTCATCAGAAGGGAAGAACATGAACAGAAAACAGCAACTGAGGAGAGGTGCTAGACAAAAAAGGGTACAGACTTACAAGGCATTGTATCTGTGACATCTGCTTATGAAGGGGCTATAAATGCCACTAAGTAGGTGGCAAAAACGACGTTGACTAGGGCTTACCTTGGATTTGTACTAGCTCTCCACCAACTCGTCTCACTGAGTAAATAGAAGAGGCAAACTTTAACAACAAATCAACACAGTGGATAATACTGAACCTCAGAACTAGTTTACTTTTTCTATTAATAAGATATAGATTTGGGAAGTATGATAGAGTTACCATGAGCTAGGGTAAGGTCTCTGACCGTGGAGGCTAAGCCCTTTATCAAGAATTCATAACCCCCCCCAAAAAAAAGGTGAAGCCTAAGGGCAAGAAATAGCTGGCTTGATTCCATTCTGTATTCATAAGATCTTAGTGCCTAGGAATGAGAATCATTTGCTTTGGACCTCAGAGACCCAAAGCATGTACTCTGTCTAAACTTTCTACTCTCCTTTAACCTCCCCACCCTCCCTACTCTACCTTATTGTCCTTAGTGTGAGTGATTTGTTTTGTTTCTCATTCCAAATAAATGAACATAACAATACCCTAGCTGAGTTCCAGGGACTCCAGCAGCAGCCAATGGAATTAGCATGTCTAGGAAAGATTATGAGATTAGTGTCAGTAGAAATGGTCCAAGGATATGCCTTGGCCAAAACTCCATGCAAATGCCCTGATAACATATTTCTTACATGTCCGTTTTTTTTCATTTATGTTCTTTTAATTTTTTTTTCCAGGTGGTAATCAGAATTTATCAGTTCTTCCTCTGGAGGTGGATAACAACTTTCATCATGGGTCCCTCCAAATTGTTATGAATCATTTCATTGATCAGAGTAGCTGTCTTTCACAGTGGATCATCATTACAATATTGCTGTTACTGTGTTCAGTGTACCCCTGGTTCTACTCACTTCACCACACTTTGTGTGGGTCTTGATTTTTTTTTTCCTGAAACCTCCACCGTTGTCATTTCTTATAGGACAATAGTATTCCATCAAAATAATGTACTACGACTTCTTCAGCCATGCCCAAATGCATGGGTATCCCCTCAATTTCCAATCCTTTGCCACAACAAAAATGAATGTTTTGGTAGATGTAGGTGCCTTTCATTTTTCTTTGATCTCTTTGAGTTAATGACCTAGTAGTGTAATTTCTCGGTCAAAGGGCATATGCATTTTTATAACTCTGGGCATTGTTCCAAATCATTCTCCAGAATGGTTGGAACAGTTCACATTAGCACCAAAAGTTCATTAGTGTAGGTATTTTCCCATATCCCTGAAGCATTTGTCATTTCTGATAGGTGCAAGGTGGTACCTCAGAGTTGTTTTATTTATTTTTTCTCTAATCGATAGTGTTTTTGTATGACTATAGATAGATTTGATTTCTTCTGGAAATTTCTTTTTTGTATCCCTGGACTATTTATCAACTGGGGAATTGCTCTTATTTTTCTAAATTGACTCATTTCCCTATATACTTGCAAAATGAGGCCTTCATAAAAAAAAAAACTTTCCTTAAATATTTTTATATAACTTTATTATCTGTGGTACCTTTTTAAAAAATGTAGTTTCCCTGATTATCTCTTTTAGTTTTCAATTTTTGCTTTTGATTTGTCCAAGATCATGATTGCTACCACTGCCCTTTTCACTTGAGTTGAATCATGATAGATTCTGCTCCAGCCCCTTATTATAACTCTGGTTCTGTACCTCACCCCTTCTGACTCAATGACCCTTGAGACTTAAAACAATAAACTCAAGAACTGTTCCTGCAGGGCACAAGAACATTTTATTTTAATTATGTGTGTGTGTGTGTGTTTCTGTTTAAGTGTGTCTCTTATAAACAACATATTGTCGATTTCTAGTCTCTAATCCATTCTGCTATCTGCTTCCATTTTATAGGTGAGTTCATCCCATTCACATTCATAGGTAAGATTACTGTATGTTTGGAAAAGATGTGAGAAAATTAAAACATTAATGCATTATTGATGGAGTTGTGAACTGATCCAACCATTCAGGAGAGCACTTTGGAACTATGCCCAAAGGACTATAAAATTGTGACTCAACAATACCACCGCTAGGTCTGTATACCAAAAAGATCATAAAAAAGAGGAATGGACCCACATGTATAAAAACATTTATAGCAGCTCTTTTGGGGTGACGAAGATTTGGGAATTGAGGGGATGCCCATCAATTAGGGCATAACTAAACAAGCTGTGGTATATGCATGTAATAGAATACTATTGCTCTAGAAGAAATGATGAACAGGCAGATTTCAGAAAAACCTGGAAATACTTACATGAACTGATGCTGAGTGAAGTGAGCAGAACCAGGAGAACATTGTACACAGTACTAGAAACATTGTGAGATGGCCAACTTTGATAGACTTAATTCTTCTCAGCAATACAATTACCTAAGACAATTTCAAAAGATTCATGATGAAAAATGTTATCCATATGCAAAGAAAGAACTACAGAGTCTGAAGGCAGATCAAAGCATACTATTTCCTTTTTTTGTTTTGTTTTCCTTTCTCATGATTTTTCCCTTTTGTTCTGTTTCTTCTTTCACGACATGACTAAAGTGGAAGGAAATATGTTTAATATGATTACACATGTATAGCCTATATCAGCTTGCTTGCCATCTTGGGGAGGAGGGAAGGGAAAGAGGGAGAGCGAAAAAAAATTTGGAACTGGAAATCTTGTAAAAGAGAATACTGAAAGCCATCTTTACATGTAATTGGAAAAAATAAAATACTATTAAGTGGAGGAAAAGGAGTACTGTGTATTTACTATTTTCTTCTGCTTCCTCTCTCTCTCTCTCTCTCTCTCTCTCTCTCTCTCTCTCATAAACAACATATTGTCGAATTCTGGTCTCTAATCCATTCTGCTATCTGCTTCCATTGATAGGTGAGTTCATCCCATTCACATTCATAGGTGAGATTACTGTATGTTTAGAGTTCTCTCTCTCTCTCTCTTTCTCTTCCTCTCTCTCTCCCTCTCCCCTCCCCCTTCCTCTCTACTTCCCTCTCTTTCCTTCTTTCCCTCCCCCATTCTCTACCATATCCCTCATCAAGAGTCTGTTTTACTTCTGATCACTGTCTCTCTTGATCAGCTGCCTGCCCCAATTCGCTGTTGAATTAGATTTTTATACTCAACTGAGTATGTAAATGTTTGTATACATATGTCAAAATATTTGGAGACACACTGTTTTTCCAGCTAAGGCCCAGCAAGCAGGCTATGACCTGAGCTTGGCATAACAACAATACTTCGTGCTTTGGATGATCTCACCCTCTGGAAAAGTGAATTGCTTTGACCGGCACCAGGTGTTAACTGTTTATTAACCAATAACTGTTTAGATTTTTTGGAACTTCCCCTATTTCCTAGGGACCTGAAAGCCAATGTGCTACATCCTATCTCTTGACATGCTCACAATCCCTGTTTCTTGTAATAGCCAAGTGAATCAAACCAAGTATTGCACTCCTCCTCACAGCATGCTGACTCTGGTTCTGTACCCCACTGAATATTCCCAAAGTTCAACAACTCTTAAGACTTAACACAATCAACTTAATAATTGTTCCACCAGGACCTAGGAAAATCTGCATTGTTCACAATGAGCTTGCTGTGGGAACTAAGAATGATTGTGTCATGGGCCAGTTCACTTGTGTTTTTTTTTTAAATGTATATAAGACCTGTTTTTGCCCCAGCATGTCAAGCTCATGTTCAGGGCATGGGTGCAGGTTATGCTTCTGTTTGCAAGCAGTTTCCTCACTCTGAAATTATTTAAACCTTTGTTTAATCCCTGACACACCTGCCTCTGGACTGCTCTGGTCATCTCTGGCCATTCTCAAGTTAGAAGATAGTTCTGGTACAGTTGCCACATACATACATACATACATGTATTGTACACATACACATGTATGTACACATGTATGTATTGTACATGCATTCACACATACATAAACATATATATATGTGTGTGTGTATTCTTCCCACTTTGAACCAATTTCCATGAGAGTGAGGTTCAAATGTTGGCTGCCACCGTCCCATTTTCCCTCAACTATAAAAGCTCTTCCTTATGTACCTCCTTTTTGGGAGATAATTTTTGTCATTCTTCCTCTCCCCCCTTCTCCCACTGTACTCTTCTTTCTCACACTTCATTTTTTTTGAAAATACTTCAACTCACACCTATGCCCTTTGTTTATGCAGTTTTTTTGAGGGGAATGCTGAAAGAGTTTGGCTAGGCTGCTGCCTCTACTATGCCACAGTGGCTCCATCCTCTACTTGTGACCGTTATTTCTTTCTATTCTTTCTGTTGACGCTAGGTGTATTTATGTGAGAGTGGGCCTCAGTTTTATGGAGAAAACAATTTGTTACTGCTTTTCTTACTATTATTTATTATACTATATTATATTACATATTATATTATATATATTATAATATACATTAAATATCTTTACTTTGGATAATTATGTCCTCTGCCTGACTATTAATAGCAAAGACACAGAGTCAGTGGCATTCTAAGGCATACTGTGTAGGATGTCAATCCATATAGTGCATTAAACATGGAAAAGCTGTATGCTTGAGAACCTGCCCTCTGAGCTCAGGGATGGCCCTGAGCTCTATGTGAGGATAGATGAAGGAGCTAAGGGAGGTTCCAACAGAAGAAAGAGAACCCCAGCCTTCTTCCTTTCTAAGGTTCTGCAAAAGGAAATACCCTGAGTCATGAGATCTGTTCGGGTCACTAAGGGACAATGCTCTTCTCGATGCTCTTTGAGTTTGAGTTCCTTTCTATGTCCTTTGATTCATGAAGAAAATTATTACTCATTCTGAGCCTTCTAATCCCAAGTATTTTTAAGGAGAACTGGGGACTATGCTGAGGGTAGTTCCAGGTAATGATATTTCTAGATTCAATTTAGGTGGGACCACAAGTCAAAGAGTAGAAAGGTCCCTAAAACTACGCCCAGACTGTTTAAATCAGGAAGAAAACTCTGAGATAATGATAACTCGTCTCTCTTGCCTCTTGAACTCAATAGTAAACTCCTTTAAGGTAGCTGAGACAATATCATATATTTCCCTTTCTCCCTTTTCGAGTATCACAGAACGTTGCCAAGAGAAAATACTTTGTTAAATGGTTGATTGAGCCTCTAAGCACTGTTTGCTGGAGAAAGACATATAATTTGTTTATTTTTTTAAAATTTAATTTATTTAATATATTTAGTTTTCAGCATTGATTTTCACAAGAGTTTGAATTACAAATTTTCTCCCCTTTCCTTCCCTCCCCCCACTCCAAGATGGCATATATTCTGGTTGCCCTGTTCCCCAGTCAGCCCTCCCTTCTGTCATCCCACTCCCCTCCCAGCCCCTTTTCCCTTCCTTTCTTGTAGGGCAAGATAAATTTCTATGCTTCATTGCCTGTGTATCTTATTTTTAGTTGCATGCAAAAACTTTTTTTTTTGTTTTTGAACATCTGTTTTGAAAACTTTGAGTTCCAAATTCTCTCCCCTCTTCCCTTCCCACCCATCCTCCCTAAGAAGTCAAGCAATTCAACATAG
>CM053622.1:557139821-557162639 GCA_028646595.1 Phalanger gymnotis
ACTTCTTAGGGAGGGTGGATGGGAAGGGAAGAGAGGAGAGAATTTGGAACTCAAGGTTTTAAAAAAAAATAGATGTTCAAAAGTAAAATAGTTTTTTTTTTCATGCAACTAGAAAATCAGATGCACAGGCAATGGGGCATAGAGATTTATCTTGCCCTAAAAGAAAGGAAGGGAAAGGGGGTTGGGAGGGGAATGGGGCAGACTGGGGAACAGGGCAACCAGAGTGTACGCCATCTTGGAGTGGGTGGGGGAGGAAATGGGGAGAAAATTTGTAATTCAAACGCCTGTGAAAATCAATGCGGACAACCAAACATGTCAAAAATAAATTAAAATAAAATAAAAATTAGGGAAAAAAATCACTACTGATCGCAGAAAAGCACATTGCACCTATCATATTGGTTAACATGACAAAACAGGAAAATAATAAATGTTGGAGAAGATGTAGGAAAATTGGAACACTAATGCATTGTTGTTAAAGTTGTAAATTAATCCAACCATTCTGGAGAACAATTTGGAACTATGCCTAAAGGGCTATAACAACTGTGCATACTCTTTGACCCAGCAACCCCACTTCTAGGTCTATATTCCAAAGAGATCATAAAAAATGGGAAAAGGACCCAGATATACAAAATATTTATAGCAGCAATTTTTTTGGTTGCAAGGAATTGGTAATTGAGGGGATGCTCATCAATTGGGGAATACCACAATCGAGTTGTGGTATATGAACGTAAAGGAATACTATTGTTCTACAAGGAATGATGAGCAGGAGAACTTCAGAAAAACATGGAAAGACTTACATGAACTGATGCTGAGTGAAGAGAGCAGAACCAGGAGAACAATAGTAACACAGAAACAGCCACATTGTGCGATGACTAACTTTGATAGTCTTAGCTTTTCTCAGCAATGCTAGGATGTAAGAAAACTCCAAACGACTCATGATAGAAAAATGCTATTCCCGACTGTCTGATCTCTCTTTTGTTGTCGTTGTTGTTGTTTCTTCTTTCTCATGACTCCTCCCATTTGTTCTAATTCTTCATTACAACACGACTGATGTGAAAATATGTTTAATATGAATGTATATGTAGAGCCTATATCAGATTGCATGCTGTCTTGGGGATAGGGGAGGGAAGGGAGGGGGAGAAAATTTAAAGCCCAAAATCTTATGGAAGTGATTATTGAAAATTAAAAATAAATATATTAATTAATTTAAAAAAAAAAAAGAAAGTAGGGCTAATATTCACAAGTTCACAGGGTTGTCGTGAAGCCCCAATGAGATCACGCAATGAGTGTACATTCATAAATGTCATCTTTTATTTCCCAAAAGAAGAGGGCCAGGTTATATTCCTTTTTTATCACTGTGTCCAAGCACCTAGTACAGTGCCTTGACCATAATTGTTGCTTAATAAATAGCATTGAGTTGAACCAAAAGTTCATAAAATAATCACAACTGGGAGCAAACTTGAATATGAAAAGCAAAAGAAACCAAGAACAATATTCAATGAGGAACTACCTGATGCTTGTGAGCAGAAGCAATTTTGGTTGCCTGTCTGTAGGTGAGACTATCTGCATCTCCTGATATCTTGCTTTACACATCTCACAGAGCTTTGCCTCAGTTTCTTCATTTATAAAATATGTAGCACCATTATCCCAAAGGCAATGACGTATATAAAATACAACTTCCTCCTCCTCCTCCTCACATCAACATCAACACTGACAGTAATAACAACATGAACAGAACTTACTGTATGTTTTATTGGCTTATAATGACAACAATAATAGCGTTTATACAGTGCTTGAAGGCTTACAGTACTTTATTAATTTCTCATTTCATCTTATAGGAATCCCAGGGGGCAGTAAGTGCCATAATTATCTCCATTTTATAGATGAGAAAAATGAGACAGGCAGATTAAGCATCTTGCCCAGGGTCACATGGTTTGTAAGTGTCTGAGGCTGGATTTGAACTCACGTCATCCTGACTCCAGATCCAGCACTCTATCTCCTGTGTTGTTGTTAACATTGTTGTTGTTGTTCAGTCCTTTCAGTTGTGTCTAACTCTTCATGACCCCATTTGGGGTTTTCCTTGCCAAGATACTGGGGTGGATTGCCATTTCTTTCTCCAGCTCATTTTATAGATGAGGAAACTGGGGCAAACAAGATTAAGTGACTTGCCCAGGGTGACACAGCTAGTAAGCATCTGAGGCCAGCAAGATGGATACTCTATCTACTATGCCCCCAGCAGCCATCCACTGTAATACGCACTTCTGTTCTGTTAGCGGAAACAAAGAAACAGAAGATATACTCTGAACTCTGGAGGACCTACAATATCACTCTTACAAAGAAAGAATACATAGATACCTAACTTGATAAAAAAAATACTGGGTGCTAATTTCCTCATATAAAAAATGAAGAAATTATACTAGACCATTCCTATGCTCCCTTTCAGTTATGAAATTCTATGCAATTAAGAGAAAGAGAGGGATAGAAACCAATAAATAAAAAGAGAAGATAGTACTGAACATGCTGGTTCGAAGAGTAGTACAGCCTTGACAACATGATACTATGTGTACATGTCAGCAACTTGTCTATAATTCCTTGTGTTTGATACTTTACTGAGATAAAGAGTGATTAAGCAAGCAATTATTATGTATCAGAGTCTAAGCTTAAACTCAGTTCTTCTTGAATCCCAAGGCTGTCCCCTTCTCTCCTCCATTTACTATATTTGGAATCAATTCATATGTTCGATCCTTAATTAATTGGTGTGTCTTCATAATGATAAACTATTTCAATTCAGCAAGTATTTATTAAGTTGCTACTGTTTGCCTAGGTGCTGAGTTTGGCACTAGAGACAGAAAGACACAAACAGGCACATACTGGTTCTATAAACAAACAAACAGAATAGGCTCTGACCTCAAACAGCTCACGTTCACCTTGGCAAAAGAAACATGTACATGAATTAGCCAATGACAAATCTTTACAACAGGAGTACAAAGTTATTGAGGGGGAAGTGAATTTAGGAGGCAATAAGAAGTGTCAGGATATGCCTTAGTTTGTGTTTTTGCTGTGCTTTAAAGAAAGCTAGGGGATTTGAAGAGGCATAGTTAAGGAGGCCTTCCAGGCCTAGGGAACAGCCTGTGCAAAGGAATGGTAAAGGGAAATCATATTTGTTTATACACTAGGATTACATTACTCGAACTCAATTAGTAGAACAAGTTTTCAAAACCCATTGTAAAATGTAAACCTAACTACACACATGAGTAATTGCCACCTTCCCTACTTTTATCATTTTCATCTTTGAATTGAATCAAAAGGAGATACGAGCAGAACCATGGATGTACTTTTCCATTACGGTTAGTTTGTCTTTGGCTTCAAGGACATGTTTAACAGCCCCTCCTCTCCTGGGCATTGGGTGCTATAGCTTATCAGCCTATTTACATTGCATTAGAGCAAAAGTGACTGAAGCCTAGTGTAGATTTTGGAAGCCTTCAGTTGCAAATCACATTCTGTTTTAATGGGAAACTTATTAGAGGAATCTTGACTTTCAATAATGAAATGAAAGTTTATGAAAGTAGTGTAATTGATCGTCCTCAGAATGAATCATAATTTACATTTAATTACAAAGGCTGTGCTCAGGATGAGAGCCACGCCAATTAGCTACCTACTTCCCCTGCTCTATATTTCAGAACTGAGCAGTGAAACTGAGATTAGTATTTGAAATCGTGGACTAGCCGCGTGTTTTTTTTTAATTGGCTGCATTCATTTCCAATTAATTTGTATGAAACTGAGCCTTACTATGTACCTGGTTCAGAGTTAAGCATTAAGGGAGACAGTGAAGAGGACATAGTCCTTGTCCTTCAGGAACTAGGTAGTCTTGCTAGGGAGAGGAGATCTACAAACACAAAACATTTAGAAGAAAATATAGACAGCATGTAATCAAACACAAAATTGGAAAAAAAAAGTGGCGGCTGCTTTGTGAGATAAAAAAAATAAGTGTTGGTTGGGAAGGAGAGAAATCATTGTTGTTTGGAGCTATTAGGGAAGGTCTTGATAGAGAAAGTAGGACTTGACATGGACCCTAGAAGACTGGCAAGATTTGCAAGTGCCATCTCTAACATTCTTGCTGTATCCACTTTTGCAATTATTCATATCAACATTTCATACTAGCTATAGTCCTAAAATTTAATCTAGAGCTAAACTGATCATAAAAGAAAGATAAAGGTGAGAAGACATAGAGAGGGGATGTAAAATTAAATGATATTATGCTGCATTTTGCAACTATAATGTTCTGATAATAGCTCATGGAGAGGCAATGTTGTATAGTGGATAAAGAGCTAGCCTAGAAGACAGAAAGACCTGAGTTCAAGTCCCATCTGCCCCTGGCACATACTGGTTCTGTAACCCTGAATAATTTACCTAACCTCTCAGTTATTGAGGCAACTTTCTAAGATTATAAGTTGTAGAGAAAGTGCTGACATGCATTGGAGTAGAAGGAGTTTCCTCCCCTGGGAATGCCAATGAAGTCATAGGTACAGTTCCTAGCTTTGTATATATTTATATAGTGCTTTAAGATTTAAAAAAGTGTGTTAAATACCACTTCATCTTAACAGCAATCTTGTGAGACTGAGTCTTTTATTATCACCATTTTATATCTAAGGAAGGTGAGGCACTTGACTCATTTGTTAAGAGAATTGCTCAGGGTCACAAAGCCAGAAATTTTCAGAGGCAGGGGCAGAATCCTAGTCTTCTTGACCCCAAGTCCTATGTTCTGTTTACTGTGTCACACTGAATTTAACCAACAATTTAATTCCAGGGTGTTTTATTTTATGGACAATCAAGTTGAGATGGACCTCTCTCACTTTTCAGATGAGGAAACTGAAGCACAGGAAATAATTTATCAAAGATCACACAGCAAGTACTTAGCAGGATCAGAAAGTTCTGCAACCCAAGTCTTTTGATTCCTAGTCTAGTGCCCTCTTTACTTTAGCAGGTAGCTTCCATCTTCATGTCTATTTATATATAGAAGCTCTATTGTCTTTAACTTTAGGCATCACTTTTGTTATCCTACCTAGTGTCTCTGACGAGTACTTTCTGATCTGTAAATACATACCAGGGAAGAACCTTTAAAAAGTACCTATAATTTATCTGTTTTCTAAGATGGTCTAATATTGGGGTTTTATTAATATGCTGTTAACCCAAATTTTTTTTTTACTCTACTGTCATAAAAATTAAATCCAAAGTACATTCTAGTAGGAATCCCAGGGAATTTCATAGCAATTTTATTCCAAAAATTCTAATATTATCATCTGAATAAGTTACTGAAATGAAAAATTGCAGAGAGGACCATAGCAGGACACTCAAAAACAGCATGCATCTGTACAAAAAGCAGCATCTGAAAAGGCCTGTGTTCTAGTTCCAAATCTGTCAATTTAGCACACTTTAGACAAGTGCTTTTGTCAATCTGAACTTGTTTCTTGATTTGTAAAATGAGTCCAAGGTTTTCGACTAGACAATGCTTAGGGTCCCTTCCAACTCTAATATTCTACAATTTAATATGCTTACTCTATGTAAAGCATTATGATGCAACACCAGGCTCTTTATCTTTGGTTAGATCATTTTCCCTTATTAAGTTTCAGTTTTCTCATCTATGAAATAGGAATAACACCAGCCTCACTTAATTCAATGATCTCTCTCTTATTTTGCAGGGGGGAGGGCAGGGCAATTGGGATTAAGTGACTTGACCAGGTCACACAGCTAGTAAGCACGTCAAGTGTCTGAGGTCAGATTTGAATTCAGATCTTCCTGACTCCAGGGCCAGTGCTCTACACGTTCTGCCACCTAGCTGCCCCAATTCAACGATCTCATATGAAATAAGATTGTGTATGTAAAAATGCTTTGTCAATATATAGTTAGTGTTTATTTACATTTGTACCTGTAGTATCTCCCAGTGTGATGTAAATTCCTTCAGAGCAAAGACTGCTTTTTTCATCCTTGTATCTCCCTTACCTAGATTCAAGTGGCTGTATAGAGTGGGTGGCTAACACGTGATTAGTGAATGGGTTTAAGGGTGAGGAGTTTGATGATGTTGGCTGATTGTAATACTAGTTAATTCAGTATCACCTCAGAATGCTGCCTGAGCTGCCCTTTTCCCTCAGTTTGTCTCGAACATGTCATATTTTTAGTGATGTATCTTTTTCAGTCAGGATAGCTTTGTGTCCTGAAAGAACTCATATCACTTATTCTTCCTCATAAATAGAATTAAAGAATCATGGAAGCCCAGATTCATGCAGGACCTCAGATATCACCCACTGTACTTCCTCCTATCTGATGCACAAATTTCATCTCCAATAACCCAGCAGCCATTTACTCTTTCCAGGAATACATGAAAAGTAGCAGGTTAACTGAAATCAATTGGCAGCCATTTATTAATCACCTACTATATGCCAGGCATTATACTAGGTGCTGAGGATACTAATAGTAAAGTGAGAAAAATTAATTCATTCTGTTATAGCTCAACCCACACAAGTTTTAGCCAGCATGTTAGTCTGAAAACACATAAAGGGGAGCTAAAGATTACAGAGGTAAAGAAGTAGAAAGAAGTCTGGATTATCAGGAACACATTCCAGAGAGTAATGGAGTGAACATATAACTTTCCTTAAAAGAGAATTTCTGGGAGGAACCAACCAATCAGAGGAAAGAACCCTAGGGGTGAAATGATTTTCCAGGGTGAGAAGGCCACTGAGTCATACTGGAGAAAGAAGTCTAGAACAGGGGTGGAGAACTTGTAGCCTCAAGGCCACACATGGCCCTGTAGGGTCCTCAAGTGTAGCCCTTTGACTGAATCCAAACCTCATTGTTCTGTGAGGTTTGTAGTCAGTCAAAGGGATACGCTTGAGGACCTATAGGACCATGTGCGGCCTCGAGACTGCAGGTTCCCCACCCATCCTCTAGAGTGTCAATGATGAAGTCCAGAGATGAATAAAGGGGTAAACATGGCTGACTTGTGCATGTACAAACTTTTATGTAATTTCCAGTGATATGAGCCAGAAAAATCCACATTCTTGAACCAATCAGTCTTTAATATTATAGAGTATCCACACCCAGGCAAGCATTACAATATAGTAGCCTAGTAGAGTCTCTAAAATGAGAACTTGCATTTGGAAACATGATGCAAAAAATCCTAATCAGCGCGAATCACAGTACAAACTAATGAATCAACCAGGTTATGGAATTATTAGCTAATCACAAAATTATGGATTAAGCACCATCTATCCTGATTAGGGGGCAGAGGAAGGTATTATCTGGACCAGAAGTGGGGTAAGGGCAACAAAAGCATTAATTCCAAAAAATAAGGTGGTTGGTTTGTACAAGATACATTAAAGGAAGAGAATAATTCTGAGGACTGGCCAAATGAGCCAAATTAGGGTGTCCAATAAAGGAAGATGAGTCAGCTGGTTAAAAGCAAGTCCTTCATGGTCTAGATTAGTTGAGTTATCTGGACCAATGTTAAAATTAGAAAGTGTGTTAAGTGTGGGTGAGCATACTCTTTACTCTCTGGAAGCCTAGAAAAACAAACTAGAGTAAAAAATATGATGCTAATACTGTTTCTGCCTTTCTCCCATCAATTTCCTGAATGACAGAACTTGAAGGAATATTAGAGACCATCTCTTCCAACATCCCCATTTTACAAATGAGGAGCTGAGACATGGAGAGGTAGAAGGACTTATCCAAGGTCATGTTAGTGGCATGACTTGAGACTTCAACACGAAACTTCTTGTCCCATATAGTCCTTGTAAAATAACGATTTTGAATAAGACCCAAGCATCATAAATTTAAAGCTAGAAGCATCTCAGAGATCATGTAGTACAGCCTCCTCATTTTACAGATAGGAAAACTAAGGCACAGGAAATGTATACTATCTAGTCAACAACCTATACTTCTGGGGAACACATAGAAGGAACACAAATTTGAGCCTAAGGCCTCTGACTTAGGGCCCATTCCACTGTCCAACAATACTGTTTGGTTGCATACTCAGCCAAATCTGCCTCTCTCTAAGTTCCAATCATTGGTTCTAGCTCTGCCCTCTGGAACAAAGCAAAATAACTTGTGTCCTTCTTCTATATACAACATATTAAATGTTCAGAAAGATTATCCATTTTCCTAAAACAGGAAATCATGGAAAGTATAGCCCATAGATGCTTACAAAAGCACCTTGAGTAATGACTATGGGAAAAAATAAATGTTACAGTTTGGATAAGGCAAAACTCCAACACTACCAAGCTGTCAATAGGTAATACTACCAAGCCCAGATGTTTGAGTTAAAGTAGTAGGTTTACTTCTGAAGGAAAACAGCCAGACCATGGTCCTCTGTTTTCAGGCTCCTTGTGGTTAGCAAGTGATATTATGGCTACATTCTCCTAAATATGTGTCAGTCTCACTGATCCTCCACCCTTTGAATGAAAGACAGTCAGTGAAATGCATTTCAGTGGGTCAGGGCAGTTTATGATCTTCACTCTCTTTTCTTCCTCAGTTCTTGTCTCCCTTCCTCCTCTTGATTCCCTGATGGTCAATCTGCTACCATCTTGTGGCATATCATAGAACTGCAGGTTCTTATTTTGAAGCAATGTGCCATTTGGTTTCTTTAGGTGTCAGAAAATCCAGGCCTCTGTTTTGGAATAGGGGTCAATGTGAATACAAATGCTTTCATAAGTTGAAAGTTAACTTAGAGATCTCCCTTATTTGCTGTCGTGGGATGGGAGACAAAAGTCCTCAAAGAATAACAATAACAACAATTTCCTGTATTTAATTGTTCCATGATTTTTTGTTTTAAAAAACAAAGCTTACTCAGTTCATAGCCTTGGGAATAGATCTGTGAATAGGCAGTGGAGGAAGCTTTAAAGCAGACAGTCTGATTACATAGAGCTACAAGACATCTGCCAAGCTGAAAATCGAGAAAGAATTCTATAGAGATATTCCAATGGACTACAGGAAAAAATTTAGAATTTTAGAAAGAACATGTGAAACAGGAAGGCCCTGATTCAAGTATCAGCTCATACCATGAACTTATTTGACCTTGGGTAAGTCTCTTTACCTGATCATAGCTCAGTTCGTTTGTAAAATTAATGGGTGGAACTAGACAATTTCTAATATCCTTTCCAGCTCTGATATTCAGGAAATCCATGAGGGAAAGAGACGAACAGGACTGGTTTCCTTTTTTCCCTCTTATTTATTTCAACTGGCTATTTCCATCATGTTAAATCATTATTTGACGATATTTCCTTCCTCTAGGCTCCAAGGGTCAAAAGAATGTGCTGAATAACACTTAGACGTATCTTCTTAGATGGCAAAAGTATTGAGACAGAAACACAGACAGAGAGAGAGAGACAGAGAGAGAGAGACAGACAGATAGACAGACAGAGAGAGACAGATACAGAGACAGAGAGAGAGAAAGAGAGAGACACGGAAAGACAGAGAGAGACAGAGAGAATGAGGGAGGGATGGAAGGAGAGAAGAGGAGGAGGAGAGAGGAAGAGGGGGAGGGAGGGAGGAAGAGGGGGAGGGAGGGAAGGAGAGAGGGAGAGAGAGAGAGGGAGAAAGAGAGAGAGAGAGAGAGAGAGAGAGAGACAGGCCAACCAAAATATAAAATGAAATAAAAGGACAATTTCTCAACTGTATCTCCCAACAATCCAACAATCGATATCTGGCTTAATGAATTTCTTTTAATTTCTTGTATTATTGTAGACATTAGTCTCCATTAATGTCCTTCTCTAATACTTTGCTATGATGTAGAGGTGGCCCTAGGTTCTTGAAAATCCTTCTAGAGGAAATCAGACTCCAACAGATTCTATCAAAGTAGAAAGCATTTGACTATCACCTTAGTGTTAGTCCCACCCTTAGATGGCAGGCACACAAGGCCTAAAAGTGGAGAAGCTTATCACCCAGGACATTGGCCACCGAGCAATGAAATTTTCTGCCCAAGGTGATTCCTATACACCAAATCTAAAATTATGGAGCAGTTGGCATTTCCATGTTAGAAGGAGAACCTACATATTTGAAATTAAGAATCCTTAAACCAATAGAGTATCAGTACATAGTAGGTGACTGTGAAGAAAAATAGTGCAATTTTTCCAAATGCAGAAATCTATACCAAACAGTACAGAGACCTAGAAAGTGCCATAAAATTGCCAAAAGCAATAGTGCTTAAAGCCAGAAATTTCCTTCTAAGCTAAAACCCCAGTCCCATTTCCTGAATGCAAACTTAAAGTCATCCTTGTCTTCACTCAGTTCAGACAATCACCTTTCTCAGCAATTGCCAAGTGCTGTTGATTTTACCCCTTCCACATCATTTGCACACATTTTTTAGCAAAACAGTAAGTATGTATGTATGTATATGTGTGTGTGTATGTATGTTTATGTATATGTATATGTGTCTATGTGTGTGTATATATATGTATTGCTTATGTGTCTGCCACCAAGGAAGTAGAAATAGGTTTAGGGGGGGCATTAAGAAAGAATTGGGAGTGGGTAAGGTCTAAAAGTTCCAGTCATTCACCAAAGACAGAAGACATATTCTGATAGTAGCGCATGAGCAGATAGATGTCCTGAGCACATCAACCTGGGTCAACTAAAGGCCAAATCTATTCCAACATAAATCTTAAGGCCCTACTTCTTAACTAGTTTTGAGTAGCTGGGTAGTTGTTTTATGTAGTCGCTTCTTGTCCTGGCATTTGTGGATATATCAAACGTGGCAACTTTAATAACATATGTACAAATGTGAGGTTAGCATATGGCTATTTTTCTGGAGACAGTGTTATATGTTATAATGCTCAACACATGATAGCATCATCCATCCAACAAATATTCATTAAGCATGTTATAGAGTCATTATTGTCCGTATTCCATCACTATACATAGGTATGTTCTTCACTGATTTGTCCTGGAACTCGCCATACCGCTCAAACGCACCTGAGAGCTATAACGGCATTGAGAATTATAAGGCTGCTTCTGCTGAACATCAAACTGAGTGACCCCACTACTTTGTAGAAGATCATTAGCCCCTGTAAAAATCAAATGATGTGTTGACATGCTTTAGTGTCTGGGAGATCTGGGAACTGGGGATGACAAAACATTGAAATTCTGTCTATATATCCCAGTAGAGAATCATTGCCAATAAAGTCTCAATTAGCTAACCAGTGAGTGTGGACTCATTTGGTACAAATCTAAAATTTTGCTTAAAAAAAAGCCTTTTTTAAGCTGGCATAGCTGAAATGATTAGCATTTTGTTGACTTGTCAGATTAGCACGTTGGCTAAAACTTGCCCAGGCTGCCTTGTAATGTATTTTTGTCCAACTTTTGTATTTGTATCATCAGCACCTAGCACAAATCCAGGCATAAAATAGGTGCTTACTAAATGCCATTTATATTAATGTCACTCATGTTTGCCACCTAGGAGTCATCCTTGACATTTTAATCTCCATTACCTATTATATCTGATCAGTTGCCAAGTGTGGTCAATCCCGTATCCCTAATATCACTTGCCTCTGTTTCCTACTCCTTCACTTATATAACAACCACTCTAGTTCAAGTCCCTTAGCACCTGTGTACTAGGAGAGTCCCACACATCTTAATTCATCTTCTTGTACCTACTCTAATACTTTATTTACTTGTATGTGAACATATTTTATCCTCAGAGTAGAATGTAAGTTTCCCAAAATCAATGACTGTCTCACTTTTGGATTTGAATCCCTACAGTCTACCATGGTATCTGAAACATAGTAAGCTTTTGACAATGCTTGTTGATTCACAAAGAGACTTCTCTGAGGTTTCACATAGACATTCCTAATTTGGATTAGCTAGGTGAAAAAGAATCTGCTCTATTGGCAAGTCTGATTTATATACTCTTTTATAATTCTAAATATTTTGATTACTTTTACATTTATTACCAATGAAACTGCCTGGTGAGAAGAGGTTCTAATAGGCCTACTTTAGTGAACAGACAACTCTGTGTTATAACATTTGCATACTGACAACTTATTTGTATAATGTCTCTAAAAATATTTTGTTTTCTTAATTAGGTAAAAGATACCCCCTATAATCTTTCTTAAACTCAACTATGCTTAGCAAAGATGTTTTTTTTTTCCCAAAGAGAATGCCATAAGCCCAAGTGCCATTTGAATGATCACAAAAGATGAATTAGTGAGATGCTAAATTAGTGGAGTTTTCCTGTATTCAATTCAACTAACAATTCAAGTATCAAGTACATACTATATGAGGATTCTTAGTTAATTGTCATAATAATAGATCATGATTATATAGCCCTTTAATGTTTACAAAATGTCTTGCATACTTTGTGTCATTTGATCCTCACAAAAACTTTCTGAGGTAGGTGCTAATATCATCTACATTTTATTGTTGAGGAAACTGTCACTGAGGAGTTAAGTGACTTGCTCCAGGTTCAGGGAGTGGCTAAGTCAGGATTTGAACTTGTCTTTATGATTTCAAATCCAATAATCTATCCATAATACTGCCTAATAGCTAAGATACAGAAGTAGAGCAATACTAGTCAGCCTTTCTATTGCTCTTTGCAGAGCACCTTCATAGACATTAGTTTCTTATCCCCTCCCCACTCATAAAGACCCTGTGTGGCTAACAAGGCACTCTGATTTTATTTACAAGGAACCTGAAGCTCAGAGCAGATATATGCCTTGCCTAAATCACATGGATAGTTAGTGGAGAGCCAGGACTAAAATTCTAATCTTACTTCAAGTTTAGGCTTCTTTCCACCCTACCACTAAGACAAGAACATGCATTTTCAGAGTATACAGTCTACTTGGTAGAGGTTGGAGAAGGGAGGGACTAAACAGGAAAAAAAAACATAACAAACAATTAGGAAACAAAAAAATTCTGATTAAATTTCTGATTAATCCAGTGCTACCATATACAGAATAGACCAAGCCAGCCCTGTAAAGAAACAAAAAGATTTTTCAGAGGGAATGTAATTGTAACCATCAGCAAGTTGCACATGGAAGACATGCATAGCAAAGCTTTCCATTACTCTAAAGAAGTATGTGTTCAGTGACCCTAGAGTGGCCAAACTTCTCCTGCCAGCATCACCATGGAAAGGTCACAGATCCCATGTAGAAGGTTCTGTCTAATGAGTTGGGACCAAGGAATGATGAAGGGCAGATTGTTCAGTCTCCAGTCAATTGTGTGACATGGATTTTTTCAGCCCAACAGGGGAGCTGGAACAAAGCTGAGCACGTGTGCCTATGTGCATTGGAGCCAGGTCCCAGGGGACCCACCCTGGAAAAAGGGCAGATTGAGGCCTTTATATTGAGTTCCCCTCACCAGCAAAGGTTATTGAGAATGTCGCTGCTATTTATAGGGCCTGACTCCACAGAGCTCAAGGCCTTTTCAAATTTATTTCTTACAGCAATACTGGGAAGGTCACCTGGGTTATTCCTCTAATTTCAGATGGAAGGTGGCAAAGGTCAAGAAAAATCTGCAGAATTGTAAAGTTAGAAAAGTTTGTCTTCTGTGTCTTCCTTCTTCCCTTTTCTTTGCCTTTGCACCTTTCTAGCAACTCCCTTTTCCTCCTTTTAAGGTAGTCCCCAAACGCTTCCCAGATTTACCCACCTACCATCCACTGCAGCATGTGATTCTAATTTGCTTTCTCTGTATAGTACTTGGTATTTCAAAATAATTCACCCTTCTACTTCTCCCCCTCAAAACTCTCTTTCAGAGTAAGGCCTTTGAGAGCCTATGTGTGAATTCACAATAGTTTATAAATTACTGATAATGATCTAATATGTCACTTTGTCAGGGTATGTAAGAGGAGGCTTAGACTTAGTGATCATACTCAAAAGTATGAATTCCTAATAGTAGAATTTATACTGTAACATTTGGGAGGAAAGATGGAAATATGTCTTTCTGGCACTTTCAAATCATAAGACCTTACAAAAGAGGGGCTTTAAAGAATGAATTGCTCTAAGGTATTTGAGGATTTACAATTTTCAAATACTTAAGTGGGGATGGTCCTGGAGGGGACTGAAGAGCATGTGTGATGGAGGAATCACGCCTTGCACATGTAAGGTCCATTAGCGATGGACTGTATATCAAGGTGAATATAGAATTTGATTTCCAATAATTGGGCTTATAGCTTTCAAGAACCATACCAGTTTGCTAAATAAGATCTATTTGCATTTGGACTCCCCTTTATTGATGGATGCTTGTGTTCCCTTATCAGTGGTGAGAAGTAAGCACGTCAGGGATGAGGATTCAATACATCCCAGTATAGAGATAGAAGGCTGAGATAGAAGGCTTCCTTGAGTTCATCAAACTTAGAGTTGGCAGAAACCTTAAAGATCATTGACTCCAACTGCCTCATTTTACAAATGAAGACAACTGACACCTGGGGAGTTTATAGGACTTGCCCAAGATCATACAGGTGGTAAATGGCAGGGAAAAGATCTTTCTGAGTCCAGGTTTAGTACTGTCTTCAGTGTATTTGTATGGTACAATAAAAAACCAACTAGGGTCGATGCAAACATTAGACAATGTTGGAAATCTTAGTGTGAAATTTGGCATGCAGATTTTCCTGAAGCCATCATAGGAAGCCTTATTAAATTTCCTGTACCCTACCACCAGATATCCAGAGATCACTGAAATGCAATAGTGGTGGTTTCATGGTAACCTAGTATAGACTAAGATGGGAGTTGGAACAAATGGCTTCTCGCAGTCCCTATGAGTTTTGTAGATTCTTTGATTTGTCTTTTTCCAACAGATCTTTGTGCTCCAGGAATGGAGATGTCTCACTTGCCTCCCTGCCATTATTTCCAGTACAGTGATTTCTGACATGCCTCTGTGTAGTAGCCAAAAATAGAACCTACATCTCGAATTCTTAATATCTTTCCTTGAGCTGCCATATGCCATGACCCTGGCATGACTTACATACACTGGGTGGGTATTTTATTACTTTTGTTCTAGAATCCCTCTAATCATCAGAGTCAGCACAACATTCCTTGCACAGACCTCTTTCTGTCCTAAAACAATAACTGCAGAAATATTTGCTGAGACCAAGATAGAAGAGAAGAAAATTACAGGATAAGGGAACTTTATACCTCCATTGTTTGGACAAATGAACTCTAAAAATAAAGATCCACAAAACAAATTAGCAGATATGGCCTTTCCATGTGCAAGGAGCAGCTGGTAGGGGTCTGGAAAGAAGAAAAGTTGGGGACCATTGCTTCTAAGTGGGGCTTAGAAAATGAAAAGTTTGGGCTGAGTCTTGGATTTATTTTGTCATCCACAAGTAGAGAAATAAAGTCAACCTCCCTCAAAACACTGGCCCCAAAAGGGAATGAGAATTCCCAATCACTCCAACATTGGCCATTTGCATCCTTGCCTCATAATACCAATCAATCACATCTTTAACTGGGCTCTTGACAATAAGCATTTCATGATTTTCCAATGTGTTCCCAGTCCTGTATGAGACACTGTGAAGGATACAGAAGTATCCTCAAGATCTCGATAACATAGACTGGGGAGACATCATAGACACAGAAAATGATTAGAGAAAGTTTAAAAATTATAAATTTAAAGTTACCAAGGGTCCATGTGCTCACAATGTGTTACCCAAAGAAGTGGGGAGAGCCTTGTAGAATAGAATTATCTCAGACTGGACTTTGTGCTTTCGATAAAGAATCAAAGAGGGAGGATGATAAAAACTGTGTGATATGACTTTCTTCCCTTCAATCAATCAACAAATGTTCACTGATTAAATCTTGTGAACTCAGTCCTGTCTTATGTTTAGTAGAACCTTGGCCTAGAAGGAAACTTAGAGATCATGTAGTACAAGTCCTTTATATTGCGAAAAAACGGGGTCGAGGGACGCAGAAAAATTCAATCAATCAAAAAGCATTTATTGACATCTGCTATGTACTAGGCTCTGTCCTATATATGAGGGCTATATACACAAAGAATGTAACCCCTACTTTCTTTTTCTTAGTTATTTTTATTGTTTTCTTTTTAAAATTAGCTTATTATTTATTTAATATTTTAGTTTTCAACATTAGTTTCAACAAGATTTTGAGTTACAAATTTTCTCCCCATTTCTACCCTCCACCACACTCAAAGATGGCATATATTCTGAATGCCCCCTTCCCTAGTTAGCCATCCCTTCTGTCACCCTCTTCCCCACACCCATCCTTTCCCCTTACTTTCTTGTAGGGCAGGATAGATTTCTATGCTTGATTCCCTATATATCTTATTTCTCAGTTGCATGCAAAAACAAATTTTCTTTTGAGCATCTGATTTTAAAACTTTGAGTTCCAAATTCTTTCCCCTCTTCCCTTCCCACCCACCCTCCCTAAGGATGCAAGCAATTCAACATAGGCCACATATGTATAATTATGTAAAACATTTCCACAATACTAATGTTGTGAAAGACTAACTATATTTCCCTCCATCCTATCCTATCCCCCTTTATTCAATTTTTCCCCTTGACCCTGTCTCTTTTCAAAAGTGTTTCCTTTTGATTACCTCCTCCCCCTATCTGCCCTCCCTTCTATCATCCCACATTTTTTATCCCCTTCCCACTACTTTCCTGTGGGGTAAGATACTCAATTGAGTGTGTATGCTATTTCCTCCTCAAGTCAAATCTGATGAGAGCAAAATTCACTCATTCCCCTCACCTGCCCCTTCCAACAGAACTGCTTTTTCTTGCCACTTTTGTGTGAGCTAATTTACCCCATTCTATCTCTCCCTTTCTTCCTCTCTCAATATATTCCCCTCTAATCCCTTAATTTTATTTTTTTAGATATCATCCTTTCATATTGAACTCACCCTGTGCCCTTTGTCTATATATATGTATATTCCCTTCAACTACCCTAATACTCATGAATTATACACATCATCTTTACATGTAGGAATGTAAACAAAACAGTTCAAGTTTAGTTAAGTCCCTTATGATTTCTCTTTCTTGTTTACCTTTCCATGCTTCTCTTGATTCTTGTGTTTGAAAGTCAAATTTTCTATTCAGTTCTTGTCTTGTCATGGAGAAAGCTTGAAAGTCCTCTATTTTATTGAAAATCCATCTTTTCCCCTGGAGCATTATACTCAGTTTTGCTGGGCAGGTGATTCTTGGTTTTAATCCTAACTCCTTTGACCTCCAGAATAACATATTCCAAGCCCTTTGATCCCTTAATGTAGAAGCTGCTAGATCTTGTGTTATTCTGATTGTGTTTCCACAATATTCAAATTGTTTCTTTCTGGCTGCTTTCAGTATTTTCTCCTTGACCTGGGAACTCTGGAATTTGGCTACAATATTCCTAGGAGTTTTCTTTTTGGGATCTTTTTCAAGAGGCAATTGATGGATTCTTTCAATTTCTATTTTACCCTCTGGCTCTAGAATATCAGAGCAATTTTCCTTGATAATTTCTTAAAAGATGATGTTTAGGCTCTTTTTTTGATCATTGCTTTCAGGTAGTTCAATAATTTTTAATTTATCTCTCCTGAATCTATTCTCCAGGTCAGTGGATTTTTCAATGAGATATTTCACATTGTCTTTCATTTTTTCATTCCTTTGTTTCTGTTTTATATCTTGATTTCTCACAAAGTCACTAGCTTCCACTTGCTCCAATCTAATTTTTAGGGTGGTATTTTCTTCAGTGGCCTTTTGGACCTCCTTTTCCATTTGGTTAAATCCGCCTTTCAAGGCATTCTTCTCCTTGTTGGCTTTTTGGAGCTCTTTTGACATTTGGATTAGTCCATTCTTTAAAGTGTTATTTTCTTCAATATTTTTGGGTCTCCGTTAGTAAGTCATTGACTTGTTTTTCATGGTTTTCTTGCATCTCTCTCATTTCTCTTCCTAATTTTTCCTCTACTTCTCTTACTTGCTTTTCCAAATCCTTTTTGAGCTCTTCCATGGCCTGAGAACAATACGTATTTTTCTTGGAGGTTTTTGATGTAGGCTCTTTGACTTTGTCGACTTCTGATGGCTGTATGTTTTGATCTTCTGTCACCAAAAAAAGATTCTAGAGTCTGAGTCTGAGTCCTTGTTCACTGCCTGGCCATGTTCCCAGCCAACTACTTGACCTTTGAGCTTTTTGTCAGGGTATGAGTACTTGTAGAGTAGAGACTGCTTTGTCCTAAGCTTTAGCGGCTGTGCTGCTGTTTTCAGAGCTACTTCTACTCCACTGTCACTGCAAGCTCTGCCATAGCAGTGCTCCTTCTCCCACATATACTGCCAACCAGGATTGTGACCCAGATCCAAGCAGGGCAAAGCAATCCTTGCACTCCCACTCTGGTCTGCCGTTTGATTCCTCCTACCCTGTGAGCCAGGGACTAGGGAAGCAGCTAATGCTGGAGCTCTGAAAGCAGCTGCAGGAGCTTTCTGCTGCTGCTGTCACTACCACTGCCCCACCTCTGCCACTCCCAGGGCTGGGGCTGGACCACTTTCTAACCCCATCTAGCAGTTTTCCCACTAACTTGCTCAATGGTCTTTGGCATTTGTGGGTTGAGAAGTCTTGCATCTGCCACAGCTCAATGATTCATAGCCCTGCTCTAGGATGATTCCCAGTCTGGTCTGTCGTAGCGCAGCCCATGCTGGGCTGCGCTCCACTCTCTGCATTGTATGACAGACCCTTCCCAGCAACCATCCAGGCTTTCCTGGGCTGGACACCTGCTTTCCTCTGCTAATTTATTGGTTCTGCAGCTCTAGAATTTGTTCAGAGACATTTTTACGGGTATTTGGAGGAATTTGGGGGAGAGCTTAGGCAAGTCCCTGCTTTCCAGCCATCATCTTGGCTCTGCCTCTCCCCAACCCTTACTTTCAAAGAACTTGCATTCTAAGGGGGAAGGCAGATACATAAATGTCTATATAAAATGAATTTAAAGTGAATGAATATCAATAATACAGAGCACTTTGGGAGAGATGTCACTATCTGCAGGATATAAGGGAAAGTGTCATTTAGGAAGGGCTTGGACTGCATTTTCAAGGAACACAGAGTGACTATGAGACTATAAGAAATTGTGAGAAGAGAGGATGCATTTCATGCATGGAGGACAGCCAAAGCAAAGGCATAGAGAGATTGCACAGGTAGTAAAAAACAAAGATAGGATTTGAGTCCTGATCCTCAAGCTCTAAACTTAATGCTTTTCTCATTATATCATGGAAATTTAATCCACTTAACAAGAAGATACACTCTAAGCCCACAAGGAATTTTATACAGTCTTGGGGATAGAAGTTATATACATGTAATTGCATAGTGCAAGGAGATAGATACATAGATAGATAGATATGCATATATACTATGTATGTGTTGTGTATATACATATATTATATATACTATATATGTATGTACATAAATATATGTACATGTGTGTGTACATGTAGATATACAGAAATGTGCATGTGTGTATATATGTAAGTGTGCATGCATGCATGCTAAAGGTAAAATGAGATAAAGCTGTTCGGTATAGGAATTCAAAGTAGGAAGAGATCTCTGTAGTCTAAAGATTCAGGGAAGGCATCATGGACCTTCTCCTCTTGGATCACTGCCTTGTTGTGGTGGAGGGGCTTGTATAACTCTATGAGACTATGAGCTATGTGGTGCAGAGTTATTTAAGACGGACAGGTTATAGTGAAGAGTTTAGATAAAAGGCAATCCACTGGAGAAGGAAATGGCAAACCACTCCAATGTCTTTGACAAGAAAACCCCATGAACAGTATTAAAATGATAAAAGATATAACATCAGAAGACAAGCCCCTCAGGTCAGAAAGTGTCCAAAGTGTTAAAGGCACATGAGTTTGGACAGACTTCAAGAGATAGTGGAGGATAGGAGGACCTGGCATGACCATGACGTCATGAAGAGTTATACATGACTGAATGAATTAAGAACAACAAACCATGGACCTATGTTAGGCTATGAAGGATCAACAAGATTTAAGTAGACAGAGAAGAGACCAGATGGTCTATGTGTATGTGACGAAGAAAGGGGGAAAAAGGAATGGAGAACAGTAGGAGGGAATTTTAAAGGCATTTTCCTTAGGACAATGGAAAACATGATAGCTATTGAAAGTTGTGTTGTAGAGGAGTGGCAAGACTGGAAAGGTATTTTAGTACCAGATCTTAATTGCACAATCTGTATAGGGCTTTCCAGTGGTCATTATATAAGAGGACTGGACTTCTAACAATCTACCCTGCTGCTGCACTACTTCTCTCCATCTAGAAAAGCATCCTCTGGACCAGACTTGCATGGACCATAGATAGGAACCTTCCTCTGGAATTTAATCCACTCAGTTTTGGAATTTTATCCTGAAGCTGAGCTATTCTGATTATTACTCAGGAAGTACAAACTCATCTAACACAATATATCTAACCAGTCCTTGATCCTACTTCACATCCTATGTATAACTATATAGACATTTTGTTATTTGCTTTTGCTATTGCTGGAATACCTCTCCACCCCTCCCTTGTTGGGGGAACAGTAATCATATGAATGCAAACATTGCCTTTGGAAAGGTTGGAACAAATGACTGCCCCAAAGTTTGAGTCTCCAGACCAAAAATCTCCCTCCCCAGCCACCACATCCTTATGTATATTTGTCTTATTCTATTAGAATCAATCAATTGCAATGCATTTTTTATTATGCTATGCTATAGAAATGTTTGTTTTATTCTATGAATTTAAAATTAAATAAAAAAATTTTAAAAATAATCAAGGTTCCTTGAAGATAGTAACTGTTTCATTTTTTAATATTATACTTCCACTTCCCAACATGGACTTTGGCACCTAATAGGTATTTAATGAGTACTTTTTCATATATTCAAGATACAGGGAGAACACAGAGATTCTGCATTAACAAACAGGCATCAAGTTCCTACTGTGTGAGCCATGTTGCTTTTACAGTATTAGTTAGAATCACAGAATTCTAGAACTGGAAAGGACTTCAAGACCATTTCTATTCAATTCCGCTGCCTTTATTATATTGAATATCTAAGCCATCAGACAGACATCTATTCTGTTTATAAATAATTGGGAAATGTTTTCCGGGCATAAGACTGAACATAAGGATTTGCTGTCTAATGAATATCTGACACTGTAGTTGGCTATTCTTTTCCTACCAGGAAGTCAGGAATGGCAAGGCATCATCTCCCTTAGGGAAATACATTTACCCAAAATGAGGATGTTCAAAATCTGTCTATTTAGCTCTTAGCTTTTCCCATGTGACTATTCATAAAGGTTTCAATCTACAGGATTCCTGAAATACTGTTAGTACAAGGAAATTCATCCCTCACCCCCTACCCTTCATACCTCAGGGAGTCCTGATAGGAGGTCCTTAATAACATTTGTTGAGTTGAGTTGCTGATAGAGGATCGAAAGGAGTATAGAATCATGTACATGATGGAGACTAAATTGCTACTAGAATGGCTTCCATAAGCCCATATCTACCCACTTCTGCTCACTAAAAAAATGGCTACATATGAAAGACAAGGTACATTGAATAACTTTCTCGTCAGTGAGAAAACAAACATCTTCAAATTTTCCTTACTGAATATGTAGATACATGGATGCAATGACTATAAAGACCTTAATGAAGAAAATAAGGAATTGCAAGAGAGAAAGCAAAAAATAAATTCTCTAAACTTTGAGAACTCAAACCAGATTAAATTTACATGTAGAGAGGTTCTCCAAGGCAGAAGTAAAGACGTAGTTGTAGACCTGCTAAAACAGAGAGCCTAGGGTGGCCAAAGGATTTAAATGCAAACAAAAACAGCCACAAGGGAGGAAGTTTGGAGCAACACAGCTCAGAATAACTTTTAGTAAGTGTTTTATTGATGCTTTAAATCATTATCAAACTCCAATTTCCCTGAATGAGCCCCACTAGAACTCTCCATAGTAACAAAGTTCCCAATCAGGGAAATTGGGGTTTGGTAGTGATTTTCTTAAAGTATCAGTATATCCAACAGGTTGTCATCCAATCTTTCCTTGAAAATCTCTACTAAGGAGAGGAGAGAGTGATATTATCAAAGCAGCCCATTCTCTTTTTAGATAGTTCTGATTGGGGGTGCAGCCAAGATGGGAGCTGGAAAGCAGAGACTAATGTGAGCTCCCCTCCAAGTCCCTCCAAAAACCTATAAAAATGGTTCTGAACCAATTCTAGAACTACAGAACCCACAAAATAGCATAGGGAAGCAGGTCTCTAGCCCAGGACAGCCTGGATGGTCTCTGGGTAAGGTCTATCCCACATGGAGGTGGGAGCAGAGGGGAGCAGAGCTGAGCTGAGCAGAGCCTATCATGGGCGGTGCAGACCGCCCACACTGGGAGCTGGGCAGAATGTGCCCTAGCACCCTGAATCTGTGAGCTGCGACAGTTACCAGACTTATCAACCCACAAATACCAAGGACAACAGAGTAGGTTAGTGGGAGAAACTGCGGGGGACTGGGATAGAGATTGCAGTTTGGCCACTACCCCAGGGGGCAGTAGAGGTGGGGCAGCTTTAGAACTGCTGCTGCAGTTGCTTCTGGCCCCAGGCCCACCTGGTGGGAGGAATTAAGTGGAGGATCAGAGCAGGAGTGAAGAGCCTCCTGAAGACCTAAGTCTACTCCAGGTTGGGAGTTCTTGGGGAAGGAGGAGTGCTGGTGTGGCAGAGCTGGTGCATCCCCCTAGGATTGGAACATAGAACTCTTTAGTCTACAAGCAGTCATACTCCGCTGAAAAACTCAAGGGTCAAGTGAGTTGGCTGGGAACATGGCCAGGCAGCGAAAACACACCCAGATTCAGTCTCAGACTTTGGAATCTTTCTTTGGTGACAAAGAAGACC
>CM053622.1:557163139-557181134 GCA_028646595.1 Phalanger gymnotis
GTCAAGGGAGAAAATTCAATAAAGGGAGATAGGTTAGGAAGAAGCAAAATATAGTTAGTCTTTCACAACATGAGTATTGTGGAAGGGTTATACATAATGATATGCATGTGGCCCATTTTGAATTGCTGGAATTCTTAGGGAGGGTGGGTGGGAAGGGAAGAGGGGAGACAATTTGGAACTCAAATTTTAAAAAAAATGATGTTCAAAAACAAAAAAGTTTTTGCATGCAACTAGAAAATAAGATACACAGGCAATGGGGCATAGAAATTTATCTTGCCTTACAAGAAAGGAAGGGAAAAGGGGATGGGAGGGGAGTGGGTTGACAGAAGGGAGGGCTGCTTGGGGAACAGGACAACCAGAATATACGCCATCTTGGAGTGGGGGGGGAGGGTAGAAGTGGGGACAAAATTTGTAATTCAAACTCCTGTGAAAATCAACGCTGAAAACTAAATATATTAAATAATAAAAAAATTTAAAAATAGTTCTGATTGTTAATAAGTTTATTCTTTTTCTTTGTACCAAGCCTCTTTGCTTTCCACCAGTTACTCCTAGTTCTGGATTTGGGGACCAAGTGGAATAAGTTGAATCCCTCTACTATATAACACTCCTGCGAATACTTTTGTTGAATCCATGTCATGAGACTCCACTGCTTTTAGATAATTCTAAGAAATTTGGAGCATTAAAGTTAAGAGACCCACAGATTTTCTTTGTTTGAGAATCCAAAGAACTAAAAACAAAAACACATTTTTGACTCAGTGATTGAAGTAGCCTGCTGACACATATATGTATGTATGTATGTATGTGTGTACATATAAATATATATACATATATATGTATTTATGTGCGCGCACGCACACACACATATATATGTATATATATATATATATATATATGTATGTGTGTGTGTGTGTGTATATATATATATATGTAAATAATTTTGACTTCCTGGCAATATGTACCACATCAGAAATCTCTAAATAATCAAACTTTATGGAAAGAGCTATTCAAGTAAACTGAGTTTTCTAAGAAAAATGAGGTTAATCAAAAGTTCACTTTGTTCTAACTTTTGCTATTTAAAATCTCTCCAGAATACATGAATCCCCTTTATATTTCCAGTCAGTCTAGCTTACTGTCCCTGACTATATCTATCTTTGCTGACTGAAAATGTCAACAGGAACTCAGAAACATTATTTTGAGTATCAATGATAGTTGTCCAGGCATTAGAGTGGAGAGGAAGTGGAGAAGATAAGGCTGAGCATACACTCAACTCAAGATACTTCTTGGAAATTACTTTTTGGCTTAATACATGACACAATTTTTTGTATATGATTTGCTTCTTTAAAAAAAAAACCTAGGAGTAATAAAAATGCCTGTTTACCTAAGGATTATTGATAGTTGGACTATGGTTAATTTAATTTTTGCTGTATTTTCCAGTTTCTTTGGGATACCTACACCAGATAAATTATGGGTTAAAAAATTAGGTTCAAATTACTTTCTTTGCCACCAACTACTTATATTACTTAGTAGAAATTGATTAACCTTCCTAGAATTCATTTTTCTTGTCTATTAAGTGAAGTTATTGAAAAAGGTCACATCTAAAGTATATTCTAGTTCCAAATCTTATTACCTTATCCCTTGTCCTAAATGTTTCATGATATTGGATGACTATAGTAGACTATAAGCTACTTATAGTCTACTCAATGGCATTTTCATGTTTTACATCCCATTCACCAAGCATAAAGTCTTGTATATAGTAGGTACTCAGTATATGTTCATCGAATTATATAAAAATGAACTAGAAGACCAGGATTTATATGGTTCCAGCTCGTGTGTCTCTTTTATTAATTGTGTCTGTAGAAAGGATGTTATCTTTTGCAAAATTAACTGGCAAAATATTAGGAACTATCTAATCCTTGCTCCAAGAAAGATATTTTCAATAAAGTACCAATCCATATGCCCACTCTCCCAACTATACAAAACTTTTGTAAAGAGTACAGAAATAATATAAAGGGATGTCACCAGAGAGCTGTTTGACTGTATAAAAGGATGAATTAGTCCTGTAATGAGAGTGAGGGTTAACTGATAGACAGACCACATGTTCTGTTGGTATCCACTCAAAGCCTAGAGATCTAGGGAACATCCAAGCACGGCAAATGAATCTCCTATAGAGCATTTATGAGAGAAGAACAAACACAAGAGTCACAGAACATGTGCATATTTGGATGAGTTGTGCTTTGTATCATTGGAGCGATAAGACAGAACTTAAAAAATCATGAATCCATGAAAATACTGAAGAAATAAGCCTTCTAGTCCATCAGTCAACAAGAATTTATTAAGTACCAAATACTCATATGAGCCAGATTCTCAGCTAAATGTGGAAGATACTTAGAAAGGCAAATGACAGTCCTTGCTCTCAGAAAGCTCACACTCTAATGTGTGAAACAACATGTAAATAACTGTGTATAAATAAGATGTATATAGAATAATCAACAAAAGGAAGCTACTAACATTTACTGGGATCAGGAAAGTTGCCTTCTGACCAACAAATCCAATGACCTTCATCTTCTTTGACTTTATTTTCTCTACTTACATAACCACCACCCTTAGTTCAAGCCCATTTCTCTTCTTTCCTGGACTATAGCAGTAGTCTCTGATTGATCTCCTTGCCTCAGTTCTCTCATCACTCCAATTTAATCCTGGTCCCCACTCCCTCTTATAGAGACTGGTTCTAAGCTGTGGAATTTTGCTCCGATCTCAACATAGTCAATCACAGTCCTTCAGGAACAAAAGCTTGTTGGGGCCCATAATAACTCTGTAGCATCAGCCTAGCAAAGTTTTGAAATGCTTGTATTAGGACAACAACCCTGTAGAATCAGCACAGCCAGATTTGGGCCAACAACACCATAGCACTAGTAGAGCCAGTGGCAGGGTGAATGGCCCTGTAATTCCAGCACTACAAAATTCCAAACAGCCCGTACTGAGTCATATAACTAAGGAACAGATAAGGCAGGACAGAACATCAGGTCAGGACCCTGTATATATGGGAAAGGAGGAGGTGCTGTTCAGAACTCCACTAAGCCTGATGCAAAGAGCACAATAACTAGCTATGGGCAGTTCTGATCACCCAAAAGTCACTAGGGACAGAGACTGAAGCTGGTGAACTGTGAATTTCCCAGAATAGAAAAAAGGCGAGAAGCTTTGAGATCCAACTCCTAAGGAGAACACATTCAGAGGGGAAGGAATTAGAAAGTGAGCAATAGGGGAAAATAAGGTGGAGGGTGTGGTGGAGAGACTAAATTACTAAAGATTTCAGGACCGAGAAAACTGAAAGACCTGGACCGGGGTGGGGAACCTGCAGCCTAAAGGCTACATGTGGCTTTCTAGGTTCTTGGGTTCCGCCTTTTTACAGAACAAATCCTTTTATTAAGGGGATTTGTTCTATGAACTTTGGATTAAGTCAAAGGGCCACACTTGAGGACCTAACAGGCCACATATGACCTCAAAGCCATAGGTTCCTAACTCTCGACCTAGACCATAGATGGATAAATAAACAGGTAAAAACAGTAACAACAGAAGGAAATATGACCTCCAGATCTAGTATATCAGTTCAGACATTTATGGGTAAATACTGAAAAGCAAAGGAAATTATCTAGCATTTGATGAGACATGGGACCCTGTGAAAATTATGGCAGCAGAATAAATGTCCTGCACAGGAAAAAAAAAGAACAGAATAGAAAAACTGGAATCTTTAATGGCAAGCCTCACCAAAGAAATAAAAGAGAGAACAATAAATGAGAATCCAAATACAAAGAAGTTAAGGACAATGTAGAAAAAATTATCATTAAAAATACCCTCACTATGTAAGCAAAGTATTCTGATCTCAATTATAGTGAAGAGGCCACAGTTTAGGGAAATCCTCTATGAAGAAACAGCTATTTTTCCTCTTCTAAGAAAGATGAAAAAGTAATACCCCATTATATGGACCAATGAGAGAAAGCTGACATTCCATTACTGAGGGTGAAAAGTACAAGAAGGAGCACTCCCACATGTTTCAAGGGCAGCAGAAGCCAGCCAACTCTTAGGTGTTGCTGATTCTAATCTCTCTCAAACATATTTTTTGGCCTAAAAATAGGGCTGTTTAAGGAAACATCAGTATATGAACTGATGCTGGTGATCAATACACTAGCCAGAGCCACAGAGAGAGCGGGGCTACCAGGGTGGGAAATTTTAAAATATTCTAATAATACTGTCTTGAGGGTGTTATTTTCTCCCATCCTAGCTTCTCTTTAGATACCAGTGATCTCAATCTTGAGAATCAAGATAGATATTTGTCAATTGTTTTATAGAAGGAAATCTTGTTCAGTCGTGAATTGAGCAAGATGAATTCTAATGTTGCTTCTACTTATATGATTCTGTGACAGTGATTTTTCATGTCTGAAGCAGATAAAGGAACAACCTTCCATGCTGCTCTTTTGCAGAAGTGCCCTACAGTAAAATAGTCAGAAGATATCTGATCTTACAAGCATTCAAACCAAGTTATGCTTATGTCTAGAAAAAGAGCCGTGAAAAAAAAGTGACAGATAAGTATTTTAAGTCTGGAAGTCATGTGACTTAATGATGCATTTGTATGGATGCAATGATGCATTTATTTTCAGTTTTATACCATATTATATTTGTTTATCCTTCTTTTAAGATAATAGTTGAAAAATAGCGTAATATTAGTGGATTAAGAATTGGCCTCAATGTCAGGAAGACCTGACCCCTGATATGTGACCCTGGGCCAGTCATAACCTCTCAAATGCCCAGGCAACTTTTGCAGAGCTGATGCTAACCTGAATTGGTAGAGAGGATTCTGTGCCCACGAACACACAGGTCTGGCCCCCCAAAAGTGAATAACTATTTAATGTTTGTTATTATTTTAGTAGAGTTATATTTTCCAGGGAAAGTTATCCTTTGGGATGCATATTAGTGTCTTTTTTAGAACTCTCTGTTATTCAAACCTGCAAGAGAGCCTATCTGTTGGATTATGTACATAACCTAAGACACCACAGTTTATCTGGAATTGCAGTTCTACTGCCTAGAAGAAAATAAGCAGCATCTACAGAACTAGACTTGCAAATCCAAAGCTATACTGAGTGATGGAAAACACTGCAACACAAAAGAAAATGACTTTCATAGTCATTGGAACTCTACTGGCAAGAGGCTGAAATTTACTCCTGGTCACTTCCAACCTACCCTTTGGATTGAACATAAGAGGATGGTATCATAAACAGATGCTGAGAAAACATGACACATTCATCTGATGAAAAGCATACTAAAAAATGAGACCTCTAATCAAACTAAGTACTTGTTAGTAACCCAGTGGTAATGAATCAGCATATGTGCATTAAAGACAAACAAATCCCAGAGTTTGTAGAAAACCAGAACCAGCATCATTTTTCTCATCCTGTGAATTGCCTTTGACAGGTCTGTGAAGTGCAAACCCCAACATCTGCTCAATATAATCCCATGACTCAGGATTGCCTGGGTATATTTAACCCCACATATGAATCCTTAATTATCTCAAAATCATTAACTAGAGGATATGAAAGTTGAATGAACATGATGCCAAACATCTGTATTAAAAAATAAAAACTTGTGCCCATCATCTAGATATTTCCAAATATCTGATTACCCAACATTATCTAAGGCAAACAAAATAATAGACTCATAGTTGGAAGGGGTAACAACACTTATCCTAGGTTCCAATTTAGCACAAGTATGATGGGAGTTTCTACTATCTCCCAAAAATTGTCTAGGGGAAAGAGATCAGTGATGCAGTGGGGAATATAGAAAGATATACAGATGTATATTTCCCAGCATCCTTGAGTTTTCTCTTTTCTCTATTCTTAAACAGTTTCTTGTCTGCCATTCATTCTGCATTGCTAAGAGTCGAGAGAGATCTGAAATTGTTCGAAACTAAGGAAAGTAGCCTGGAACTACTCACTGTTCACAGCTCTTGCTATGGCTGCTGAATTGCCATAGCTATAAAGCAAGTTGGGTTCCATGACAGATAAACTAAAATAGATATAATGGTGATCATAAGAATAATACAGAAAAAAATATGAAAAGGATATGAAACAGACAAGATAACTTAGTTGGAATCCAACTGAGACTGAACTGGACTGGCAACTTCTGTAAAAAACTGGTGTTACTGGATGGAAGGCCATTCCCAACTCTGACATGCCTATTTTCTCTGCTTACTGAACCAACCTAAAGGAGTTCCAAATCTGCAATTCTTTCCCCTAACTCTCCCCATACCCTAAGTAATGAGAATGATAGGATTCATAAGGGGAGGATATTACTAAAAGGAGTCTTCTTTATAATTTTGTTACACTTCTCCTACAGCTACTTTACAGTGTTTTAATAAAACATACAGCCTTTACAAAGTCCATGTTATGAATGAGGTCAGTTGGTGGAGAGCGGGAGGTTTCCAAAATGCAATATCAAGGCCTGAGAACAGTGATGAGAGATTTCCTATCAGTAATTTTATAACACATTCTATAACATGCTCTTGAGTCTTTATTGAACTTGGGGCTAGGACCTAGGCACTATGAAATGTATCAAACTAGAGAGGTAATATGGGAAGTAGTCTAAGAGTTTGTAGATTGAGTATACTTGGGTGAGCTGTGAGGATACGGTGGTCTTTAGAACAGACAACTTGTAGACACTAAAGGTCCCTGATGAAACCATTTTTTCTTAGTGACCCAAGGGTAGCACCACCTAGTAACTAGATTATATTTTGCACTTCTTAGCTGAGTAGTTACTTAATTAAATGTCATCATGCCTTTTCCCCCATAGGTGACAAAAAGCAAAGAATCATAGAAACAGAGATTTAGAATTTGAAGGGACTTTAGAAGTCATTGAATCCAACCGCCTCATTTTACAGATGTAAACTGAGAAACAGAGTTTAAGTAGTTTGCCCAGGAAATGAGCCAAATGTGTACTATTACTGCTTCTGCACTACCATCAAGGGCATACATATCCTCATTATCTTACCACGCAAGAATTCCATACAGAGCTTTGACGGATGAGCAACAACTTTCTGCTTAAACAAACTCAGAGAAAGAGAAGTCACAACCTCATGAGCCAAACTATTTCATTATTAGGTAGTTCTAAGTTTCTAGAATGACTACCACCGAATCAGTCCTGTTCTCTTATCCTAAGTCCAGTTTTCTACCTACAGTTCTGTCTCTACTGTCTCTACATAACCATTTGAATGTTCCTTTATTACAAGTGTTTCAAATTCATCAGGACAAAAACTAAATCTGGGATTTGTCCCCTACAAAACTAGTTCCCTCTTCTTTACTTCTATTCACCTCAGTTCAAAATCCTAACGTTAGTGTTGCTTCCTCACTCTTCCATACCTTATAATGAAGTCAGTCAATCCAACAAATCCAATAAATGTTTATTAAGCAAATACTGTGAGCTAAACACTAAGGAGGGAGAGAAGGAGAGGGAATAAACATTTATTAAATGCTTACTACATACCAGGCACTATGCCAAGTACTTTACAAATATTATTTAACTTAATCCTAACAACAACTCTGAGAGGTAGGCACTATTATTATCCCCATTTTTCAGTTGAGGAAACTGAGGCAGATAGCTGTTGAATGACTTATCCAAGGTCACACATCCAGTAAGTGCCTGAGGTTAGACATGAATCCAGGTCTTCCTGACCCCAGGCCCATTGCGCCACCTAGCTATGGATGATATGTTTTTGTTAATAGAAAGATGAACAACATGGAGTCATCAACTTCCTAGAATTTATACCTCTGAAGGATGTAATCTCCTTGGAGAAAGAATTATTTTTCATTTCATCTTTGAACCCCCCAGTACATGGTTTAGCACAGAGACTTATACAGAGTAAATGTTTAATAAATACTTCTTAGTGTTACAATTTAGGAAAGGTCCTGGAATATACACTAAGGTATTCAAACCCTCAAATAAACCTTTCATCTCCTTGATGTGGCTTTTCTTTCCAATGGTGTGTCTAGTTTCATTCTTCCTGGCTGTGCTTCTGGCTTTCTGGCCTTCAGTATCCTGCCTCAGAGAACCAGAAGCACAAGAATTTCTCTCAATGCCTAGGGCCGCCTCAACCTGGAACATCCCTCTGCTACACTGGCTCCCTTGTCCCATTGATGACCTCCTCCATTTTGGAGATGTGGCCCAGAACAACCATTGTTCGTTCCCTCCTAGATGTGCTTCTGGCTTTCCAGATCCCAGTACCTTCACCCCCCCAATCTCCAAAATGTCTTTTTAAGCCCATTGTATTTCTTATATATGTGACTTCCTTCAGAGCATAGATTGTCTTTCTTTTTGCTTGTATTTGTATTCCAAGCACTTAGCACAGAACTTGGCACATAGTAAATGTTCAATGTTTATTGCCTTGCCTTATCTATGTATATTTGCCTAGCTTTGTGAGAATAATATCCATGTGCTCCCAGGAGGTCTACTCAATATTCTCATGGACTTCCTATATTTCTCCTGAAAGTGCAAGGATAATAGTGAAATGTTAGGCGACACAAAGATATCTCCCACACTCACTGTGTGAGCAGCCCATCTTCTGTTTTCAATTATAGTCTTTAATGGCATCTTTTCCTTTGCTTTTACTTAACAGTTCCTTGTCACTTGTTGCATCTTGCTGATACCCATAATGAACTTGTTCATTGCTTTTAGAATGACCTATAATTTAATTCTGCAGAGACTGTAGTATTCCATGACTTGAAGCCATATGCTAACAATGGTAGAATATTGTTACTATAAACATGCACTTTTATTTCTTCTACAATTTCTCATGAAAAATCTAGTCTACTCTCTTCCTGCTCTTTACTTCTGAGTTCATCTTGTTGTCTAAAGGCAGTTGCCTATTGTCCAGACTATGGCATGCAGTTAAATGGACAGCTTATAGAATTTATCCATTAGTATATATGCCATAGAGAGACAATATAACTGACAAATTAACAAAAACATTCAAAATAGAAAAAAGAACAAAAGCATATGAGAGATAAAGCCAAAGTATTGGGTCTAGTGACAGTGTATATATATATATATACATATATATATATATGTATGTATGTCTGTTCAATAAAAGAGGGAAGTAGGGTAGTAGACAACAGAAAGTTTTGTGATGGAGGTGACATTTTAGAGGGAGTTCCAGATGAAGGAAATGCCATGCGCAAAAGTTTATAGCTGGGAAAGCATGAGATGTGAGTAATGAAGCTTGGTCAGAGTATGGAGAACAAAAAATAAATAAATAATATGGGATAAAATATGAAGAGTCTCAAATGTCATGATAAGGATCTTTAACTTTTCGTGGTAGCTAATAAGGATCTACTGAAGGGTCTTAAAGTCATGGAATGATCGGATTTGATTTTGATGTCATGGATAAAGTGAAGGTAAAGGGGGATTAGAGGCGGGAAGATCTAATAGGAGATTGTTGTAATTGTTTAGGCAGGTGACAATAGCAGCTGGTATATGGTAGAAGTAGAAGGCCTAGAGACAGGAAGGTGACAGATAAGGACAGATAGAACCTACCAAGCAATCTACTATGAGAAGTAAAAGGAAGGAGTATCAATGAAACCCCAAAGTTCAAGTTTGAATAACTGGTTATACCATTGACAAGTTACATTTGTTTTCTTCCAGAATGTCACTTGTATATATTCCTTCTTTACTATTTCCACTGACACCTTGATAGTCCATGAACCTCATTCATGGACTATTACAAGAGCCACCTAATTGTTCTCTCTACTTGCCCCCATGAAGTCATCCTATAACTGCTACCAAGTTAATTTCCCCAATGAATTTCTTTCATAATGTTACTTTTCTACTCAAAAATATCTAATGGCCCCCAATTTTCTATAAAATTAAGTCTAAACTGTTCAGTCTAAAAATCCAAGGCTTGCTTTCCTATTGTTATTTCTCTGGAGTCAAAGAGTATACTAGAGTTAAAGTAAGAGCACTAGGATCTGTCTTTTATGTGCTGTCTGACCTTAGAGAACTCAATCGTTTAACTTCTCTGCCCCAGTTTATTTGTAAGATACAATTTAAGTCTCTTCTTCAATAAAGGCCTCCTTGAAATCAAACAAAACATGGGTTTAAAAAGTTAAATAGGTTCGTTATCACAAAAGGTATTATTATTGATGATAAATTAAAGATACCATCCCTGCCTTCTAGAAGCTAGAGATGGCATATATGCTTAAATGACCTTTGAAACACCTTGAAGGACATAATGAGATTAACAAGCCAATAACATAGGCTATGCACTTGAATAACAAGAGACTATATTTAAGTCAAAATGTTCCTTGCTTAAGAGTAGTTTCAGACCCTGTGGTATAACCCTAGTTACTAAGGAAGCTTTCTGGAGAATCATAAAGGTCATCCAGACCCCACTGATGTTTACCAGCATTTAATAGACTGATCATTATTGTGGAACCTTTTGGCAGATTCATTTTACCCTGAAAAGTGACTCAGTCATGCCCCACTTCCAACCCCCAAAAAACAAACATCACCAATTATCTAACTGGAAATCGGCTTGGGCAAACAATAGAGGAAAAGCCAACATATTGCTGTCCCTGTTTGTCAACATTTCAAAGCAGGCTCACCCTACAACAGAGTGCTAATAATAGTTAACATATTTCCATATTAATCAAAACCTGGTATTTCCAATTGGGTCACTGTCCCCAATGTGTCATCTTTTTATAAGGATGGAAATTAGATAATTGTCCCTGGAACCAATCATTATTCATTGGCCTTCTAGCTGTAAAAAGACAAATCTTACGTATGACATTTCAGGGTTCAGAACTAAAAAATGTTCAAATCTTGTCCTTTCCCTTTCCCTTTTTCCTCCTACCTTGTTTCCCTCCTCCTTTATACTTTATTCTCCCCTCTTCTCTTTTCTCTTCCTCTCTTCCTCCCCTCTCTACTTCCTCTCATCTTCTTTCTCTCTAATATCCCCTTCTTTCTCGGCTTTCTCAACTTTCTCCTCTAACTAACGCTATTATCTGAATCCTGAATTCCGGGGAGGCCACATCTTTAAAGAACAAGAGAGGACCTGGTCAGCATATTTAAAGGAATTAAAATTAAAAAGAAACTAAATAAAACCATGGGACTTAATACTGTAATGGCTTTACTTCTTCATATCAATAAATAAATAAATATCCATTATTAGTCAAGCAATAAGCATTTATTAAGCACCTACTATGTGCCAGGCACTGTGGTAAGTAGTAGAGATATGAAGGCAAAATATAGTACCGCTATTCAAGATGTTCACAGTCTACTTAGGGAAATAGCATACCAACAACTCCATGTAAACAAGATATATACAGAAAAAGGAGATAATTAACAGTGAAGGCACTAGCATTAAGGGAAAATCAAGAAAGCCACCTTTAAAAGGTTAGATTTTAGCAAGGACTTGAAAGAAGCCAGAGAAGCCAAGAAGTGGAGGGGCAGGAAAGCATTCCAGGTACCAGGGACAGATGATGAAAATGTCTGGAATCTGTAGATGGAGTCTTATCTAAGGAACAGCAAGGACAGAATTATCACTGGATAGCAGAGTACACAGGTAGGAGAGGTAGGAAGCAGCAAAATGAAAAAAAATGTTGGAAAGGTCTAGCTTGGGTAGCATTTTGAAAGTCAGAAGATTTTATATTTCATCCTAGAAATTGTAGAAAGTCACTAGAGTATATTAAAGGGAAAGGATGACAGTCATAGCTTTGCTTTCAGAAGATTAATTTGGTGGCTGAATGGAGTATGAACTGGAACGAGGAGAGATTTGAGGTAGGGAGACCAACCATAAGGCTATTATAATAGTTCAGTCATGAGTTGATGAGGGTCTCACCAGGGTGAAGGCAGTGTCAGAGGAGAGAAGGGGACATAATTGAAAGATGTTATGAAGGTAAATTTGACAGTCCTTGGCAACAGATTGGATTTGATGAGTAAAAGAGACTGAGACGCTAAGGGTGACGCTTAGATTGTGAGCCAATGTGACTGTGAAGGTAGTTGTACCCTCAAAAGAAACTGGGAAGTCAGGAATAAGGAGAGTTTGAGGAGAGGAATATAATGAGTTCAGTTTTTTTATATATTGAGTTCAAAATGTCTCAGGGACATACAGTTGGATATGTCTAATAGTCAGTTGGAGATACAAGTCTGGAGGTTAAAAGAGAGGTCAAGGCTGGAAAAATAAATCTAGGAATCATCAATATAAACATGATAATTGAATTCATATGCTTATTATGCATCAGGCACTGGTCTAGGCACTAGAGATACAAATACTACATAGAATGAAATACTTCCTTCTCAAAAGGATCTTACATTCTAAAGAGGGAGACAAATACATCTATAATCTTTTGTGATCCCACTATTCAGCATATAATCAATCTTGTGCTCCTAAACAGAATAATTGGATTTTTAACTGAAAAGATGTTTGTGGTTCATTTAATCCAAGCACCTCATTTACAAATAAAGAAACTAAGACCCAGAGAAGTTAGGTGACTGGTTTAAGATCAAACAGGTAAATAATTGGGTAAGAGTGGGCCTTCTCAGTATAAAGTCTGCTCTTTCATCATATTGCCATTTAATCTTGGCTTATATGTGGTTCTGCATTTCACCTCATTTGTATCCTTGGTAGACATTTTCAGAGCATCTTGGAATTCATTACCCATTCCTAGAATTACATCTTTATTGACATTGTTGATATTGCCTGATAATAGTATCCTGAATTTCTAGCATTCCAGATATTTTCCCATTCCTGAATAGTCTGACTGCCACTGAAATTAAGAGAAAGTGCTTCTGTCTTTCAGCCGGAGGCCTAGTGTCTGCCCAGTGACTTCCTACCACCTAGTGCTCAGAAATGACAAGAAGGTGAAAGACAATTCCAAGAAATGGCTTTATGACAAATAGAGAATGTGATAGCATTCCCAAATTCGGGAAGGACAAATAAATCCATTGAATCTATCTTTCTGTCTCCTGTCATATTAACTCATATTATTTCATGATAACTGCAAACCAACTAGGTAGTTGTAGGTCAGGTCAGGCCAGGTCAAGAAAAACAAGGTTCAGGAGTATCAGCACCATGGCCAGAAGTAGTGAAATGAGTAGTGCTTAGTTTTTTAGTGCCACAGAAAAGAAAATGATGGAGAAAGCTGCATTGTGTCTGCATTAAAATACTACTATGGCTGTGCAAGGGCTGTGTGTAGCAGGAAGAATCAAGAAGAGGAATTGTAAAATCAGAGGATCACAGATATGAAGCTAGAAGGGACTTCAGATACATCTAATTCATCTCCCCACCCATTTTACACATGAAAATAGCATATTGGATTGATCCCAAGTAGGTCAAGAAATTGTGCTGGAGGTTACACAGTTAACAAGTATCACAAGTGGTATTTGAATCCAGTGATAATGGTTGCCAACATTTAATTGACTGGTCATTATTGAAGAGTCTTCTTTTTGTGAGGCAATCAGGATTAAGTGACTTGCCCAGAGTCACACTGCTAGTAGGTATCTAAGACAGATTTGAACTCAAGTCCTCCTAAATAGATTATCAGTGATTTATCCATTGCTCCACTTAGCTGCCCTTGAAGGGTCTTTTAACAGATTCATATGATCCTGGAAAGTAACTCAGATCCATATAAGTACCTGAGGCCCTGAAAGGGCATGCTTGTATTATGATTTCCAAGACACTTCTCTAATGGAGTCCCATTTCATATGTCATGTCTACTACCACTGACCTGTGGGATGTTAGCCAGGACAGTTATATGTTGTGGTGGCACTTTCCAGACACTTGCGTGCTTGCAATATTAACACTTCTCAAGTAGGTGGGGATTTCACCTTTCTGGCCAAGAAAACTGTATGATTATGAGGTCTCTTTGAAACAGATAAAATACAAACTCTAGCACAATTACATAAAAACCTGCCCCAAGGCAGAGGCAGAGCCAAGACGGTGGCTGGAAAGCAAGGCTTTGCTTAAGCTCTCCTTCAAATCTCTCCAAACACCTGTAAAAAATGACTCTGAACAAATTCTAGAGCTGCGGAACCCATGAGATAGCAGAGAGAAACAGCTTTCCAGCCCAGGAGAGCCTGCATGGTCACTGGGAAGGGTTTTTCATATGGTGCAGGGAGCGGAGTGCAGCCCAGCATGGGCCATGCCAAGACAGACCAGACCAGAAGTCAGCCATCCAGAACAGTCCCTAGAGCCATAATCATTGAGTTATGGCAGTTGCCAGACTTCCCAACCCGCAAATGCCAAAGACCATGGAGAAGGTTAGTGGGAAACTGCAGCATTGAGTTGAGACCAGTCAGACCACTAGCCCGGGGAGAGGCAGAGGTGCTGCAGCAGGAAGCTCCTGAGGCTGCTTCCAGAGCTCCAGCATCAGCTGCTTCCCTAGTCCCTGGCTTACATGGTGGGAGGAAACTAGCAACAGATCAGAGCAGGAATGCAAGGAGCACTTTGTGGGCACAAAAGAAGGTTCTCTTGCTCTTGCTGTTCCCTGCTCAGATCTGGACTGTGGTCCTGGTTAGCAGTTCTTGGGGAAGGAGGAGTGCTGCTGTGACAGAGCCTGGGATGATGGTGGAGTAGAAGTAGCTCTGAATACAGCAGTGTTTGGACACTAAAGCTTGGGACAAAGTACTCTCTACTCTACAAGCAGTCATATACTGACAAAAAACACAAGGGTCAAGTAGTTGGCTGGGAATATAAACAGGCAGCGAAAATGAACTCAGACTCAAACTCAAACTCTACATTCCTTTTCTGGTGACAAAGAAGATAAAAACATACAGCCATCAGAAGTCAACAAAGTCAAAGAGCCTACATCAAAAGCCTCCAAGAAAAATATGTACTGTTCTCAGGCCATGGAAGAGCTCAAAAAGGATTTGGAAAAACAAACAAGAGAAGTAGAGGAAAAATTCGGGAGAGAAATGAGAGAGATGCAAGAAAACAATGAAAAACAAGTCAACAACTTGCTGAAGGAGACCCAAAAAATAATGAAGAAAGTAACACCTTAAAGAATGTACTAATCCAAATGTCAAAAGAGCTCCAAAAAGCCAATGAGGACAAGAATGCCTTGAAAGGCAGAATTAGCCAAATGGAAAAGGGGGTCCAAAAGACCACTGAAGAAAATACCACCCTAAAAATTGGATTGGAGCAAGTGGAAGCTAGTAACTTTATGAGAAATCTAGATACTATAAAACAGAAACGAAGGAATGAAAAAATGGAAGACAATGTGAAATATCTCATTGGAAAAACCACTGACTTGGAGAATAGATCCAGGAGAGACTATTTAAAAATTAGTGGACTACCTGAAAGCCATGATCAAAAAAGAGCCTAGATATTATCATGGAAAACTTCCCTGATATTCTAGAGGCAGAAGGTAAAATAGAAATTGAAAGAATCCATCAATTGCCTCTTGAAAAAGATCCCAAAAAGAAAACTCTTAGGAATATTGTCACCAAATTCCAGAGTTTCCAGGTCAAGGAGAAAATACTGCAAACAGCCTGAAAGAAACAATTTGAATGCTGTGGAAACACAATCAGAATAACACAGGATCTAGCAGCTTCTACATTAAAGGATCGAAGGGCTTAGAATATGTTATTCTGGAGGTCAAAGAAGTTAGGATTAAAACCAAGAATCACCTACCCAGCAAAAGTGAGTATAATGCTCCATGGCAAAATATGGATTTTCAATAAAATAGAGGAATTTCAAGCTTTCTCAGTGAAAAGACCAGAGATGAATAGAAAATTTGACTTTCAAATACAAGAATTAAGAGAAGCATTGAAAGGTACACAAGAAAGAGAATTCATGAGGGACTTACTAAATTTGAACTGTTTTGTTTACATTCCTACATGGAAAGATGAAGCTTTCGTAATTCATGAGAACTTTCTCAGTATTAGGGTAGTTAAAGGGAAAAAAAAAAAAAAAATATATATATATATATATATATATATATATAGACAAAGGGTACAGTACGAGTTGAATATGAAGGGATGATATCTAAAAAAATAAAATAAATTTAAGGAGTGAGAGAGGAACATATTAAGAGAGGGAGAAAGGGAGAGATATAATGGGGTAAATTATCTCACATAAAAGTGGCAAGATAAAGCAGTTCTGTGGAAAGGGAAGAAGGGGCAGGTGAGGGGGAATGAGTGAATCTTGCTCTCATTGGATTCAACTTGGGAGGGGAATAACATACCCACTCAATTGGGTATCTTACTCCACAGGAAAGTAAGGGGAAGGGGATAAAAGGGGGATGATAGAAGGGAGGGCAGATGGGGGAGGATGTAATCAAAAGCAAACACTTTGGAAAAGGAACAGGGTCAAGGGAGAAAATTGAATAAAAGTGGACAGTATAGGATAGAAGAAAATATAGTTAGCCTTTCACAACATGAGTATTGTGGAATTGTTTTACGCAATGGTATATGTGTGACCTATGTGGAATTGCTTGCTTCCTAGGGAGGGTGTGTGGGAAGGGAAGAGGGGAGAGAATTTGGAATGCAAAGTTTTAACAGCAGATGCTCAAAAAAGTTGTTTTGCATGCAGCTAGGAAACAGTATGTATATGGAATGGGGCATAGAAATCTATCCTGCTCTACAAGAAAGTAAGGGGAAAAGGGATTGAGAGGGGGTGGGGGTGGTTGGGTGACAGAAAGGAGGGCTGACTGGGGAACAAGGCAATCAGAATATATGCTATCTTGGAATGGGGGGAGGGTAGAAATGGGGAGAAAATTTGTAACTCAAAATCTTGTGGAAACCAATGTTGAAAACTAAAATATTAAATAAAAATGAAAAAGATTCAAAAAAAAGACAAAAAAAGATCTAGAAACCAAAAAAAAAGTCCTGTCCCATGAACCTCGGGACTCATTTAGTAGCATCATCATGGGCTTCATTCCTCCTTTTGCCTACATGGAGGTCCTGATGCATCTTGTTCATAGGCTCAAGAAACAGATGCCTAAGTTGGGTACAATGAATCCAAGGGCAATTTTGCAGAAAGATCAGATTATTCTGGTTACTGTGACATCTCCAGGACCACAAGCCAATATAGCCCTACCTACCTATCTTTGCTGCTCATCTTTAAGAGATGAGTGACAGTAAATGTTGACTGTGGGGTTTTTTCTTGTGTAAGCTAGCATTTAAGACAATTACTCATTTTCATCACAGATATGTTTGCCATGGGTGGTCACTGTCATAAGAAAAATGAGACGAACTTCTGTCAATTTTGCAGTTCCTTCACTAGAAAAAAATGGAAGGAGAGAACCTACTGTTGGTGGGTTATAGATAGTTTAATAGTGAATTAGTAAGTATATTCATATATTCATCACATTGTGGATAGGATAAAATAGGACAAAAGAGGTAGGTTTCAGGTAGCCAGTATCAATTAATTTTGGCAGCTACAATTTATTTCTGGTTTGTAAGAAGCACTAATGGTGTAATTTTTTATAAAGACAATGAACAAGGAATCAGAGAGTCCTTTGATCCAAGAAATTGGCTACTGTAGAACTAGTTACAGTAATATTTTTTTGATTCACTATGCATGTTTATTATGATGGTCTTGTTTTCCTTTTTTTTAAATAGGGGAAATAAACACTTGTTCATTGAAATTTATATTGATAAAACAGAATAGGTTATGCCACACCTATGCCATACTCTCATTTTCTAATGGGCTAATCAGACTGGTAGATCAGGAGAATGACATTATACAAATAGATTTTTAGCCAAACGTTTGACAAAATCCCTCTGTCACTGTGGTCAAGACAGAGAGCTATGGACTAGGTAATGGTACCCCTACGTAAATTTAAAATTGGTGACATGACCAGGACATATTAAGAGTCTTTTTTTAAATTTATTTTTAATATGTTTAGTTTTCAGCATTGATTTTCAAAGGCGTTTGTATTACAAATTTTCTCCCCATTTCCACCCCCCTCCCCCACTCCAAGATGGCATACACTCTGGTTGCCCTGTTCCCCAG
>CM053622.1:557181634-557207717 GCA_028646595.1 Phalanger gymnotis
GAACACAAGCCTCCAGGCCCAGTAGGCCCGCCTCACAAGAGTAGCCAGGAGGCCACAGAAAAATAAGATGGCATAAATCATATTCACCGCTGGAACTCCTGGGTCCACACAGGGGTCGGCTCTGCTTCGGATTTTTTCCAGCTATAGTTTTCTCGCCTCTCCTCGCAGCCAAGCGTCTGGCATTCTTAAGTCCCGCCTCAACGACTAGAGACCAGAGTCCAGAGACCCACTGGTTCCGGAATTGGCCCCTTTTAAGTCTTTAATCTACGCCCACAGGGGTTTCACACCTGATAGGGCTTTGGGCCTGGGGCTTAGCGTTTAACAGGTGAAAGTACTTTCACCATAAAAAAAAGCCAAACTCCTCAAGGGCACCCATTAAACTAAGCCCGTTTTGCCTTACTGGCACAATCATTAAAATAGAAAGAAAAGAAATGTAGAGTAATAGATAACTGACCTCAAGCAAGGAGCTAAGATAAGAATGAAGGAAGCTCAAATTGGAGAACATAGGCAAGAGTAGGAGTTCAAAGAAGCAGGTGGTGGCTTGTGTTCACCTCTAAGCAAGAGAAAGGGAAACATCTAGAAAAGGAGCCTGAGTGTTCAGACATGGGGAAGGGTTCAGGGTCCAAGACATGAAGAAATGAGCAAGATAAATGTTTCAGACAGAAAACATCTAAGGATACAGGAAAGGAAAGAAAGGGACAGATAAGAATTGATGATTCAAGGTCTGGCAGATCCCCCCAAAATCTCTAGTTGGAGGTATTATCTTTCTGCCTAATGGGCTGGTTCTGCCCTAGCTATGCCCCCCTCTTCCTTTCTTCAGCTCTATGTGTCTAAAATTTTCTATGACTGAAGCTTACCAGGCTAGAAACATATGGTTTCCTAGCCAACTGGTATACTTTCGCCTCCCACATGTGATATCAGAGATAGGAAACCATTCAGAACCACCTAATTGAGACTGCCCCCCCCACGCACACACAGAGACCCTTATAAAATACTTAGCCCTGATTAGCTCACTGAACTGCCCTGCTATGTGGCATGAAGACACCTTGGTGAATATTGATGTAAAAGATCTGTCAAGACTTGGGAGTAGCCTCTTAAAAGACCACCATGGATTCTCTCCTCCTGCCATGGTCTGGAAAGAATTATGCCAGAGGCTTTCTTGTAGTGTTACTTGTGATGTCTTAATCATTCAACTTTGGAGTCCTGGAATACACTTTTTTTTTTAATATTCTTTGTTTCGAGTTCCACATTCTCTCTATCACTCTAGCCCTGGCCCATCCATTGAGAAAGCAAGTAATCTGATACCTAGGGAATATACTTTAAAGGACAGCCTCACCCCAGTGTGGTAATGGTGTGCTGCCTTAGTTTTTGCATGTATTATTTAAACCTCTTTAAGGTTTGTAAAGCATTATATATTCATATACATATAATGCTTTATAAACCTTAAAAAGGTTTAAATATATATGTGTGTGTGTGTCTTAATATGTGTGTGTGCATATGTATATGTATTTGTGTGTATGTGTATGTATGTGTTTAATCTCATTTGATCCTTATAACAACCCCAGTGATTTCTTAATAATCACAGTTAGTAAATGTCTGAGGCACTATTTGAACTAAAGCTTTTCTCACTCCAAGTTCAGTCCTCTACCCAATGTGCCACCTAGCTCCTGCCCTACTTTGAGAAAATTCATGCTATCTTAGCATCCTCAACTTGAAGCCTGTGCATTCCACCCCCACCATGTTCTTTTGAATATTTCCAGTTAAACTTATGATTACCTCTTAATCATATCAGATAAATATTATTTTCAACATTGATTGATTTGTCTAGTTCTTCTGTGAATGCAAAGTCCCAACAATGCACCTAGGTACTAAAAGAGAATGCTTTTGCCCTGGCCTTAAGTAAACTCTTTTGGTCTTATGTAATTGTTACAAAGTCCAGAGAATAAGGTGATCAAAAACTGTTAACAAGTTACAGCTGTCAGTGAACTTACAGCAATGTCATCACTGCTCAGCCCTTTACTGTTCCTTGTGGCTAAGATGTCATGTAGCTTTTAGCAGACTGGTTCACAAAAATTGCCTGGTCACACAAGTGAACAAAAACACAGACATTCTGGAAGATACATCCAGGCAACCAGATACCCCGGAGCCACCATGCCTTACCATTGAGAAATCCTACTTTTCTCTCTTGTTTTCCTTCATGTCAAGACAATGGATTCTGAAGGCAGAGAACAAGGGCAAGTTTGAGTAGGCTTCCCCAGGGATCCTGCATCACCCTGCTTTTATCTCCTTCCTGCAGGTAGCCTCAGACAGAGAGAGAAGCTAATGCTTTTGTGAAGACAATTGGTATCAGGTGCATCTATTCTGTTGCTACTGCCTGATTGCCTACAGTGTAGTAACCAAGCCGTCCTTGTATGAATGGATAAGGCTAAATGGCTAAGGTTCACTTCCCAAGATAAGGGAATGTTCTCAAGGTATCAGTCACTCCAGCAAAGACATAGGTTCTCCAAGTAATTCTCATGGTCCTAACTTGAGCCAAGAGAAGAATTTTTACATTCTCTACACCAGAACATCTTCAGATCAGCTCCAGGTGAGAAAACTGTCTGATATTATACAGAATTCTTCAGGAATGCAAAGGACCCTGTTCATCCTGAAGACGGTAGTTTAAGAGGCATTGCCTTCTTTAGGAGGGGCAGAGTGCTAGCAAGCACTAAATCTGTGCCATGGCTTCACAGAGGGAAGCACCCCAGATGGAAAACATAAGAGCAAAATCCATTTCTGTTTAAAAACCCAGCTTCAAATGGCAAAGCTGCTACACTCCATGCAGTAATTGGCATTAAGAGCTGCTTGGAACTGCAAACCAGTGATTTTCAATTGGTATAAAAAAAAAAGTAATTGACATTAAGTGCTGTTTGGAGCAGCAAACCAGTGATTTGCAAATGACATTCAATAAGAAATCATTTAATGTCAATTGATATTAAACAGGCACTGGCTCACAGTGAGCATAATAGGAGAGGCAAGGAGACGACCTTCAAATGGGATGTGAGCTATGTTGGATCATGCTTGGCCCCAAAAGGCCATGTCTCTAAAGGGGGACTGAATAAGCAGAACAGACCTCAGGGAGTAATTTCTTCCAGGTTCTCAAATGGTTCCTGACAAAAGAAGGAAGGAAGAAAGGAAGAAAGGAAGGAAGGAAGGAAGGAAGGAAGGAAGGAAGGAAGGAAGGAAGGAAGGAAGGAAGGAAGGAAGGAAGGAAGGAAGGAAGATATAAAAATATTCCAGCTGGGATAGGATTGCAGCCTCTCTACAGTCTCTCCTGTCTCTTTCTTTCATTCTCTTTCTACTACCACTACTCTTATCTAGACTCTCATTACCTTGTACCTGGACTATGCAACAGTTTCCTAACTGGTTTCCCTAGCTACAGCCCCTGAACCCCTTCCTTACTCCAATCTGTCCTGCACACTGCTGCCTGTTTTCATTAATCCTCTATGAATGAAATTCTAAGAACTCCCCATTACTGCACTATATTGCACTAGTAATTGAGGGACCACTACAATCTTAATTGATAACAAAGACTATGTCTTAAATATCTTGTGCCTTCTCAAGCAAGTAACAGGTAACTGAGCAAATTAAAGAAGTCCTCAATAAGTACCGGATTATTGATTCTTTGGTCTAGGTAGCCTAACTTCCCTTAAGAGTCATTAATCATGTCAGTTTACTGTGGAATTGAGTCCTTGGAGGAATTATAATAATAAGCTCCATTTTTCTGCCTGCCCAGCAAACCATTTGGCACAATACACGCTTTCCATTTTCTATCCATAACTGAACTCTGGCCTTCTCTTGATGACACTACCTGCTTCACCATTCTCTCCAGTGCTCCAATACCCCCTGGACTTTATTCCAATAGGAGGAGGAGGCTAAATACACCTTGCTGTATACTCTCACTCTCAGACTCTTAAGGCCTACCTTCTTGCCTCTCTTGAAGTTTGCACCATGCATTTGTCACCACAGCCCCACATCACTGCAGCTACTGACCTCCAGAATATTATTCCAAATCCTCTAAGATTTCAGCCAGTATACAATACTCCTCTCTGCCTCAATCCCTGTCATCATTTTCAGTACTCTGGCTCCATGATTATGAATTCTATCTCCTCTTCTGGTTGTAGTCTCCTTTGCTACCTCCTCTCATGCTGGCTCTCTCCCTCTCAGTTTCCTATTTGTCTTATTACTTATAGACCCTGGATTTTTTCCTATTTCCACAGACTATCAACTATGGTCTGGGTTTTGCTGGACCACATTTGTAGCCTCAATAAGACATTCATCAATTTCAAATGACGTCTTCAACCCTTGGGTTCTTCATCCTCTTGTCTACTTAATGATATTGCCCTGCTGATCCCCAACACCGGGGCATCCTTTTTATTCTACTCTGAAACCAGTGTGGAATAGTGAATAGGAACCAGAGTCAGTGATGATTTCCCATATTATGCATATTTAATGCATTCTGTCCACTCTTATTTCATTGTATCGCCCTTCATACTCGCTACATTCCAGTCAAACAATGCTATTTGACATTGCCTGAACTGATCTCTCACTTTGCTCCTGTGCGTATTCATTCATTCAGTCATCTACTTCAAGGAGCTTTCCTTGGTGCTCAAGCAGCCCACCCCATACCACAAACACACATACAGAGAGAGAGAGAGAGAGAGAGAGAGAGAGAGAGAGAGAGAGAGAGAGAGAGAGAGAGACAGAGAGACAGAGAGACAAGGAGAGAGAGAGAGAGGAAGGGAGGGAGGGAAGGACAGAGAGGAAGAGGGAGAGGGAGAGGGAGAGTTATTTCCCTGTAGTAAAACTCCTTACTGTATATATACATACATATATATATATATGTATATATATATATATATATATATATATATATATAATATGTGTGTGTGTGTGTGTATTTGCATTTAATGGTAGCCGTCTCTAGGGCAGAGGACTTGGGAGGGAAGAAAAAAAGAGGTAAAAGAGATTTAGATGAAAACTTTGCCGTATGTTTGGAGGAATTAGAAAGTTGTACATTATCGGCAGTTTCACATACAATCATCTTTTTTATTATACTGTGTTATGGAAATAATTCTTTTGTTCTATGAATTAAAAATAAAATAAATTCAAAAGAAAGAAGAGATGTTTCAAAGCAGCTATGTTTACCAACTCAAAAGCTTTCTACGGTGAACTATAAGTATTATGGGATAACACGCTTTCTTCATCTTTTAACCAAATCCATAATGGTAAAGATGTGGTCTCCTAATGTGGAATGTGGCTTACAAAAGTCTGCCTGTTCCCTCCTAATATCCTCATCAAGGATGCTCCCGATATATCAGATTATATAAACACACATATACACACAAACACACACATTGCAAGTGGATGGGAAATTAAGCACATCAGGGAGTGATTGTTCTATTTTCTTGGCCACATTTTTGTCTTAATAGAGTTGTAGTATTTTTCTCCTGTAACTTTTTTTAATTTTAAATAATTAAATAAATTAATTTAATTTTAATTTAATTAATAATTGGTAAGTGTTCCTTGCCAAACTTTCTTTAATTTTTTTCCTCTCTCTGCCCCTTCTCATTCTTTTATGGATACTACTGATAATCTTTGATCCTTCTTGGTAAGACTTTACAAATACATTTCTGTTCTAGATATGTTTTGCCCTCTTGAAAAGAGGCTCCATTTGGTTATGAAGGCAATTTTTTGTTATTTATTTAATAATTGAATTACACTAGTTAAACATCTTTATAAAATTTTTATAATATGTTATGCCTTTTCCAAGACCCATTTCACGTTCTGAGGATCAAAAACTCATTTAAGTTAGTCAAAATGGACATATTTTAAATGAACTACATAGCTTTCTTTCTTATTTTTTCAAACTTTGTAGTAATTTGATGTGCTAATGAATAAGTTTTATCAATAAATTAATATGCCTACAACTCCTTCAGTTTCTACTTTCTCCAGAAACTTTTATTAAATAGGTAGTTCTTCCCCAAGTTCTTTGTATTTGGAGGTTTATAGTACGTGGGCTTATTGAATATGATTTTTTTCTGTTTCTCCCTTGTCTGGTTTATTCCTTTGATCATTTTTAAAAATTATTTTAGCCATTACTGAAAGGTTTTGATGATTATTGCTTTATAATATAATTTTTTTACAGAAACATAATTTATTTGTATAAAATTAACAAAAACCAGCTGGGCTGCATATTACTTCTCTTCCTGAATGGACATCTGGGCAACAGCCTTCTGTGCTTCATCTGCAGCATCCGCGGAGGCCGGTGGATACCGTCTGATGATACATTCAACCAGTTCTTTTGCTCTAATTCTGCAGTGGTTACTTCCGAAAACTTGCACCTCTGCTTTTTCTGGCTTTTCACCATCTTCCTCTTGGTTGAACAGATCTATTTTAATCTGAGCTCCCGAAAGGGTCTCCATGGCACGAATCCTGGACCCTTTCAGCCCTATAAGGGCCCCCACGAGCCGAGCCTTGACCAGGAACCGCAGAGGGCCTTTTTCTTGGGGCTTGGATCTCGGTCTCCGAGGACGGGTCTGGTTATACTCTTCTCTAATAAGCTGGTTACTACTCATGGTTTCCTCGGGACACAGGTGAAGTGGGCCAAGAGGCGAGAAAAAAGACTCGCTTTATAATATAATTTAAGATCCGGAAATATTATTTTCCTCCTTTCTAACTTGCTTATTATTTACATTGGATATTATTTCCCAACTGTTTTCATGCACTTTATGGACTGGTGAGTTATAAGTCTAAGATTTTACAATTCTATACATCGGCATATAATTCATAGTCTCATCCATAATGAGGGATTACTTTACTTAAAAGTACTTAAAGATTAGTGCATTTATTCCATGTCAAAATACCTGTATGATGATATCATGAGAACTACCCATACCCCGAATGGCCACTTATTAATGCTGGAGTCCTAACTTCTCCATAAAGACTTGCCTGACTCCTCCCACCCTGAGTGATCACTCCCTTGTTTGAACTTTACAAATTACTTGTTGTATCATACATTTTACACCTGATTATGTATTTATCTTCCTCAACAAAGCCTCATTATAATATGGGGTTCCTAAAGACTATGCACAGGGGCATAAGCTCTGATAGGCCTTACTTAACTGGAAAAGCTAAAAGTATAAGTTAGGCCAGAGACCATGCTTCTCCTGTCTGAGGAACAGTCATCCCAAGTTCAATAATGCTTATCACTTATAAGAGGGCCAGAAAGCAATTTTCTTTTTTAGTCACAGAAACTCAAAGACTGTCCAGTAAGCTGTGGTGGGACATTGGTTTCCTTCAACATTGAGATCTAGTTTGCATTCTTCATTGATGAAATAATAGATCCTTGAGTTACCAGAAATGAGAAATAACTGTACTTTTTTGCCTTGTTTCCCCCAAGAAATTTGTTAACACTTTGAGGGCAGGTATTGTGTCATGTCTCTCAAACATGGCTTAGAACTGAAACAATAACATGGTAACATTCAATAAAAAGTTATCGACTTAATGAGAATAAGTTAGCAACTAGATCTCATGTCATCTGGACCTCTGGACATGTCTGTGGGACAAGAGCAAATAAACCTTAGTTTAGACACCTTCATCTAAAGTTCCTCGCAGTCATATGTGACTAGAAACAGTCCTTGGAAGGAAGAGCACTTGGATTTGAGAAGGGGTCCTTGACTTATTCTTCATGTAAAAATATGGTTGTGGGATGTGTGTGTGTGTGTGTGAGAGAGAGAGAGAGAGAGAGAGAGAGAGAGAGAGAGAGAGAGATGGACCCCCACGCAAATCTGATGAAGACTGTGGAATCTTCAGAATAATATTTGTTGCCTTCACTTATAACTGAAGGAAATGCTAAATTTCATTTAATAGCTAGGAAAAATGAAGGAAAATGCTTTCATCCAAATTATTGGACCGTCTGAAATCTATATATGAACAAATTAGGAGAGTCTATGGATCCCAAGTTGAAGATGAAGAATTCGCGACATGAAGGTCTTTTCTAACTACAAACCTGACATTCAGGAGAGACAGAACCTCTGAGCCCAGGGCACTAATTAGAGTCTTAAGAAGATGATTCAGGTATTATTTCCTGAACTCATCTACTTTGAGATCCCCCTATGCAGCCTTTTAAAATTCAAGGGCAAGCTGCATTTCTGTCAGGCATTCCCAGACAAAGCAAACAAGAGAAGTGAAAGAAGAAAAGTGACGCAAATCGCTCACACATTATTCTAAAGAGATGACATTGTTCCAGACAGCACTCCATTCTATTTGCTTTGGCTACTGGGGAGAAAAAAAATCTATCTCTAATTCTTCTTTGTAGTAATTTCAGTGAGCTTCCTGGGCTGTGGTGAGGGCTTTATAGGATGTACTTTCCATGAATACTTCACTTAAAGACTTTCCCTTTATTTTTCCAGATCTTGCCAATATGTCTCATGGCCCTGAACTCCCTACTCAGTCCCAAGTCCAAGCATTGTCTGAACAAATAACCACATCTAGTAATGTAATTTCTAGCAGTCTATCAATGCTGGCCTTGGTCTCCATTAATAATACGCTTTTCAAACAGTCCTTATGGATTGCAGGTGCAGAGGGGAATGCACCATTTAGCAAAGTGTTTGGAGACGTCTAAAAGGCATCATATAAAACCATATTTTGGTCAGTCTTGTGATGCTGTCATAAATGTGACTGAAGGACTTTTTCATATCTCCCTGCTTAATTTCCACTGATTAGAAACATTTTCACTATGAGTCAGGAAACTTTTCAACTCAAGCCCTTCTCTAGCTCCAGTGGCTATTCTTCCATCTCCGCCTGGCAGCCAGTGTGGGGATTGGGGAATCAGTATGTGTAACAACAGTGCTACTTACAAGTGCTATAGAGGTGTAACACAATAACACCAGCACACAGGAGGGCTGCTAGCACAGATTCTTTGATCTGCTTTTCAAAAGGAAAGCAACTTTAAAGGGGTCAACAATCTTACTTTAAATATATATACATATACATATATATATATATGTATATATATATATATATATATATAATTCATTTAGTTCAGGGGAAAATCAGCACCTTGAACTTTAGAGAAAATACAAACAGAAATTACAAGCAGAAACTATATAAACAGGGCAAACACAAACAGCAAAGACCAATAGACAGGACTTCCAATTGTCTGACCAAAAGCAATATAGACATAGTTACCAGAGAGAGAAGTACCAACATCTGGGATTTCAAAGCCAAGGTGAGGGGGCTCCTTAACGGCTACCATGAGTCTCATCTGGCTAAATCACGCAAAAACTCTTTCAATGAGTGAGCCTCAAAGCAAAATATATAACCTTCTTCAGGACCAGAGGGCATCACAACCCTCATGAGACAGACTCATGTGATTCAGGCTTCCATGTGACTCAGGTTCAAAGCAGGTCTCATAGGCCTATTAAGGGATGGGAACAATCTTCACATTGTATTAACATTACAGCCCGTTATTCAATAACTAAAATAAAGCTTTTACTACCAGAGCCCTGATTTCTTACTCAAAGGTTTTTTTTTTTCCTGGAACAGGCTGGGAAAAGAGGTAGAAGGAAGTGGTAAGGCAGAGAGATTGATAAGGAAGAGTAACGGTCAAGGTATTTGTGTTTCTGCTTTGGGATAGGAGGTAGGTCTACATTCAATTTAGTTCAGTCACCATTTATTAAGTACATGCTCTGTACTAGAAATTGAGCTAGAAACTAGGGCTACAAAGTCCCCCTCCAACTAAGAAAGAGAAAAGGAAATTGAAAAGAAGGGGAAAAAGGGAGGGAAGAAGCGATTACTGTCCTCAGAGAACTTCTTTTCTGCTAGGGGTAAGCACAACATAGCATGCACACAGATAAGTAATTAGAATCTCTATAAAGTAGGATAGTGATTTCAAGAAGGAGAGAATACTGGAAAAGGGATGAGAAGCGATAGGAATAACCTCATGTATGAGACAGCACCCAAACTATGCTTTAAAGGAAAACAGGAATTCTACACAGAAGGAAGGAAAAAGTGCATTCCAGAGATGGGGAATTATCATTATCATCATAGCAAGCATTTATATATTACCTATTTTGTGCCAGGCACTCTGCTAAACATTTTAGAAATATTGTCTCATTTGATCCCACAACAACTAATAATAGTATAATTATTATTCCCATTTCATAAGTCATGAGACGGAGAAGGACAGAGGTTAAGTGACTTGCCCAAGGTCACAAAGTAAATGTCTGAGACGGGATTTGAACTGACCTTAGGCTCAGTACTCTTTCCACTGTTCTACCTAGCTGCATCTGAGAAAGACAGCTCTGTGAGAATTTAAAAGCTCAAGAGAGAAAACAACATGAAAAATGAAAGTTTGTAGACCAGTTGAACTAGAAATGAGAGGGTGTGAAGGGGAGGTAAAATGAAATACTTTGGAATAATATACAAAAAGTTACTACACAGTGAATATCCATCTTAGCTATACCACTGTTAGACCTATACCCAAAAGAGATCAAAGAAAGGAGAAAGGGTCCTATATATTTTAATAACAATAATAATAATAGCTTTTTATGATGATGAAAAGAAATGGACATGAAAAGGTGATGTCTATCAATGGGAGGGTGGCTGAACAAATTGTGCTATTTGGATGTAAAGGAATGCAATTAATAAATCAATTATTCAAAGAAACATGTAGCCTGCTTGGTAAATTTCTGCTTGCCTTCTTTGGTAAATAAAAATGTATTACTAAAAACAAAACTAATTTACCAAAACAAATGACTGGAAAAGTAAGTGGGAGACAAATTTTGAAAGATTTATACGCCAAATATATTTTATCCCAGAGGTAACAGGGAGTCACTGAAGATTGAAGAGAGGAAAAATCGAAAGCAAGAACACCAATTATGAAGGTAATGCAGAAACCTAGCAATGGTAAAGACTATGTAAATGGATATAAGATGCTAAAAATTATTTAGAGGTAGAAATGACAAGAATGGGCAACTAAATGAATATGGGAAAAGATGATAAGAGAGAATGATTCAAGAATAACTGAGGAAGAGGCAGAGGCAAGATGGCAGAATAAAGGCAAGGACTCTCCCGAGCTCTCCCCCAAACCCTTCCAAATACCTTTAAAAATGACTCTAAACAAATTCTAGAGGAGAAAAACCCACTTAATAAGGTTAAACTATTACATTCCTACATGGGAAGATGGTATTTGTAGCTCCATAAGACCTTTCTTATTGTTAGGGTAGTTAGGAGGAATAAATATGGACAGAAGGCACAGGTATGAGTGGAATATGAAGGGATGATGTCTAAAAAATAAAATTAAGGGGTGAGAGGAATGTACCAGGAGAAAGAGAAAGGGAGATGTAGAATGGAGTAAACTATTTCACATAAAAGATGCAAAAAAAGCTTTTATGGGGGCAGAGCCAGGATGGTAGAGTAAAAGCAGGGACCTGCTTGAACTCTCCCACAAGCCCCTCCCAATACCTATAAAAATGACTCTAAACAAATTCTAGAACAGCAGAACCCACAAAATGACAGACAGAAACAAATTTCCAGCCCAAGACAATCTGGAAGATTGAGAGGAAAGGTCTGTTGCACCAATCTGAGAGAAGAGCAAAGTCCAGCAGGAGCCACAGAAGCACAGATGGGCTGGAGCTGGCCTCAGGGGACTGAATCACCGGCAACTTTAGTGGTTTCCAGACTTCTCAACTAACAAATGCCAAAGACAACTTAGAAGTTGAGTGGGAAAGGTCTGTTGGAACAGGGTGAGATAGGAGTGAGGTCCAACCCAGCCCCAGGGTAGTGGAAGCAGCAGTGGTAGCAGTGGTGGTGGCAGCAGTATTAGCTGCTATCAGAGCTCTCAGGCCACAGACAGTGGGGGAATTGAGCAGCTGATCAGAAGTGCATTGCAGGGATCTCTTTGATGGCACTGAGGCAGGATTCTCTTGCTTTGCTCGTGCTTGGATCTGGGTCACAGTACTGAGTGGTGGTCCTAGGGTGAGGAGGATCACAAGCATGGCAGAGCTTGGGGTGGTTGTGGAGAGGGAATCCTCCTCAAAGTTTCAAGACAGAAAAAGAGTACTTGTGGTCACTCACAGACAGAGCAGAGACCAGGAGAGGAGTAGATATCTCTCCTTTCATCATATAACCTTAAAAGAACTAGAAATTTGTAGGTCCTAGAAATATCTCTGAAAACAGATGCATAAAATCCCTGAAGCTTGGGATAGTATACCCTCCACACTGAAGCAGAAAGACTAACCTTAAAAGAGCCAAAAAGTCAAGTAATTGACTGGAAAAATGAGCAAACAGCAGAAAAAAAAACTCAGACTGTAGAATCTTACTTTGGTGACAAGGAAGATTAAAACATGCAATCAGAATAAGACAACAAAGTCAAAGCTCCTACATCCAAAGCCTCCAAGAAAAATATGAATTGGTTGGAGGCTGTGGAATAGCTCAAAAAGGATTTTGAAAATCAAGTAAGAGAAATAGAGGAAAAATTGGGATGAGAAATGAGAGTGATGCAAGAAAATCATGAAAAATGAGTCAACAGCTTGCTAATGGAGACACAAAAACATACTGAAGAAAATAATACCTTGAAAATAGACTAACCCAAATGGCAAGAGGTTTAAAGAACCAATGGGGAAAAGAATGCCTTAAAAAGCAGAATTGGCCAAATGAAAAAGGAGGTCCAAAAGCTCGCTAAAGAAAATAATTCCTTAAAAGTTAGAATGGAGCAAACGGAAGCTAATGACTTTATGAGAAATCAAGAAATTATGAAACAGAATCAAAGAATGAAAAAATAGAAGAGTGCAAAATATCTCATTGGAAAAACAATTGACTTGGAAAAGAGATCCAAGAGAGATAATTTTAAAATAACTGAGCTACCTGAAAGCCATGATCATAAAAAGAGCCTAGGCATCATCTTTTAAGAAATTATCAAGGAAAACTGCTCTGATATTCTAGAACCAAAGGGAAAAATACATATTGAAAGAATCCACCAATCACCTCCTGAAAGAGATCCCAAAAGACAAACTCCTAGGAATATTCTGGCGCAATTCCAGAGTTTCCATGTCAAGAAGAAAATATTGCAAGGACCCAAAAAGAAACAATTCAAATATTGTGGAAACACAGTCAGGATAACACAAGATTTAGCAGCTTCTACATTAATGGATCAGAAGGCTAGCAATATGATATTCCAGAGGTCAAAGGAGTTAGGATTAAAACCAAGAATCATGGGAGTGGAGCCAAGGTGGTGGCTAGAAAGCAGGGACTTGTGTGAGCTCCCCCAAGTCACTCCAAAAACTTATAAAAATGGCTCTGAACAAATTCTAGAACTTCAGAACCCACAAAATAGCAGAGGGAAGCAGTGATCAAGCCCAGGATAACCTGGATGGTCACTGAATGAGGTCTATCACACTCAGAGCAGAGGGGAGCGGAGCTCCACGTGGGCTGCGGCAGGACCAACCAGACCTATCCAACAAAACTGAGTATAATACTTCAGGGGGGAAATGTACATTCTGTGAAATAGAGGATTTTAAAGCATTCTTGATGAAAAGACCAGAGCACTCTCAAATACAAGAATAAAGAGAAGCATGAAAAGGTAAACAAGAAAGAGAAACCATATGGGACTTATTAAAGTTGAACTGATTACATTGCTGCATGGAAAGATGATATTTGTAACTCATGAGACCTTTCTCAGTATTATCTCACCTAAAAGGTGCAAGAAAAAGCTTTTACCTTGAAAGTGAAGACGGAGGAGGTGAGAGGGTATGAGTGAACCTTACTTTCTTCAGATTTGGCTTGAGGGGGGAATAACATAACACTCAATTGGGTATGGAAATCTATCTTACCATATAAGAAAGTAGGTGGGAAGGGGATAAGAGAGGGGGAGATGATAGAAGTCAGGGCAAATGAGAGGAGGGGGTAATCAGAAGCTTTTGAGGAAGGACAGAGTCAAAGGAGAGAATAGAATAAATGAAGGTCGGGAGAGGATGGAGGAAAACATAGTTAGCCTTAGTGCTTTGCATGACTGCACATGTAAAACCTATATCAAGTTGCTTGCCTTCTTGATGAGGGTGTGTGGGGAGGGAGGAAGGCAGAGAATGTGAAACTCAAAGTTTTAAAAACAAATGTTAAAAATTTTTATATGCAACTGGAAAATAAGATATGCAGGCAATGGTGTATAGAAATCTATCCTGCCCTACAGGAAAATAGAAGGGAAGAGAATAAGGGGGGGGGTGATAGAAGAGAGGACAGATTGGAAGAAGGGGTAATCAGAATGCATGCCATCTTGGGGTGGGGAAAGGGGAGAGATGGGGAGAAATTTTGGAACTCAAAATCTTTTGGAAGTGAATGCTAAAACCTAAAAATAAATTAATTAAATAAAAAAGCTTTTATGGTGGAGGGGCAGAGGGGAGAGATGAGGGAGAGTGAGTAAACCTTTCACCAGAATTGGCTCAAGGAGGGAAAGACATACACACTCAATTGGGTATAGAAATCTATCTTACCCTACAGGAAAGTAGGAGGAGAAAGAGATAAGAGAAGGGGGGGGGGGTGATAGAAGTTAGTACAGATTGAGGCAGAGGATAGGCAGAAGCAAAACACTTTTGAGGAGGGACAGGGTGAAAAGAGAGAGAGAGAATATAATAAACAGGCAGAGGATAGAGGATAGAGGGAAATACAGTTAGCAATAAAAACTGGGGAAAAAATTTGAAGTGTTTCTCTCATAAAAGCCTAATTTCCCAAATGTATATATAATTGAGTTAAATTTATAAAAACAGGTGCCATTCCCCAATTGATAAATGATGGAAAGTTATGATCAGTTTCCAGATGAAGTGATCAAAGCTCTCTATAGCCATAGAAAAAATACTCTAACTCACTATTGATTAGAGAAATGAAAATTAAAACATTTCTGAGGTACTACCACATACCTATTAGATTGGGTAATAGGACAGAAAAGATAAATGACAAATGTTGAAGGCGAAGTGGGAAAAATGAGACTTTAATACATTGCTGGTAGAATGTGAACTGATTCAACAATTCTGCAGAGCAATTTGGAACTATGCCCAAAGGGCTATAAAATCATATAAAACCATAGACCTAGCAATACCACTTACAGGTCTGTATTCCAAAATAGATAAGAAACAAAAAGGAAAAAGAACTATATGTACAAAAATATGTATACCAGTTCTTTTCTGGGTGCAAAGAATCAGAAATTGAGGGTATACCCATCAATTGGGGAATGGCTTGAAGAATTGTGGTATGTGATTGTGGTGGAATACTTTTGTACCACACAAAATGGTGAGCAGGATACTCTCAGAAAAACCTTGAAAGACATTCATGGGCTGATGCAAAGTGAAATGCACTGTGTACAAAGTTAAAACAATCATCAGCTGTGAATAGCTTAGCTATACTCAGCAATACAATGATATAAGACAACTCTGAAGGACTTGAGATGAAAAATACTGTCCACCCCTAGAGAAAGAACTGATGGTGTCTGAATATAGAATGAATCATACTTTTTGTAACTTTCTTCATTTTTCTTGAGTTTTTTCTTTGTCTATTGTGTCGGTAAGGCAAAATGGGCTCCTTAGCACTTCAGGAGTTTGGCTTTTTACTTTGAGTGAAAGTACTTTCAGCTGTTAAGTGCTAAGCCCCAGGCCCAAAGCCCTATCAGGTGTGAAACCTGTGTGGGTGTAGATTGATGACTTAAGAGGGGCCAACTCAGGAACCAATGGCCTCTGGTCATTCATGAGGGGCTTGAGAACGCCAGAGGCTCGGCTGCGAGGAGAGGTGAGCTAAGAGACAACTACAGTTGAAGCTGAAAAAAGCCAAAGCAGGAGCTGCAGAAGCAGAGCCAACCTGTGTGAACCCAGGAGTGTGAGCAAGGTCTTGAGGCCAGTAAATATGAATTGGTTAAATACCATCTTGTTTTTATGTGGCCTCCCGGTTACTCTTGTGAGGTGCGCTTATTGGGCCTGGGGTTTTTTGGTCAAGATATCGGAATGGGGAGGCTGGTTTGCGAATGTGTTGCTGTGGGGCCTAAATAAATATTTTGATGCTTTCTGCTTAGAGAATCCCTCATACCTTGCGGTTTTGAACCATTCGTATATATATATGATTATATTTGAGATCATAAATTCGGCCTTCCTACTACATCTATGTTTTCTTACATAACATGACTATTATGAATATGTTATTTCATGACTACACATGTATAACCTATATCAAATTGCTTGCCTTCTAAATTGAGGAGGGGGTGGGAAGGGAGGAAGGGAGAGGATTTGGAACTCAAAGTTTTAAAAACAAATGTTAAAAATTGTTTTTACATGTAACTGGGAAAAAATAAAATACCAAGTAAAAAAAATAAAATTTAAAAATGAAAAAAAATAAGAATAACTCTGAGATAGTGAACCTAGGTGACTATCTAGGCTTCAGCTCTAAGATTTTATGATTTCACTCCATGGTCATGGAACATACAATGAGCCAAGATGAGAATTTATACACTGTATAGGATTTTAAGATTTTGAAATGGAAGGAGACTTAAGGCTTATCTGGTTTAACTGATTCATCTTCTGAAAACTTAAAAAAAAAACCCTGTCCATTTGATCAGAAAGTCTCCACAAGATGAATATTGTATCTAACTTATGGAGGTTTAACTCCATAACTCTGTTACTCAAGATATTGAGTGGTAACTGAATTTTTGTAAATCAAATCCTATTTTAAATTATAAAGAGGATAATCGTAAAATTAGAGACTTACATCCAATGGGAACTTGGAGGTCCTAAAACCTAAGCCCTACATTTTGCAAATAAGGAACTGAAAGAGAAAGAACTCAAAGCTTTTAATAGTCACATGAAAAATGCTTTAAATTACCAAATAGAGAAGTGTAAATTAAAATAACTCTAAGGTACCACTTAATGCCCATCACATTGGCTAATCTGATAGAAGAAGAAAATAACAAATATTGGAGAGAGTATGAGAAAACAAATACTTTAATGCACTATTCATGGATTTGTGAACTGTTCCAACCACTTGGAAAACAGTTTTTAACTATGCCCCAAAAGCAAATAGATCGTGCATACTCTTTGACAAAGCAATACCATCACTGTGGCTATACCGCAAGAAGATCAACGAAAGAAGAAAAGGACTCATATGTACAAAAATATTTATAACATCTCTTCTTTGACTGATGAAGAATTGGAAACTGAGGAAATGTCCATCTGTTACAGAATGGCTGACCAAGATATGATCTAGAAATGTGATAGAATATTATTTTGCTATAAGAAATGGCTTCATGAAAAATGTAGAAAGACTTACATGAACTAATTCAAAGTAAAGTGAGCAGAACCAGAACAATTTATACAATAAGAGCAGAAAAATGATTTTAACCCAGGTCCCCTGACCAGAGAGTCAGGGCTCCTTTTACCACACCACGTTGCCTCTTGTTGTGCCAGCAAAATATAATAAAATTGCTATGTGAGGAAAAAAGCAAACACAGGACTGAGATTGACTGGTTTGCTCAGGGTCACAAAATTAGTGTCTAAAGTAGGATTCGAACACAGGTCCCCCTGACTCCAAGTCTAACGCTTTTTCCAAGGTACCTTATTTTGGCCTTCTTTCCTCTCTATCTCTTCCCCATCAAAACTTATTTTCACATCTGGGTACATATAGATTTTTTTTTACTTTCAAGTAGGAGAAAATTGAATTATGTGGCATTTGCTATTTGCCATTTTCTTTACTGTATACAGGCAATCGAGAATTGCAAATCCTAGAATACTATGTTCCATCTGGATTCTAGTAGTAGGACTGGAGTCATTCCCAGTTCTGATGTTCTACAACAAGACACCTTGTTCTATGGGCTTAGTCAGACGACGACAGAGCAGTTAATTCTGAGATTAGTCCACCCCAAGATCTGCAGAGGCATACAGAAGATTAGAAAAGGTGAAGGTTAGCTTATAAATCACCTTTTTAAGTTTCATTTAGCTGCTTTTGCACCACCATCTTACAGCAACCATCAAATCTTAAATAAACACAGAAGGGAAAGAAAAATGGGGAAAGGGAAAAGGCCCCATACTCAGCAGCCCTTTCAGGACCTGTGAAAAATATAGAAAGTTACTGGAGCCCAAACACCAAATGATTTCAATCAAGAGGAAAGAAGGCTGTTCATAAAAACAGCTCGACATCTGCCAGAACAAGATGTTTGTTTACCACATTTCTGTGCAAACTGGAGTGATGTTTCTTACCTAATGTACTGGAGAATTTTGAGATGAAAGGGGGAACATTGTGGAGCACTACACATAACTTAATTGAAAGAGAATTTCCGGAATAGAGTACCATATGTTTTATATTTGCATTGAACCTATAAATATCCGCAAAACAACTTGGGCCCATAAATACTACAATCAGGGTGATTTCTCCCCATTTGGTAGAGACATTTCTTTCTATTCCCAATGACCAGTTTTTTTAATGTTAATACTTGTCTCCTTCTCCATTGTGAATAACCATTCCTAAAAAGCGATCTATCGTGTCAGTGAAATTATCAGAATATATAGTTTCATGACTTGACAGGAGAGGATTGAGAGCCTGAAAGGGCCTGAGAGATAATCATTTCTATTCTTCCTCATTTTATAGATGAGGAAAATTAACCTTAAAGAGGTGAAATAACTCAGTCACATAGATTATTAACAAGAGTTTGGATTAGTATGCATATCTTTTTGCTTAGACCTTCAGGTACTATGTCATGATTTCCTCCCACTGGGAGAACCCTGCCCTTGTAGACTGCTGACCAGGACAATGGCATTTGTTTATCAAAGGGGAAAGACAGGAGGAAAGACAGATTAGGAGGAATCCTTGACCAGAAAATGTATAAGGCTGGATTTTTGTAGAAGCAGCTAAGTGCCATAGTAGATAGCGTGCCAGGCCTAGAGTTAGGAAGAATCATCTTTGTGAATTCAAACTCAACCTCAGATGCTTACTAGCTGTGTGAAATTAGCTGAAGAAAGAAATGGCAAACCATTCCCGTATCTTTGCCAAGAAAACTCAGGTGGGGTCATGAAGAATCAGACATGATTGAAATGACTAAACAACAACAAAAAGCGTTTTATAGAAGAATATCATGAGAGCATAGATTTCATCATTTAGTCCAACCCCTTCATTTTACAGATGAGGATACTGAGATCTAGAGAAGTTGTGACTTGTCAAAGGTCACACAACTAGTCAATAATAAAGGTAGGATTTGAATCCAGATCTTCTGAATCTGGGACTCTTTACATTGCAATATAAATATTATGTAGCCCCTTGTGTCTTATGCTATGGAGAGTAGAAGAAGCTTTAACCAAAAGACTTCTAACCATATCTGGCTGCTCTGTATCCATCACTGAAACTCTTGTTTAAAATGCAAATATTTTCTGAGAAAGTAAGAGATTCAATCATGATCAACCCTTCTGTATGAATTTTTTTTTCAATCATAGCCCATGTCACCATAACCAATGGTTTATCGTGAACTCTGATTTAAATTATGTGGCATTTTCATTTTAATTTACCTATCTTGGCTTACTTGCCCCTCTCAGATTGATAAATTGATGAGTATTTACTAAGCACCTACTATGTTCCAGCCACTATGCTAAGTTCTAGGTATACAAAGACAAAAACGAAATAGTCCTTTGTCTCAGAGAACTTGCGTTCTTAATGATGGAGGAAAAGAGAGGAGGAAATAATCTAGACATTACAAATCACATATAAGACAGATCAGAGACATTCTTTAAAGTACTGAGAATTTCAGAAATCAATTCAGACCTTATTATTCAATGATGCACCATGATAACACACTCAGGCAAGAAAGTACATTGAAGCAAAAAACATTTAGTTGGGAGGCCACAAGGGTAGTAAGGTGAGAAAGACAATAGCACAAATTCCAGGATAAGTACAATGTCCTTCCACTATGCCAAGAGGAGTTTAGGAAATGAGTTACTAAAGACAGGTACTCTAAGAGGGCCAAGCAAAAAGCAACATGAAGTCCCACTCAGTAGAAAACTTCAAAGCAAACACCTTTATTGAAAACTCTTCCTGTTGCTATCTTAGCAATCGCTCCTCCTGGTACAGATACCAGATACAGCTTCATTGCTTTGCTTGCATCAGGAAATGCTCATTGCTTCCCATTGGAGTTGTCTCTAATGCCAGCACAGTTTTCCTCCCCCCCCTCTTTGTGGTAGAAAATCCCAATAGAAACCATCATCTAAGCCTCATATTCTTGGCAGGAAAACTTCTCTTCCATTGCCCATGCAGGTGCATCTAATCTCTCTCCAACTCTGGCAAGAAGGGAGGTGAACATAGGCTTTTCTTGCACCCCAAGGAGTCACAAGCTACACAGTAAGACAGGCAGCTTAACCAGATGTGTTGCAATGGGTCAGTGGATAGATTAGTTTTAAGGGGGAAAGAAGAAAAGATCTTTAGAAGTTGGGGATCTAGGTCTGGGAAGGAAGACCTGGGTGGACACGTAATGTATCTTGAGTAGCCGGGAGGCATTATGAGTGTACTGGGCTCCCATTTGGGGAGATGGGAGGGCCAAAAAGTAAAGTAGAAGGAACATGTTGAAGACAAATTTAGTTTAATTAATTGTTTTATGGATAGTCAGACTCTATTAATTAGCTGATTCCCCCTAACCCCGGCATGATTAGTAAGAAGCCTACAATGAGATTATGGTGATTAGGTGATGTGTTTTCCAAAGAGATGAGGAAAGTAACCAGGGAGCACTTAAAAACATATCACCAACTTATCTGGGGTGAATCTTAACTTCTTTAGGAGAAAAAAAAAGAGATTAGAAAATGGATAATTCACACCCATGGAAAATCCCCAAATTCATATAATCATTCAACAGGTAAACTTCTTAGGAAACTGAGGTTTGCACTGCCCTGTACTCAGGGATGTGCTAGTTAGCTCTCAGCAATGCCAATTGTTAAATTTTCAGCATAAACATTTGTACTTCAAAAATGGGCAAATAGATTTGTAGAAATGAGGGCATGATTTGTTATTTTGTTGATTGTCTAAACTCAAGAAAATGATGGAGAAAATGCTAATTCAGATTAAACTTGAAAGTGTATTATAAATATATCCTCTCCCACCAAGAGAGCTGGTTATTAAACTTTCATCAGAACACTATTGCCTATACTGGATTTTTAGGGGAGAGAAAATGGAGATGCCAAAAAAATATGTCCTCATATTATTGTGGGTTTCAATAATCAGCTGGAATGCTTTCATTCAATTGGCAAATGTATGGAATTATTACATTTTTCTTTTCATTGTGAAATTTCTGATGGAGATTTTACTAACAAGCAGCTGAATTTTCAAAAGATGGAAACAAAAGTAGGAGGGACTAGATGTGTTCTGTAGTCTGAAAAAACAGCCCCTTGAAGAGCAGAAGACAGGAAACTCTCTCCAGGGACAAAGCTCATATTTACAGGAAACAGACAGTCACTTAAAAAAGAAGGTGACATTTTCAGTTGAGTTTTATCATAGCGAAGGTCAGGTGGCTAAGTACAAAGGTTGGGTCTGCATGATACTCAACAACAAAGTGAAAAGTGGAAAAATAATATCCCTTGAGAAGTTCTCCCTACAGGATATCATTCAAGTACATATTTGGAAATAAAGGGATATCAGGTAAAATTGTTTACTGTGTTTGTATTCCATGGAAACCCAGAGAATCTAGACAGTTTAATTAAGTTTAATTCAATAAGTATGTATTAAGTGCCTCCTATGTGCCAGGTACTGTGCTGATTGGATACACAAACAGAATAATTAAGCAATACCTCATAAATAATAGAATCATGGATTTAGAGTTAGAAGAAAACATCAGGGTGATCTAGTATGACCTGCCCCCAGTTTAAAATGAGCAGCTGGAAACCAGAAAAGTTAACAGACACTAGCAACATCATCCTGAAAAAAGTGGCAAATCCTGTATTTTATCCCAATTCCTCTTACTAGAAATCTAGCTCTTTCTCTGCTACTGTGCCAGTTACATTCTACTAGAGTGAACAACTCATACAGAGAAAAATAAATATTAAGATAGGAAGAAGAAGGTAACATAGCTTGTTATTCCATTGTTATGGGGAACTTTCAGAAAGGAAGCTAGGTGGCTCAGTGGATACAGCACTTGGATAGGAGTCAGGAAGACCTGAGCTCAAATCTGACCACAGACACTTGCTGGGCAAGTCATTTAACATCTGTTTGCCTTAGTCCACTGGAGAAGGAAATGGCAAACCTCTACAGTATCTTTGTCAAAAAACAAAAACAAAAAACATTTATAGTAAGTTCTACAAGGTTACAAAGAATTGGAAATGACCGAAAAACTAGGAGGAAGTTTGTTCTATCTATGTATAGCAACAAGTGATACCTAGGTCTTTCTGATCTGGAGGTCAGTTTTCTCCCACATACTGTACTGCCTCTCAGATATTGTTGTGGCTGTTGTTCATCTTTCTTTTTCAAAGAGGATGAATGACATCACAACTTGTTTGTGAATTTGGTTTAAGTGAGGCAGAGTTGCACAAAGTCATCAGCCCCACTTCCTCTTCTCAACCCAGTTTAGCCCATCTGCTAAGGTGGGGTTTGGCCACTGAACATACTACAGCTTCTTAGAGCCACATGTATGAGTTGTGTGACAGGTAGACACCAAAGGTGAATGAGTAGCCCCAGAAAGGGCTCAGAAAGCCCTCACATCAGAAGTGCTAGTCCCCTCTGAACACCTATATGTCCTCTCAAATATAAAACATATATAAAGTAAATGCAAAATATTTCTGATACCTGAGAATAGAGGGCTAACAATCAAGTGCATTAGGAAAAGGATACTCCAGGAGGTAAAACTTGAACCTTAAAGAAAACTGGAAATGTTAAGAGGTGAACTAATGAGGGATTGCGCTCTAGGTATAGAAGACAGCCTGTACAAAGACATTGAGTTTTCAATTATCCACCAAGATAGACACTATGGAAGGCTAAGCTAACTCCTTTTCTTGATACCAAAATATGAGAAGTTGGTATTGCCTAAAATTGATGGATGATCGTAGCTATATGGACCGAGTGTTATCCTTCTTTTTTCCCCAAACTATGGTCCCCTGCCATATTAAATCAGTTTTGACTCCCTTACTCTAAGTTTTTTTTTTGAAGTAAATAATTTCCCTTCAGAATTTGTCTGGAAATTTGGTTTTCCCCCATTAGACATAATAGACTTATAGATCAAAAAGTAAACTCGAAATGTTATCACCTTCAATACCAAATAAGCCATCCTCTTCCTTCTCTGTCCCCTAGACCCAACAAAAAGCTTCCAAAAGAATTTAGTAGAACTAATTCCCACTGTAGAGGAGAAGATTAAAGAGATCCCAGCATATCAGGAAATGATGGAGATCATTTAACAAAACACTACTTTACCAGTCTCCAAGACAGCATTCACTCTAAAGATTAGATGGAAAAACTCAGCCATCTGGATCAGCCCCATGACCTACTAATCCCAGAACTCTATTTCAAATAGAAATGTTGAATAATGGTTTGGGGGAGGGGTATGACTTTTATGGCTTTAACTCCAAAATTTGGCAATATATTCTTCTTTGGGATTCAGGATCTATGATTCAGGAATTTGTCCTTTCTTGAAACTATATACTTTGCATATTTACATATCCTTGTTCTAATATATTCAATACTTTCCCTCTTCCTCTTCCTCCTCTCCTCCTCCTTCTCCTCCTCCTCCTTCTCCTCCTCCGACTACTACTACTACTACTACTACTACTACTACTACTACTACTACTACTACTACTACTACTACTAGTACCACAAACTTAAATTTATATAACATTTTATGGTTGGGAAATAATTTTATATCCATTACCTCATTTGGTTATCAAACCAACTACGGCAAGAAGAAGCTATTATTATTATCCTCATTTTACACCTGAGGAAGGTAGGGCTTAGAGAGATTGAGACTTACTCAGGATTATGCAAGTAAGTGTCTGAGGCAGATTTCCAACTTAGGTCTTCTTGATGCCAAGTTTAATGTTCTATTCACTATACCTTGCATTTGTCTGTTCTGAAGCTCATTCATCATTCCTGTCCATTAATGAGACATTGTGGGATGTTCCTGGAATTCATCAGTATTTTATTCTAAAGGAAGGCATCGTGCTTGGTATCATCCACAAATCTAAGGATTTCAGCATGTGTATACTCACTCTTCTTGATCATTCACAAAACAGTGTTTACTACGGTTGATACAAACGCCAATCTCTACTAATTCTTTTATATCTGGAGAGATGTTTGTCATTAGCCAATGCAATCTGTCAGTGAAAAAGTTTTAGGATAATTAATTAAAAACTAGCAAGAATACTATATAAAGGGATGGGGCTCATTCATTTTTTTTATTGGAATATTAATTATTATATATTTATTTGATATTTTTTGTTTTCAGCATTGACTTCCACAAGATTTTGAATTACAAATTTTCTCGCCATTTCTGCCGTCCCCCCCCACTTCAATATAGCATTTATTCTGATTGTCCCATCGCCCAGTCAGCCCTCCCTTCTGCCACCCCACTCCCCACCACAAGCTCATTTCCCTTACTTTCTTGTAGGGCAAGATAGATGTTTATGCCCCATTGCCTGTATATCTTATTACCTAGCTGCATGCAAAAAAAATTTTTTGAACATATTTAAAACTTTGAGTTCCAAATTCTCTCTCCTCTCCCCTCCTCATCCACCATTCCTAAAGAAGGCAAGCAATTCAACATAGGCCACATGTGTATCATTATGCAAAACTCTTCCACAATACTCATGTGGTGAAAGACTAACTATATTTTGCTCCTTCCTATTCTATCCCCCTTTATTCAATTTTCTCCCTTGACCCTGTCCTTTTTCGAAAGTGTTTGCTTTTGATTACCTCCTCCCACTATCTGCCCTCCCTTCTGTCATCCCCCACTTTTTTATCTCTTTCTTCTTTCTTTCCTGTGGTATGGTAAGATACCCAACTGAGTGTGTATGTTATTCTCTCCTCAGGTCAAATCTGATGAGAGCAAGATTTGCTCATTTCCCCTCACCTGCCCCATCTTCCCTTAGAACAAAACTGCTTTTTCTTGCCACTCTTATGTGAGATAATTTACCCAATTCTATCTCTCCCTTTCTCCCTCTCTCATCCCCTAATTTGATTTTATATTTTTAGATATCATCCCTTTATATTTAACTCACCCTGTGCCCTCTGTCTAGATAGACAGACAGACAGACAGACAGACAGACAGACAGATAGATAGATAGATAGATAGATCTGTGTGTGTATGCATGTGTGTGTGTGTGTGTGTGTGTTCCCTTCAGTTACCCTGATACTGAGGTCTCATGAATTATTGACATCATCTTTCCATGTGGGAATGTACACAAAACGGTTCAACTTTAATAAGTCCCTTATGATTTCTCTTTCTTGTTTACCTTTCATGCTTCTTGATTCTTGTGTGTGAAAGTCAGATTTTCCTATTCAGCTCTGGTCTTTTCACTGAGAAAGCTTGAAAGTCCTCTTTTATTGAAAATCCACATTTCCCTTGGAGCATTATACTCAATTTTGCTGAGTAGGAGATTCTTGGTTTTAATCCTAACTCCATTGACCTCTGGAATATCATATTCCAAGCCCTTCGATTCCTTAATGTAGAAGCTGCTAGATCTTGTGTTATCCTGATTGTGTTTCCACAATACTCAAATTATTTCTTTCTGTCTGCTTGCAGCATCTTCTCCTTGATCTGGGAGCTTTGCAATTTGGCAACAATATTCCTAAGAGTATTCTTTTGGGGATCTTTTTCAGGAGGTGATCTGTGGATTCTTTCAATTTCTATTTTACCCTCTGGCTCTTGAATATCAGGGCTGTTCTCCTTGATAATTTCTTGAAAGATGATAGCTAGCCTCTTTTTTTGATCATGGCTTTCAGGTAGTCCAATAATTTTTAAATTATCTCTCCTGGATCTATTTTCCAGGTCAGTGATTTTTCCAATGAGATATTTCACATTGTCTTCCATTTTTTCATTCCTTTGGTTCTGTTTTATAAT
>CM053622.1:557208217-557223669 GCA_028646595.1 Phalanger gymnotis
GCATCTTATTTTCTAGTTGCATGAAAAAAAAAACTTTTTTACTTTTGAACATCTATTTTTTTAAAACCTTGAGTTCCAAATTCTCTCCCCTCTTCCCTTCCCATCCACCCTCCCTAAGAAGTCAAGCAATTCAACATGGGCCACATGTGTATCATTATGTATAACTCTTCCACAATACTCATGTTGTGAAAGACGCTCCAATCTAATTTTTAAGGTAATATTTTCTTCAGTGGTCTTTTGGACCTCCTTTTCCATTTGGCTAATTTTTCCTTTCAGGGCATTCTTCTCCTCACTGGCTTTTTGGAGCTCTTTTGCCATTTGAGTTAGTCTATTTTTTAAGGTGTTATTTTCTTCAGTATTTTTTGGGTCTCCTTTACCCAGCCATTGACTCACTGTTTCATGGTTTTCTTATATCACTCTCATTTCTCTTTCCAATTTTTCCTCTACTTCTCTAACCTGCTTTTCCAAATCCTTTTTGAGCTTTTCCAAGGCCTGAGACCAGTTCATGTTTTTCTTGGAGCCTTGTGATGTAGGCTCTTTGACTTTGTTGTCTTCTTCTGGCTGTATGTTTTGATCTTCTTTGTCACCAAAGAAAGATTTCAAAGTCTGAGTCTGAATCTGAGTCCATTTTCGCTGCCTGGGCATGTTCACAGCCAACTTCTTGACCCTTGAGCTTTTCATTGGGGTGTGACTGCTTGTCAAGTAGAGAGTACTTTGTCCCAAGCTTGAGGGACTGTACTGTTGTTTTCAGAACTATTTCTACACAGCATACTCTGCCACACCAGTGCTCCTTCTCCCCCAAGAACCAACAACCTAGACTGTGACTCAGATCTAAGCAAGCTCTACACTACTGCTCTGAGCTGCCACTTATTTCCTCCCACCAGGTGGGCCTGGGGTCAGAAGCTACTGCAGCTGTAGCTGTACCACCTCCGCTGCCCTCGAGGCAATGGCCCACTGCGAACTCCTTCCACTCTGTCCCCACTGGTTTTTCCCACTAACCTTCTCTGTTGTCTTTGGTGTTTGTGGGTTGAGAAGTCTGGTAACTGCCAAAGTTCACTGATTCAGGGCACTAAGCCCTGTTCCACCTGGCTCCTGGTCTGGTTGGTCAGGGCGTGGCACACACTGGGCTCTGCTCTGTTCCCAGCACATTGAGACAGACCTTACCCAGCAACCATCCAGACTGTCCTGGGCTGGAGCCCTGCTTCCCTCTGCTATTTTGTGGTTTCTACAATTTTAGAATTTGTTCAGAGCCTTTTTTTATAGGTGTGTGGAGGGTTCTGGGGGAGGTCTTTAGGCAAGTCCCTGCTTTCTAGTTACCATCTTGGCTCTGCCCCCCAGGGCTCATTCATTTAGAATGTATTTCAGATTGATGGAACACTTAGTCATTATTATATAAGTGATCTGAGATATAAAGATAATAAAGACTCAATTCAATAAAAAAAATTATTAGGGGCCTACTATGTTCTAGGTTCAGTTCTGGATTTGGGATACACAAATTAAAAAATATTACCTGGCCTCAGGTTGCTTTTGTTATACCAGAGTGAAATAATATGAGCACAAATAAGTAAACACAAAATGTATATGATATTAAAAATTAATTTGTGGATGGGGGTCTTGCAGTCACTTGTGTGATTGGAAAATGTCTCAGAAAGTGATTTATGAACTGAGTCTTGAAGGGATTTAAAGATTCAAAGAGTTGGAGATGATGAGGGTGAGAACTACAGCTGTGGGGGACAACTTGAGCAAACACATGGAAACAGAAATGAAATATTATGTGCAGGAAAGAGCAAGTATGCCTGTTTTGCCTGAACTTGGAATGCATAAAAAATGTGAAATTAGTTTGAAAAAAATGGATGGTAGACTTAGTTAATGGGGATAACAGGAAAATTACATTTAAAGAGTTTTAAAGGTGCCAACGATAATTAATTAATATCAGTAATGAAGATATAGGCACAAAATGGCAAAGCATCTAAATACTTATAGAAAAAAGTAAAGTAATTATACAGAGAAATATACAATAAAATTGTAATAAGGGAGGATCTCAATGTATTACTTTCAGATCCGGACAAATCTAGCCATAAAAATAAGCTAATAGGAAGGATAAGGACTGAATAAAATTTTTGAAAAGTTAGATATGAAAAATCTTTGATAATTTATGAGTGTGAATAGAAAGAGATATAAATATAAATATATGTATATATATAAATATATGTATGTATATTATGTACATATATGTATATATATTCCTCAGCTATGTCTGATACCTTTACAAAAATTGGCTATATACTAGGACATATAAGCCAGTCAAACAAAGGCAGAAAAGCAGAAATGTTAAACAAATCTTTCACTGACAAAAATCAGATTTAAAAATATATTCAATAATAGGCCATTGACAAAAGGATTAAAATTTAATTGGGGAGCAAATAATATTTTTAAATTGGCAGATGAAGAAAAAATCATAGAAATAATAGATAATTTCATTAGAGATATTGACAAAAAATGAGAAAATATGCCAGATTTTCAGAAGGCAATAAAATGATCCTTGAGGAAAAGTTTATACCTCTACACACTTATGTACAAAATACAGAAAGAAATGATCAAAAAAGTGAAGTGCAATTAAAAAAATTCAGCAAATTTAAAAACTTCAAATAGCAAAAATCAAAGAAGAAATTAACAAAATAGGAAGTAAACAAAAAGGAACACTGAATTATAAGTTAAACTGGGAACTGACGTTTCAGGGAAAATATTAGAGTAACAATTAGCTAGTTTGTTTTAATGAAAGAGGAAATCTAAAGAACTAATAACAAAGATAAAAGAGAAAATATACAACAAATGAAGAAGAAATAAAGGAAATTCTTGGAAATTATTTGCCCAACAATATGCAAGTAAGACTGAAAAATTAAATGTTTAAATATTTATAAAAATATAGTGTCCAGATTCACAAAACAAGAAATAGATCAATGCCATCTCATAAAAAGAAATTAAGCAAACCATGAAAGAATGACCAAAGGAAAAAATCTGGACTCTAGATGGATTTCCAATTTTATGAAATAATCAAAGAATAGTTAATCCCAATGCTATATAAACTGTTTGCAAAAATATGAAGAGAAGAAATCCTACTTGATTCCTTCTGTGATGTAAATATGATCCTGATGCCTAAATCAGTTTGATCAGGATAAAGAAAACACAGATTAATACCCTTAATATACTTTGATGCAAAAAATATACAAATAAATTTTGCAAAGAGGCCACAGTACTATATCACAAAGATTATACAGTATATATAACCTGCATTTATGCCAGGAATACATAATTGGATCAATGTTAGGAAAGTAATAAATGTAAATGACCATATTAGTAAGAACAAAAACATCATAGATTATATAGTTGCACACATTTTTTAATAAAATACAATAACCATTTCTGTTAAAATTAATGGAACACATAGGAGTGACTGGAACTTTCTTTAATTTGATACATAATTTCTACATAAAACCAAAAGCTATCACTATATGTAATGGAAACTAGAGGTTTTTCCAATAAGATTTGGGGGTGAAACAAGGATGTTTACTATCAGCTAGCTATAGAGATAAAACAAGAAAAAGAAATTGAGAGAATGAGCATAGACAGAAGAAATAAAAGTATCCTCTTTGCAGATTATATGATGGTATACTTAGATAACCCACAGAATCGACTAAAAATTAATTTCAGTAATTTGTGACTTCAGCAAAGCTGTGAAATATAAAATAAATCCACATAAGTTATCTAGACTTTTGTATATTACCAATAATATATAAAATACTTGGACATCTATTTACTAAGATAGATCAAGGATCTACATAAATACAACTATAAAACTCTGGTAAAGGAAATAAAGACAAAATCTAAATAATAGGAGAAATATTAATTTGCGTGGATATCACAAGCCAATATAATAAAAATAACACTGCCTACCTAAATTACTTTAGTTATTCAGTGACATACCAATTAAACTATCACAAAATTACTTAAGAGAAGTTGAAAAAATAATAAAATTTGTTTGGAGGAACAAAAGGTCAAGAATCCAAAGGAAAATCACGACAAAATTAGGAAGGAAGGGACCCTAGCTAAGCCAGACCTTGAACTATACAACAAAGCAGTAATCACTGAAAGGATTTGGTGCTGGTTTTAAAAAAATAGAGATAGCTTACTGGAACAAATTAGTCATACAATGTGAAGAAGTAAAAGAACACTGTAGAATTGTTTCTGATAAACCCTAAGACCCCATCTACTGTGCTAAAACCTACTTTTGAAGAAAAACTTCTGGGAAAACAAAGGTCTGAAAAAATTAGATATAGACCAAATCTCATGCTATACACCAAGATAAACTCCAAGTGGTTAGATTGCTTAAATATAAAAGGTCACATCATAAACAAACTGGAGAAATAAGGAAGAAATTACTTTTCAGATCTATGAATGTGGGAAGAATCCATGGCCAAATAAAATATAACAAAGATCACAAAAGATAAAATGGAAACTTTCATTTTCATTTTAATTATCATACAAACATAACTACGATTAGAAAGGAGGCATTTAACTGGAGAAAAATCTTTACAGAGATTTTTTCTCATAGAGATCTTAATTTTGATATAGGTACTCATGTATGTAGGCAGGTGTGTACTTATTGATGGATGTATGGATGTACATGTATGTGAGAGAAATTCAAATTTATAAAATAAGAGCAATTCTCCAATTAATAAGTGGCCAAAAGATATGAATGGGCAGTTGTCATGGAGAAAAAAAAAACAATCAATAGTTATATGATAAAATCCTTCAAATTATTAATAATTAATAATTAATCACAAATTAAAGTAACTTCAATGTTACACCTTACATCCATTAGGGCAGGAAAGTTGACCCCCAAAGCAGAAAATTACAAATGTTAGGAGGTCTGTAGAAAAACATAAATGTTAATGCTCAATTGATAGAATTATAAATTGGTCTAGCCATTTCAGAAAACAATTTGGAAGTGTCCCAAAAGTTATTATGTTATACAAGCCCTGTAACCTAAACATGTAAAAAAGACAAAAGAAAGAAAAGAAACCCATATATACAAAATATTTATAGCAGTTTTATTTTTTATGTAGTGGCAAAGAACTGAAAATTAAATGGGTTCCCATTAATTTGGTTATGGCTAAACAAATTATGGTATATTAATGTAATGAAATGCTATTATACTTTAAGAAAAGATGAAAAGGGCAATTTGAGAGACCCAAAAAGACTTGGATGAAATTATATAGAATGGGTGCAGCTAGGTGGCATAGTGAGTAGAACACCAGCCCTGGAGTCAGGAGGACCTGAACTCAAATCTGGTCTCAGACATTTGATATATTTACTAGCTATGTGACCTTGGGCAAGTCACTTAACCCCAATTGCCCTGCCTTCTCCCCTCCAAAAAACAAAGAAATTATGTAGAATGAAGTAAGCAGAGCCATAAGAGCAATTTCTACAATAAATTATAATATTATAACTGCCATAATGTAACTACAATATAATAAAGACATAAACTTTGAAAGACTTGAGGATTCTAATCAATTAAATGACCAACTATGATTCTAAATGACCAATGGTGAAGAATGTTAACCATCTCCTAACAGAGAGATGATGGACTCAAGATGAAAAATGAACATGTGCTTTCTGGACATGGCCAGTGTTGGGATTTGTTTAACTCGACTGTATATTTATGATAAGCATTTGTTTCCAGGGGCAAGAGAAAACGGGAGGAGAAAAGGTAGATAGGAAGAAAAGATAAGAAATGTTTGTTAATTGACAAAAAAAATTTAAATAAAAGCATTTAATGAACTCGGTAACATAAGCATAAAAAACAGTGAACCCAGATTATGAAAGACTTTAAATTCCAAACAGAAGGATTCATATTTTTTTTAGAAACAGTAGGGAGTGATTGAAAATTTTTGAAAAACTAAGTCAATTTTCTAGTTCAGATTAGTACATTATTTTAAAAGCTGTTAAACGAAATTGCTGAGACGTATAACTCTAGCCTGGGGTTCAAATCCGTTTTTGACCATGAGAATGTCATAATCTCATTTCCCTGATCCTTAAGTGGAAAAGAAAATGAAAACTACTTGTTCCTTTACTCCAAGAGTAAGTGAGAAAATATGATGCACTTTTATTCTTGAAATAAGAAAAGACACCTTGGAAGACAGGTGTTAGAGAAACTCAAAGCCAATTCTTCATTCTCATCATTTTACACTTTGTTGTTGTCACACGAGTGGCCTGTCTCTCAGCACAGCAGAGGTATCCTAGACTATTGTAAAGGGAAAGGCATCATCTAATAACTAAACTATTGACGCTAATCCCATGAGTCATCATCTCAAGGCTGCTGGATGCAGGGACTGACAAGTCCTGGCAGAGTGTGATGGAAGAGGGACAGTTTTATTGTCATTAATAATGATTACAATAATGATCATACCAGACAGGCAACTGAGCACACCTGGATGCCTGCGAGTGCCTCTGCCCTTTGCACAACCTATTTATGACAGTCTTTGTTACCCTGTTGTCATTTTTACACACAGGGGATTGATGAAACTAAAGTTTCTATACTACGTCTTCATTGCCACACAGGTTGTACACATAATCTTTTTCTTCCTCCTTCCTAAAATGTCATCCCTATCCCTCATTACTTGTTTGAAACCTACCTACCCTTTAGGCCCTAATCAAGTGCACTAGCTGAGTGCCACTCCACTGCATCTGCTGCTCTCTCTGGTTATAATGCCAGAAAGCAAGATGTCCCCATTCTGGGTACCCTTGACATTGTCTCCCTATACCCATTTGCTGTAAACTCCTTGGGCAGGGACTCTTATTTTTACTGATTCTATCCCCAATGCTTAGCATAGCACCTGGCACATAGTAGGTGCTTAATAAATAGTTATTGGATTGTATTAAAGTTCCATATTTACTGTGAAGGTTTCTTGGACAACTTAATTCACTTAGCTTTTTTTTTTCTTTTTCCCTTCATTGAATTGACATCCATTCCTTTCTAGGCTTCAGTACATGTAATTTTCTCTACCATGACCCAGAAATCTCTTCATCTTGAAATCTCATTCTAGCCCTAGAATTGGCACACTGGAAGTCCCTTTCACCGGAGTAGTCTCACCCTCTGTTTGGATGGCTCTTCCCTGAACCTCCATTTAAGGAAGGCAATCTTTTCAGGTGGGTCCTCAGATTTTTACTACCATTTCTCAGCATCATGGATTTCTCCTCTACCCCCCCTCCGCTCCCGTCAGGTTCCTTTAATGCATTTTCTTCTCCATTAGCAAAGAAATTTTTTGAGGGTTGAGACTGTCTTTCTTCATACTTCTATTTCTAGTATGTAGCACAGCACCTAGAATGCTTATATAAGTATCTGGCATGAGTTATATAACTGCTTGTTGATTTACTGACTGATGTAGTCCTAATGATGGGAGCCATTCAATTGGGCACTTAATCAAATAATGTTTCACATTAGAGAAGTAGTGTGGGTTCTGGATAGAACATTGGACTTGACGTCAGGAAGACTTAAGCTTGAATCCTGTCCCAAACACCTCAGTAACTCTAGGCACATCACTTAGTATCTCTGAGTCTCCATTTTATCATCTATGAAATGGGAACAATAATGACACCTACCTTACTAGGTTCTGTGAATTAATCAATCAATTGATGACCAAAAGAGATAGCGTATGGAAAGTACTTTGCAAATCTTGAATCTTATTTAAGAGGAGACTAGTCCCACTACACCCAAAGTTGATGTAGTCACAGAAAGCAAAAAAATAAAATAAAATAAAATAAAATGAGGTGTGAATATTTTAACAAGGTATTACCATGGTTCTTTTATGAATACCTGGCCATCAGATGAATAGAAAAAAAGCCATATATCTGAGGGGTGAGTGACTGAACTGCTAGCTCTATAAGCATCTCAAGCCAGTTACAGAAGGAGAACCCGGCTTCTGAAAGGATTCATTCTTAGAAAAGAGGAAAACGTTTCTCTATCCTGTTCCCCCATTAGTCACATTACTATGAATTAAATCTACTTGACTAATAAGATACACTGAAGCAAGCTTTGAACTTATAAGGAAAGATAATGTGTTCAGTTTTGTGGGAGTTTTGTGACAATAATAAAATGAAATGTTTAACCGTAGGTCAGAGCCCAAAACATAATTTATTAAGACTGGAAATCCTTGTCAGGAGATTTTTCACAATGTTAGAAAATTATTTGGAAGGATTACTTTAATTTCTATTTAGTTGTGTAGTGTGACCTCTTGTCCCATAACACTTTTCAATGCCTTTTATTGATTTAGAGTGCAAATAAACTCTGCATAGAAATGCATTTGAATTCCCAGTCTTCCTTCCAGCTATTCATGAAAACCATTTTTACAATTTGTATGTTTTATCTTTTTTCCATTACATATAAAAATAATTATGAGTTTTTTTTTTAATTTTGAGTTCCAAAGTCTCTCCCTCTTCTCGTCATCTCACCTCTCCTTAGAGAAGGCAAGTTGAATAGATTGTATATGTGCAGTCATGCAAAATATTTCCATACTAGTCATGTTCCAAAAGGAAACACAGACCAAAAAAGGAAAATAAAGAAGATTCTTTTTTTTTTCAAAAAAAAAAAAGTATACTTGGATCTGCATTCAGCAATTCTTTTTCTAGAGGTGACCTGATTTTTTTTTTATCATAAGTGCTTTGGAATTTTCTTGAATCATTCTATTGCCGAGAATAGCTGTCATTCACTGTTGATCTTTGTACGTTATTGCTGTCACAGTTACAATAATCTTCTGGTTCAGCTCATTTCACATTTCATCAATTCATATATGTCTTCATAGGTTTTTCCAAAACCATTCTGCTCATCATTTCTTATAGCACAATATTATTCCATCACACAACTTGTTCAACCATTCCCCAATTGATGGTCATCCTCTTAATTTCCAATTCTTTGCCACTAGAAAAAGAACGTTATAAATGTCTTTGTGCATATAGGTCCTTCTCCTTTTTTTAATCTTTTTGGGATACAAACCTATGAGTGAGTTTTCTTGGTCAAAGAGTATGCACGGTCTTACAGCCCTTTGGGGGTCTTCAGAATGATTGCGTAAGTTCGATGTGTTCAGTTTTCAACATGTCATATTGAGATATCTCTGGGATATCTAGTTTAAAGTTCCCAGTAGAGAACCATTGATATGGGACTTATAATCAGGGAAGAGAGTAGGACTGGATATATACACCTTGGAATCATCTGCATAAAGTTAATAGTTAAGCCCAGACTGCCTGCCTTACTATGCCATGATTCCCAACAGCTTTGCTGAGATCCTCATATTCTGTAGGTCCATAGGCTTGCCCAATAGCCTGAAAACTCAGTTATTAATCTCCTTTTTTGAGGACCCCCTACCTCTTTGCAGCATTTGTGAGTTTATATTCCTGTTTAAATTAGCCTATTTATCCTAGCGAGGGGTAAGCCTGGACTTTCCTTTGAAATGCCCTATGTATTCTATGTGAAATCTGGGGTATCCTATGTATTTCAGTGACCCAGGAGACGTTTTTTTTTCAGATCTCCATCCCACACATTTCAGCTTTCTCTACAGAGCTAAACTGAGAGACTTGTGTCGTGTCAGGAGCCAGGGTATTTTTTGTATCCACCACCACTCCCTACTAAAGTATTGGGCATATGATAGAATCCCAGAATCTGAGGGTTAGAAATAATTTTAAAAGTCAAATAACCTAAACTCCAATCCAATGAAGAAATCTTTTTTCACAGTGTCCTTGACATAGTCTCATTCATCTCTACTTGACTACTGTAAATGGGGAATTCACTACCTTGCAAATTAACCTTTTCCATTTTTTTTTAGCGTATCTCATTGTTAGAATGTTCTTCCTAATATTCCAATCTATCTCTGAGCTAACTGATACAGGTATTTCCTCCTATGATTATAATCTAAAACAATTCATATAGCCATATCTGGAGTGATTTCATTAATTCTTGTTTATGTTGTGGCATAAAAAATACGTAAGAACAAATTTTAAATGGCAAAAATATGAAACAAGCTAGACGGTGAAGTGGATGGAGTGAAGAGTTTGAGGTTAGGAAGTCTGATGTCAAATCTAGCCTCAGAGATTTAACTAGCTGTGTGACACTGGACAAACCACTAAAACTAGCTGTCACAATGTATAGAACACTGGCCCTGGAGTCAGGAGGACCTGAGTTAAAATCCAGCCTCAGGCACTTGACACTTACTGACTGTGTGACCCTGGGCAAGTCACTTAACCCTGACTGTATCACCAAAAAGAAGTTTCCTTGACTATAAAATGGGGAAAATAACAGTACCTCCCTCCCTCACAGGATCATTGTGAAAATTTGGGCATAGGATGTGTTCAGAGAAGACTAGTACTGCTGGCGTGAGGGCTGCCAAATGCTTTTCAGGGCTGTTTTCAAACTTTGGTGTCAACCTGATCCATCTAACTCTCAGCTGTGGCTCCAAGAAGCTGTAGCATGCACAGCAGTCGCACTCTGGTAAATGACCTCAACAAATGGGCTAAACCAGGTTGATGGTAACCAAGGGGTCTCAGACCTGTCAGTGAGTTAAGACGGTGTTTACTCTAATCGTGTGAAGACTCCCCCTGGTGAAATGGGCAGATGAGAACAATTTGTTCCAACAGTCATGAAGGTAGCTGAAGCAGGTTGTATAGAGTGCTTAGAGCTTGGTTAGACATCAAAGACACCGAGGTCATCCTTTGCATCTTGAGCCATCATGAGTTGTCTTAACTCTGTCCTGCCACTGGCCTGTGATGACAATGGAAGAGGTTGAGACAGATGACTTCATGCAACTCTGTCTCACTTAAATCCAATTTACACATGAATCAAAAGATATCACCCATACCATTTTACCATTTTTACCTACCTCAAAGTCCTGTGGTGACAGGTAAGTGACAAAGCAGTAGGTGCAAACACACTGGGAGGTGTACAGGTCACCCAAGCCATAGGGTTGTCTTCACAATGGAAGCAGTATTGGCATTTCGTAGACCCCTGGGTGTCTGCGCAGCCTTTTAAGGATTGTACTGTGCAGGTCCTAGTGTAGCACAGGGGCTAGAAAAAATATCCTAAAAATTGACTACTTACCTAACCCTGGCCTGATTACCATGGCAGACAGGAATCCCACACTGTGTTCAAAATACAAAAAAAAAATGTATGAAAAGTTCTGTAAAGATGATTCCACTCACCATCAGTACACGGAATGTGCACGCACTTATAGAAAATACAAAATCCAATAGGTCCGAAAGATGAACAGCTCTTGTTGCAAGAGAACTCAGCAAGTATTATATCCAAATAGCAGCCGTGGGTGAAACAAGGCTGGCAAATGAAGGCCAGTTTACTCAAGTCAGAGTTGGATACATGTTTTGTTTTGTTTGGAATGACCACAATGAAGGGGAGTAGAGTAAAGCTGGCATAGCTTTCACAATCAAAACTAACCTAGTCAACAAGCTTATATACCTATCAAAAACAGTTAATGACAGGCTCATGACAATGCAATTGCCACTTGCAGGAAAATGCCACTCCACAATCCACAGTGCCTATGCTCCTAACATGACAAATCCTGATGATGTCAAAGAAAGATTTTATGTAGACCTAGAGACCTTTATCATCAATGTGCCAAAAGGGGACAAACTTATAATTCTGAGTGACTTTAATGCTAGAGTAGGCTGAGACTACCGTACATGACAGGGAGTCCTTGGGAGGAATGGAATTGGAAACACCAACAGCAATGGTCTCTTACTACTACAGACTTATGCATCTCATGACCTTCTCATCACCAGTACAGTCTTCCATTTGCTTAAATGCAATAAAACTTCATGGATGCAACCTCACAGCAAACATTGGCATTCCATAGACTGTGTGATTATAAGGAGAAGGCACATACAGAATGCGAGAGTGGCAAAGGCAAGGTGTGCACAGAGTGCTGAACTGATCATAGACTTATTGTTTCAACCATCGGGCTAGCAGCTGCTGTGGGATGGTGTAAAATCAACAACAACCAGCTCATAGAACGCTGCAAAAGCCCAGGCTCTTTTGATCTGCTTTATTAAGGAAAGCAATGTTAAGGGGTTAACAAACTTACTTTAATTCAGCATACAAATACCATTCGCTTAGTTCAGGGGAAAAAGCCAGCACCCTGAACTTCAGAGCAAATACAAACAAGTTACAAACATCAATAGATGGGCCAAATACAATTCATAGTTGCCAACATCTAAGTTCAGCCTGGGAGCTCATAACAAGGGCTGGCCCAGAGTTACATGCGCCCACGGCTGTGGGTCAGAGCTCCGAAAAAGAGAAAGCCAACCCCTGGTTTTATATCTTTTTCAGGGTCAAGGGTGAGTCACACATGCGACTTACCCATGTGGCCTAAAATCCTCACATAGATGAGACTTAAACCCACGCAGTCTAAAAGCCTCTGGTGTCACAAACATTTCACTCAAACCCATGTAAACTAGGCTTTCCCTTGAGGCAAGGATGTCATCGAGGACTCCTAATTTAATCAAGGAAATAAAGGCCAAACTCTTCAAGGATACTTGGTTGAACTAAGTGCTAAGAGCCCATTTTGATTACCAACACACTTATCCTCTTCAAACTAAATATTCACATTCAGCAGAAGTGGTGGCCCCAAGGAAAAATGAATACCAGAAGAATTAATGTCCATAGATTAAAGTGTTTTTCTGAACTAGAACAGTTTGTTGCTAACTTGGAGGGGAATTTGACCCAACACTCGGTTGGCAACAGTGAAGCAGAAAAGGAGTGGGTAGCTATCAGAGATTTGATGTACAGCACTGCATTTGCTCATCTGGGTCAGAAGACTCACAAATATCAAGACTGGTTTGATAAAAATAATGGGGAAATTAAGAAGCTGCTAAAGGAAAAATGAGAATCCCACAGAGTTTACCAGCAGGATAGTTCAACCATCTCTAAGAATGCAGCATTTAAGTCTATCAAAAGTAAAGCATAAGTGAAGTTTAGAGAGGTACAGAATTCTTGGCTCAGTAAGAAGGCAGATAAAATTTGGTTTTATGCTGGTAGTAACAATCCAAATCACTTTTATGATGCCCTGAAGGCTATTTATGGGCCAAAGACCTATGGTACTTCTCAACTACTCAGTGTTGATGGAGCCACATGGATTAGTGATAAGGACATGATCCCAGAGAAATGGGCTAAACACTTCCATAGTGTTCTCAACAGACTGTCATCAATCAATACTGAAGCTCTGGACTATTTACCTTAGGTTGAAGTCAATCCCCCCCCCCCCCCCCCCCGCCCACAGCTGAAGTTCCAACTGAAGAAAGGGTTTTGAATGTCATTAGGCTCCTTTAGTGTGTCCAAACACCTGGCACTGATTATTTACAAGGTAGGGGGTCCATTGCTCATACAAAAGCTGACTGAAATTTTCCAGGTTACATGACAAGAAGAGGTTATCCTGGCCTTTGGATTGGCAGAGTCGAGATGGCAGCTGGAAAACAATGACTTGCTTTAGCTCTCCCACAAATCCCACCCAACACCTGTAAAAAATGACCCTAAACAAATTCTAGAGCTACAGAAACCATAAAGTAACAATGAAACAAGTCTTCAGCCCAAGACAGCATGGATGCTCACTGGGAAGGGTCTATCCCACCATAATAGGAGCAGAGCACAGCCCAGCATAGGCCACACCAGGACAGATCGGGTGGAGCCAGCATCAGGGCCGTTAATCACTGAGCTGTAGCAGTTACTAGACTTCTTAACCCACAAACGCCAAAGACAAAGGAGCAGGTCAGTGGGAAAACTACTGGATCTGGGTGAGAGAAGTGCATGGTCTGGCTCCAGCCCCAGGTGCAGCAGGCAGCAGCAGCAGGAAGTTCTGGTGGCTGCTTCCACAGCTCCAGCATCAGCTACTTCCAGAGCTCCTGGCCCAAATGGGAGGAATCAAGCAGTGGATCAGAGTGGGAGTGCGGGTATTGCTTTGCTGGTACAGAGGCAAGATTCTCTTACTTTGCCCTGCTTGGATGTTGGTTGTAGTCATGGTTGGTGGTTCTTGGGGGACGGGAAGCATTGGTGTGGCAGAGCTTGTGGTGACTGTGGAGAGGGAGTCCCACTAGATACAGCAGAAAGGAGTGCTTGCACTCATAGAGAAGAAGAAAGGCAAGGACAGGAGCATCATACCACCTCAGAATAGAAGGAGCTCTGAAAACAGCAGCACAAACCCCCTGAAGCTTAGGACAAAGCACTCTCCACTCTACAAGCAGTCATACCTTGACAAAAAGCTCAAAAGTCAAGTAATTGGCTGGGAAGATGAACAGGCAGCATAAAAGGACTCAGATGATAGAATCTTTTGTGGGTGACAAAGAAGACCAAAACATACATCCAGAAGAAGTCAACAAAGTCAAAGAGACTACATCAAAAGCCTCCAAGAAAATTATGAATTGGTGTCAGGCCATGGAAGAGCTCAAAAATGATTTGGAAAAGCAAGTAAGAGAAGTAGAGGAAAAATTGGGAAGAGAAATGAGAGTGATATGAGAAAACCATGAAAAGCAAGTCAATGACTTGCTAAAGGAGACCTTAAAAATAGTGAACAAGATAACAACTTAAAAAATAGACTAATTCAAATGGCAAAAGACTTCCAAAAAGCCAATGAAGGGAAGAATGCTTCAAAAGGCAGAATAAGCCAAATGGAAAAGGAGGTCCAAAAGGCCACTGAAGAAAATACTACCTTAAAAATTAGATTGGAGGGGGCGGAGCCAAGATGGCAGCTGGAAAGCAGGGACTAGCATGAGCTCCCTGCCAAGTCCCTCCAAAAACCTATAAAAATGGCTCTGAACCAATTCTAGAACTGCAGAACCCAGAGCAGGAGTGCAGAGCCTACTGAAGATCTCAGTCCGGTCCAGGTTGGGGGTTCTTGAGGAAGGAAGAGTGCTGGTATGGCAGAGCTGGCACGTTCCCCCAAACTTGGAACATAGTACTCTTTGGATTATGGCTTTCAAGTAGTCCAATAATTTTTAAATTCTCTCTCCTGGATCTATTTTCCAGGTCAGTGGTTTTTCCAATGAGATATTTCACATTGTCTTCTACTTTTTCATTCCTTTGGTTCTGTTTGATAATATCTTGATTTCTCATCAAGTCACTAGCTTCTACTTGCTCCAATCTAATTTTTAAGGTAGTATTTTCTTCAGTGGTCTTTTGGACCTCATTTTCCATTTGGCTAATTTTTCCTTTCAAGGTATTCTTCTCCTCATTGGCTTTTTGGAGCTCTTTTGCCATTCGAGTTAGTCTATTTTTTAAGGTGTTATTTTCTTCAGTATTTTTCTGGGTCTCCTTTAGCAAGTCATTGACTTGTTTTTCATGGTTATCTTGTATCCTTCCCATTTCTCTTCCCAATTTTTCCTCTCCTTCTCTAACTTGCTTT
>CM053622.1:557223769-557240907 GCA_028646595.1 Phalanger gymnotis
CTTTGTTAACTTCTTCTGGCTGTATGTTTTGGTCTTCTTTGTCACTAAAGAAAGATTCCAAAGTCTGAGACTGAACCTGGGTGTGTTTTCACTGCCTGGCCATGTTCCCAGCCAACTTACTCGACCCTTGAGTTTTTCATCAGGGTATGACTGCTTGTAGTGTGTATGTATATATGTATATGTGTGTGTGTATGTATATATGTATGTGTATATATATGTTATATATATATATATATATATATATAGAGAGAGAGAGAGAGAGAGAGAGAGAGAGAGAGAGGGCACAGGGTGAGTTGAAAATGAAGGGATGATATCTAAAAGAAATAAAATTAAATTAAGGAATGAGAGAGGAATATATTGAGAGAGGGAGATAGGGAGAGATAGAATGGGATAAATTATCTTGCATATAAGGGGCAAGAAAAAGCAGTTCTATAGAAAGAGAAGAGAAGGCAGGTGAGGGGGAATGAGTGAATCTTGCTCTCATCAGATTTGACCTGAGGAGGGAATACCATACACACTCAATTGGGTATCTTACCCCACGGGAAAGAAGGAGGAAGAAGATAAAAAAGGGGGGATGATAGAATGGAGAGCAGATGGGGGTGGAGGTAATCAAAAACAAACACTTTTGAAAAGGGACAGGGTCAAGGGAGAAAATTCAATAACGGGGGATAAGTTAGGAAGGAGCGAAATATAATTAATCTTTCACAACATGAGTATTGTGGAAGGGTTATACATAATGATATGTATGTGGCCTATGTTGAATTGCTTGACTTTTTAGGGAGGGTGGGTGCGAAGGGAAGAGGGGAGAGAATTTGGAACTCAAAGTTTTAAAAACAGATGTTCAAAAACAAAAAAAAAATGTTTTTGCATGCAACTAGAAAATAAGATACACAGGCAATGGGGCGTAGAAAATTATTTTGCCCTACAAGAAAGGAAGGGAAAAGGGGATTGGAGGTGAGTGGGGTGACAGAATGGAGGGCTGAAACGGGAACAGGGCAACCAAAATATACAACATCTTGGAGTAGGGGGAAGGGTAGAAATGTGGAGAAAATTTGTAACTCAAACTTCTGTGAAAATCAATGCTGAAAACTAAATATATTAAATAAATTAAATTAAACAAGAAAAAGAAAAAAAAGAACTGTGGAGGACTTAGCTATTCTCAGAAATACAGTGATCCAAGACAAATCCAAAGGCCTCATGATGAAAAGTGCTATTTACCTCTAGATAAAGAACTGATGGTATATGAATACAGACCAAAGCACACTAAAAAAAAAACTAGATTGGAGCTGGTGGAAGCTAGTGACTTTATGAGAAATCAAGATATTATAAAACAGAACCAAAGGACTGAAAAAGTGGAAGACAATGTGAAATATCTCACTGGAAAAACCACTGACCTGGAGAACAGATACCTCAAAGCCATGATTCAAAAAAAGACCCTAGACATCATCTTTCAAGAAATTATCAAGGAAAACTTCTCTGATATCCTAGAACCAGAGGGTAAAATAGAAATTGAAAGAATCCACCCATCACCTCTTGAAAAAGATACCAAAAAGGAAACTCCTAGGAATATTGTACCCAAATTTCAGAGTTCCCAGGTAAAGGAGAAAATATTGCAAGCAGCCAGAAAGAAATAATTCAAGTATTGTGGAAACACAATCAGGATAACACAAGATCTAGCAGTTTCTACATTAAGGGATCAAAGGGTTTGGAATATGATATTCCAGAGGTCAAAGGAGCTAGGATTAAAAGCGAGAATTACCAACCCAGCAAAACTGAGTATAACACTTCAGGGAAAAATATTTCAATAAAATAGAGGACTTTCAAGCTTTCTCAGTGAAAAGACCAGAGCTGAATAGAAAATTTGACTTTCAAACACAAGAATCAAGAGAAGCATGAAAAGGTAAACAGGAAAGAGAAATCATAAGGGACTTACTAAAGATGAACTGTTTTGTTTACATTTCTACATGGAAAGATGATATTTGTAACTCATGAGAACTTTCTCAGTATTATAGTAGTTGAAAGGAATATATATATACATATATATGTACATATACATATATGCATATATATGTATATGTACATATATATGTATATATATAAACAGAAGGCACAGGGTGAGTTGAATATGAAGGGATGTTATCTAAAAAATAAAAGTTAAGGGATTAGAGAAAGTAATATATTGGAAGGAGAGAGGGAGAGATAGAATGGGGTAAATTATCTTACATAAAAATGGCAAGGACAAGCAGTTATAATGGAAGAGAAGCGGGGCAGGTGAGGGGGAATGAGTGAATCTTGCTCCCATCAGATTTGACTTGAGGAGGGAATAACAGACACACTCAACTGGGTATCTTACCCCACAGGAAAGTAGTGGGGGAAGGGGACAAGAGAGAGGGGATGATAGAAGGGAGGGCAGAGTGGGGAAGAAGGTAATCAAAAGCAATCACTTTTGAAAAGGGACAGGGTCAACGGAGAAATTTCAATAAAGGGGGACAGGATAGGATGGAGGGAAATACAATTAGTCTTTCACAACATGACTATTATGGAAGTGTTTTGCATAATGACACATGTGTGGCCTATGTTGAACTGCTGGCCTTCTCAAGGAAGGTGGATGGGGATGAAAGAAGGGAGAGAATTTGAAACTCAAAGTTCTAAAAACAAATGCTCAAAAAAAAGTTGTTTTTACATGCAACTGGGAAATAAGATATACAGGCAATAGGGTATACAAATCTATCTTGCCCTATAAGAAAGTAAGGGGAAAGGAGATGAGGGTGGGGGGAGTGGGATGACAGAAGGTGAGGGCAGCCTAGGGAAAGGGGCAATCAGAGTATATGCCATCTTAGAGTGGGGGTAGGGTAGAAATGGGGAGAAAATTTGTAACTTGAAATCTTGTGGAAATCAATGTTGAAAACTAAAAACATTAAATAATAAAAAAAAATTTTAAAAGAGGATGTTATGCTCCCAGGAGTTCAAGGATGTCTCCATTGTCATTCTCTATAAAGGTAAAGAAATAGATTTTACCATGTCAATCACAGGGCAGGGGATGGGGGTGTCTCTCTCTTAGTCATTGCTGACAAGATTAATAGCCTGATCCTTAATAGGCTGATCCTTCACCTGGAAGATGGCTATCTACCTGAGAGCCAGTGTGGCTTCAGAAACAAGGAACAGCCAATATAGTGTTTGCTGTCCAACAACTCTAGGAGAAATGCCAGGAGCAGAATAGAGGTCTGTACACAACATTTGTAGATCTGACCAAGCCTTTGATACTGTCAGTTATGACGGCTTATGGAAAATTATGTCAAAATATGGTTGCCCAAAGAGGTTCATGCAAAAACAGAATTATAAGTCAATGCTTTCCAGGGTTCTTGATGATGGACAATGCTCTCATGCTTTCCAAGTCACCAACGGATTGAACAAGGCTGTGTGCTTGCCCCCGTGAGTTTTGGCATGATGTTTTCAGTCATGTTGTCAAATTTCTTCAATGAGGACAAACATGGCATAAAGGTCTGGGATGAAGGTAAATTATTCAACTTGAAAAAGCTACAAGCCAAGACTGAAGTGGAGGGAGTATTGGTGCATGATTTTTTTTGATCACAAACGATTGTACACCCAATGCAGCCTCTGAAGCTGAGATGCAACAAAGTATAGATCGATTCTCTGCTGCTTGTACTAATGTTAGCCTAACAGTTAACACCAAGAAAATACAGGTGCTCCATCAGCCAGCACCACACCATCCATATCTGGAACCACTGGTTACATAAAATGGAGTTACGGCATATATATGCATCACAACATTCCATCAAGTCACTATGAGAGAAGGGAGTTTTTCATCACATCATATGAAATTTTCTAGTTTGGGAAAATCATTTCTATATACAATGATACTACATTTTATAATTCCTCATTATCAATTAATTATGAGATGCAGAATGACATTTGTGGGAAGAGAGGCAACCTTAAAGTTCCATATAATAATTTGACTGAAAGTTAGAGAGACAGCCAGAGTCTATGAGATAGTAGGGTATTAGCTGATTAAATCTGGATGAAAAACTCCCTTCCTCCATAGTGACTTGATGGAATGTCAAAGCTGGAGTATATCATGTATAAGTAATATAGATAAGTAGGCTAATTTTGTCAATAACTTCCTCAGGAAAGTAGAAATTAGTCTTGGGAAATGATATGTGCATACACACATAAACATACATACACATATATACATATACACATGCATTCCAACTCCTGAGAAGAGACTCTAATAAAGCATTTTATCTATTCTTTAGGAACAGAGGCTACATCCATACCTTCCTAACTTGTCTCCCTGCCACCCATTTCTCCTTCTTTGAAATCCAATCATGCCTATAACTGCCTGCATAATCATTAATCTTCTGAGGCTCTGTTTTAGTTGTGTCACTCCCCTGTGGTACCAGAAAGAGCCTGAATGTTGTTTTGTTCATATGTATCTATGTGAGGAAAGGGCTAGTGGCCAGCTTTATTATCAGTGTGTCTTACTGGCTAGCTATAGGTAAGGTACTATTTATACACTAATCAATGATGCTAGGGAAGACAAACAAAAAGTTGGCAGACACTCTATCTGGAAAGAAGGTCCTTAGAGTAATTATGGATTGGGGACCATAATTCTAGTGGCAGTCCAGGGAGCTGAATTGGATAACTACAGGAGCAAAATTGAAAAGTTAAGCCAAGCTAAAAGTTCCAGACTAGGAAAATAGGAAGTGGTAGAGATAATGAAGGTCACAGTGAGGCAAAAAAATTAGATTTGAGATGAGTAAGGCATCAGGTGAAATGGAAAAGTAAGAGATAATGATCAGAGGAAGAATTTCAGGATTCATGATGGGGTGCCATAATTTTTAGTGATTATAAAGTCTAAATGGTATGACCACCTTGTTGGGGGTAACCACAGAGTGAAGATGGAAGTCATGAGATAGTCAGTGCGCTTTAGTGGACTGATTCTGGAATTATAGGCAGAAATATCTAGGTTTCAATCCTGCTTAATTAAATTATTATCAGTGTAGTTCTTGGCAAATTGCTTAACATCTTTATCTTCAATTTCCTCATCTAAAAAATGGGCATAATAATAGCACCTACCTCATGAAACTGCAAAGGGGAATGAATGAAATTAGTATGTAAGGCACTTTATAGGCTTAAATGCTTTAGAAATGGACTAGAGGCTGGTAGATTAAAGTAATAAGTATCTATACATAAAATGCAAATACATAAGTATCTATAGAGATATAGAGAGAGATGGAGTAAATCTCCAAAGTAGGAGAGGATATTTAGTGATGATAGCAAAGGGGAGTTCTGGAAATAGCAACACAAAAAATGTATATTCCAGCCTCCTCTTTCTATTCTCCATATGCCAGGTACGACCTTGGTTACTATTTTAATGACCCCCAGAACACTTCTAAAAAGCTTCGTAAGCAATTTATTGCCAAATAAGAAACATAGAGCATTATAGGATATAAAACGCATAATTTTTATTACATTAAATTAAAAGTTTTACACAAACAAAACCAATGCAGCCAAGATTACAAGAAAAGCAGAAAACTGGAGTGGGGAGGATTTCCACAAGTTTCTCTGATTAAGGTCTCATCTTTCAAATATATACAGGGAACTGAGTCAAATTTATAGTTATACAAGTCATTTCCAAGTTGATAAATGGTCAAAGATTATAAAAAGGAAGTTTTCCGATAAAAAAAATCAAAGCTATCTATACTCATATGAAAAAAAATGCTCTAAATCACTATGGAGCAGACTCATGAGAAATGCACATTAAAACAACTCTGAGCTATCACCTCACACCTATAGAGTTGGCTAATTGACAGAAAAGGAAAATGACAAATGTTGGAAGGGATGTGGGAAAGTTGTGACCCTAAAGCACTGTTGGTGGAGTTGTGAATGGACCCAGGGTACTATGCCCAAAGGACTATAAAACTGTGTGTACCTTTTGAACCATCAATACTAATACTACATCTGTATCCCAAAAAGATTTTTTTAAACATCTAAAAGACCTCCATGTACAAAAATATTTATACCAGCTCTTTTTGTAATGACAAAGAATTGGAAATTGAGAAGATGCCCATCAATTGGAGAATGGCTAAGTAAGTTGTGGTATATGATTATGATGGAATACTATTGTGCTATAAGGAATTATGATCAGAATGCTTTCAGAAAAAATCCTGGAAAGAATTTATATGAACTGATGCTGCATGCAATGTGCAGAACAGGAAAACACTGTACACAGTAACAGAAATATTATACAATGATAAATTGTGAATGGCTTAGCTATTCTCAGCAATGCAAAGATCCAAGACAATGCTGAAAGACCTGTGCTATCCACCTTCGGAGAAAGAACTGATGGAATTTGAATACACATCAAAGAATAGTTTTTAAGCTTTATTTCTTTGGGATTATTTTGTCTATGTTTTCTTTCACAACATGCCTAATATGGATGTATGTTTTCATGGCTGCACATGTATAGCCTTTATCAAATAGTTTACTTTCTCAAAAAGGGGGAGGGGAGGAAGAGTAGGAAGGAATTTGTAACTCAAAATTATAAAAAAATGAAGGTTAAAATTGTTTTTATGTGTAAGTTAAAAATAAAATATTGAAAATATTAAATAAAAATGTTTACAAATTTTAAAAATAAGATAAAATGTGGTGCTATAATGGCAAGCAAAGTGGGATTTTTGTTGGATCGAATGTGTATTGAGTTTTAGCAGAGATTTGTATATGAGTTGTGTTCCAGCCAATCAGATGTGCATGAATTCAGCCAATCAGAGACATGAGTTCTAGCCAATCAGATTCTGGCTAGAACTGTATATAAGGAAAGCCCAGAGTATGAGAGAAGGAGACATCAAGAGGGCATTGAAGACATGGAGAGAGAGCTGCCAGTGTTGAGAAGAGAAACGACAAAGAAGAATGAGCTGTGAGTGTTGAGCAGAGAGAAAACCTAGAAGAGTTAGGAGACCTCTAGAGCTGAGAAGAGATCTCTAAGAGGAAGGAGACCTTCGATGGCAGAGACTTGCTGATGAAGCCTCTGAACTCTGAAGGCAAGTGGAGGCCAATGGAGCTGTAAGGCAGAGACCTGTCCATGGGAAGAAAACTTAGCTTAAACCCCTTTTGAGAGCTGTTAAAGTGAACCGAGCTGTTAACCCAGAGCATCTGACTTTGGAGGTGAATTGAGATGGTGGTGTTAATGGTGTGTGTTGTTGCCCCGTTAAGTTTTGTTTTCCTAAAGACAGAAGCTGTGGACAGGAACCCCTGGAGACTGCTGTTGGGCAGGAGCTTAGAGTGGAGCAGTTCCCATGAGCTGAGACCTGGTGCAGGAGCAGAGAGCTGCCTACTTGTGAATCAAGGTGAGAGTCAGGAGCAATCAGCCTACAGAGGAAGAGCCATGGGACTTGGAAGTCAACCTTGAGTCAAGATGAAAGAAGAGTTTACTTGGACACTTGATCTAGTTCTTCTTAGCACTAAGGCAGTCAAGTGCCTTTGTTCCAATCAAGAGTCTTTGATTGAATTGGGAGTCTTTGATGACCTGTTGAAGTCAAGGGAAGGCCTAGGTCACATGGGTTTGAGTCATGTGGTTGTGACACCCTCTGACCCTAAAGAAGTATATATGTATGTATTTATATATATATATATATGTATATGTATATATATATATATTGAACTTAGCATTTTGCTTGGGGCTCACTCATTGGAAGAGTGTTGTGTGGAGACTCTGAGTAGCCATTAAGGACCCCCCCAGCTTTGAAAATCCAGATATTGGTGCCTCTCTCTCTGGTAACTATGTATGTATAGTTTTGGTGAGTAAAACAGCTAGTAACCTGTCTGTTGATTTGTGTTATTTGCTCTTTTTATATTTTCTCTGTTTGTACTTTCTGTTTCTATTTGCTCTGAAGTTCAGGGTGCTGACTTTTTCCCCTGAATTAAGTGAATGGTATATGCATGTTTAATTAAAGTGAGATTGCAAACCCCTTTAAGTTGCTTTCTTCAGAAAAGCAGATCAAAGAACCTGTGCTAGCAGCTCTCCTGTGTTATTGGCCTTACACAGTCACAGTAGCTGCAAGCAACATTATTGTTACAGGTACCCAAAAAGAGTTTCCTTAGTGAAATCCAAACTAATTTGAAAGAGAAGATTAATCATTCACACTCTTCCTGGACTGTTAGAATTATGAGAAATGGAACAACCAACCCTGGAAACAGTGACCAGAGATAAAGCACCTTCCAGTATAGCTAGGGTTTCATCAGCAAAAGAATATAGAAAGACTACGAAAGAAAGTGATCTACAATGAAGAGAAGTTTGCTATTGATAGAGCAGGTATTACAAAAGGCACAGTGGAAGGAGAAAGCACAAGAGAAGAAAGGCTGGGAAGGCACTGAGCTGGATACAGATGACAGTGTGATGAGAGGTAGTAGGGAAAAAGGATATATGATTCAACTGACCGTACTTCTGAATCACAGCAATTAGGAAAAGAGGAGTGAGAACTATGCTAGTCATAGGACAGGGAAGGTACCAGTTAATTAAGTCTTGAATTTGATCAGATTAAGGGACAGGAGAGTAGATAGAGGCAAAGGAGGTCTCTAGTTCAGGATGATGTCCAGCTAAGCTAGCCACCTTGCTATTCTGTTCTTTATCATAATCCCTGAGGAAAGACATTGCCTGATTTCCTTATGCATACATCTTTCTCACATCAGCCAAAATCTTCCTTTTCATGCATAAGACTAGAATAAAAAAAAAGGAACTCTTTGTCTAACACTTGGGGACCTCCACAGGCTAACTCCAAACTACCTTTCTGTCCTTCACATAAGGCACCCTTCACACTCTTCCTTATTCCAGACAAACAACTACAACTGTTCCTTTATATGATTCTGCCCTCCCATATGACTGTGTACGTGGGCAGATAACTCTCCTCCTCCTTACATATACACATACAAAAACCATGTCTTGAACTTACTCCTTCCTCATCTTACCCTAATGGAATTTTTTTTTCCTTTTAACTACAGATATGATACCACTTTCTCCACAAATTCCTGTCTGATTCATCTCTGTCATCCCAAGTTTACTTAAATCTCTCTATTACCCTTGCTCTGGATCATACATTTATTCTTAACATACTTTTCTTTGTGTTATACTTAGTTGTGCATGTCTTATTTGTTCATTGTTAGATTATAAGCATGTTGGTGGTACACATTGTGGTTTTTCACTTTTTAACTCTGTATATCTGACACTGTGCAGCATCCATGGGGACTAGGGGTGGGGGCTGAACCTGTCATGTCAGATAGAGACTGACATTATATATATATATGTATATATATATATATATGTATATATATGTATATGTACATATCTATACACACATACATACACACACATACACACATACATGTGTGTATGTATACATGTATGTATCTATACACACATACACGTATACCCATATACATACATACACATATAGTATACATACACATATGTATATATCCTGGATAAAGTGATCCCTTTACTAATATAGGTTGTCACCTTCTCTGCAACTTTTAGTCTTAGAAAGTTGGCCAGAGACAAGTTAGAGAAGTTTAAGTGATCTGTGCAGGGACACAAAGGGTCAAGACCAACTCTCTATCCAGTATGTCACATTGCCTATCATATGCCACATATGCAATGATTTTTCTCTCTTTTCCCTCTAACTGCAACTTTGCTTATGTTATTCCATTTACTTTCACTCATGCTCTTCCCCATCTCCACTGAAGTTGAAATTATAATAACAGATATACCTAAAGTCTAAAGGAGCAGTTAGGTGACATACTAGATATAACACTGGGCCTGGAGTCAGGAAGATTCATCTTCCTGAGTTCAAAAGTTAGCCTCAGGTACTTACTAGCTATGTGGCCACATCATTTAACCCTATTTGCCTCAGTTTCCTCATCTACAAAATGATTTCTGAGAAAAAAATGGCAAACCACTCCAGTGTGTGTCTTTACCAAGAAAAGCTCAAATACAGTCACAGTTGAACGCTACTGAAAATGAGTGAAAAACAAAAAAAGTGTTCTAAAATTTCCATGAAACTTTATATACATTACCTCATGTGAAACTAGTAACTCTATGAGGAAGATTCTCCAATTTCCATTTTACAGATGAGAAAACTGAGGTTCAGAGAGCATAAGTGAATTGTCCATGATTACAGCTATTAAGTGTCAGAAGCAGAATTTAGACCAACTTTTTCCTATCTCCTGGTCTAGGACTCTATCAACTATGGAATTCTCCCTTCAAAGCCCAGCTCAGATGTTATCTCATCCAGGAAGTATTTCCTGATTTCTCCAGCTAGAAGTTAAGTCTTCACCTCTAAACTTCTAAGTAGCTCTCGATATCACTGCTATGGCATGTATTGTATAGCGTGTTCTATTGTGCTCATTTGTTTACATGTCACTCCCTGAAGCCATGGGCCTTATCACATTCTTTATCATATCCTTACTGTGCCTAGCACAGGGTCTTGTACATGTAAATGTTTGCCATATAAATGAACAAGTATCTCATTTCTTTGGCCTGAAAATTTGACACTAATTATGCTCCTTTTGGAATGTAAAACAAAACTGACTGTCCAAGGCAGCAATGACAAATATTCAGTGAATCCTACTTTCCCACATGGTGAAATTGTAAAATGTTATCTTTTAAAATCTCATTGTAGTTAAAAAAATAACAGCAGGGAAATAAGACACCACCAAATGGGAGCTGCTTATGATGCTAATAAACAGGAAAAATGAAAGTGACTCTTGCAAACAATTGCATTCCCAGGCAAACACCAATTTATTTAGAATGTGAAAGAATTCAAGTTGAATTTGGCTCAGTAAAGGTAAAATAAAATAGAGTTTATTATAATGGAATAAATGTATTTGATGTAGGAGATGTAGGCTGTTAAACTAGATGAAAGGGATTGAAAGAGAAGGAATTATGTTGCTTATTTTCATTATGGTTTTCTTACTCTGGTTATGTCCAAATGTATCTGTCCATCCATCTGCCCAAATGCTGGCCCCATGCCTCTATACCATTTGCCATCATTTTATATGTTTAGGAAGCTGGCATGATTGAATCTATGTATTTCCACCCAGAGTCTATGCTTTCCATTTGGGTAGCTGCCAGATGCTGAATGCCCAGGTTATGGGCCATATGATCCAAATGCTTATGCTTTTCATAGAACTGGGAGCATAGATTAGTACACAATTCCACTCAATTATACTTCCTATAAAAATCCTCTTTTTATTAAAATAACAAGGCATAAGAACTAATCTTTAATTACTAATTATAAGCAAGGTAAAAACTTTTAGAACTAGATATAAAGAAACACAAATGCCATTGCACAATAGGGGAATAATATGGCAAAAACAACTCACAATTCCAGAATTGCAGGAACTTGATGTCCCTTCCCCCTTGTCAGAGTCTTTAAGAAGTTTAATACTGTTGGGGCAGCTAGGTGGCACAGTGAGTAGAGCATGGACTCTGGAGTCAGGAGGACCTGAGTTCAAATCCGGCCTCAGACATTTGACACACTTGCTAGCTGTATGACCTTGGTCAAGTCACTTAACCCCAATTGCCCTACCAACCCCCCTCCAAAAAAAATCAAGAAATTTACTACTGTCAGTGTAGAGACAGTTAGATGGCAAAATGGAGAGAGTGCTGGACTTGGAGTCAGAGACACCTGAGTTTAAATCTGGCCTCAGACACTTACCAACTATGTAATCCTAGGGAAGTCCTTTAACTTCTGTGTGTCTGTGACTCCTCAAATGTAAAATAATAGAGCTTAATTCACTGGGTTGTCGAGAGGATCAAATGAGAAAAGATTTCTAAAACTAAACACAGTACCTGGCACTTAGGAGGTGTTTATTCTCTTCCCCCTTCTCACTGTGCTGCACAGGTTGGTGATTCAAAAAGGTGCGCTCTTCCCAGAGTGTAGCAGATCTGCTGATGCAGCCAGCATCATACATATGCATATATGCATATGCATATGTATATATACATGTATATGTATATATACATGTATATATGAATATATGTATATTCATATATATATATTACATATTATGCATTATAGCATCATATATAGGTCATTCTACTAGACTTCCTGCACATGTTTCTCAATGCAACTATAGCATACTCAGTGACACTGTTCCTCACACCACCTCCAGCTTTGAGCTCCATGAAGGTGCTCCAGATTCCAGGCATTTTCACTGTCTGTCACCCATATTTCAAACTCTTTGCCTCCTTATTCCTACTTCCTAGCATCCTTCAAGTCTCATATAAAGTCCCACCTTCTGTGAGAAGCCTTTCCCAGTCTTCCTAAATCTTGATACCTCCCTCAGGGATCACCTCCAATTTTGCCTACGTATATCTTGTTTAGGAATATGGTAAATACTTGTTTGCATGCTTTCTCCAGAACTAGATCATGATTTCTGCAGGGACCGGGATTGTTTTTGTCATTGTTTTTCTTTTCCTTTCTTTGTATCTCAAGCTCTTAGCACAGTGCCTGCCACATGGTAGAACACACTCACCCAAGTAGGTGGTGGGTGTGTGAGTGGGTGTGTGGGTGTTTTGATTTGACTTGGCTACCTGTGCTCTTTCAGAAAGAACAGAAACTCTTAGCATAAGATAGGCAGAAAGCTCTCCAGCTCTGTTCTCTCAAGGCTTCAGCACCAATCTTTGCTATCTCCTAGGCAAGAGGTAAAAGAACTCTTTGGCCCCTTTTTGACCTTTTTACCCTTTTCTTTGATTATTCCATCTTACTTAGATTTAATTGTTTTGACCACCTCTTGATTATTCCCTAGGTATAACCATAGCCTGAATACATTCCTAGGTGTGACTGGGAGTATGTTCAAATTGGTTAAGGGACTTAATCATGCCCTCTGGGGCCTATACAAAACCAGGAAATTAGCTGCAGTTGAAATAAGTAGACAAGCCAGGAGAGGGCATTCTAACCAAACCCCTGAGAAAGAGCAAGGGTAGGAAGAGGGAGGGAGTTCAAAGCCCAAGCATCCACCCTAATCCTTTGACTGGAGAAGGACCTATGAACTTCAGAATTCTGGAGAAGCTGGGACTTCCCATCTTCCCAGCAGTGCCTTGATTGGGATCCAAGTGTAGATTGGATACAGATTCAACAAACCCAATAGAAAACCAGAGGAATATCCAACAGAAGGACTTCTGGGAGCTATTAATTACTCTCTTATCACATGTGCCATTCAAACTTTGGACACTGTATGAACTGGTAGAAAATTATGTCAGACTTTGGGGGTTTTACTATGCCACTGGAGTAGCATATTCCTTCCAAAAAAGTAAGTCTGGCTGAGTAATCGTTATTGACTGATAATCATGGTGGAAAGCACATTGGTGAGGTCTTGTGAACTCTCACACTAGGAAAAACACCGTCAACCTTTGAGGGCAAAGGAGCCCTGGTGATATCAAATAGCCATACTTTGGGAACCTAGAACATGTCTCCCAGAATCAAGCTCTTCACCATTCTGGTTGCTCTTTCCTAAACAATCTCTAGAATCTTTTTTTTTTTTTTAAGAGACTAATCATACTTATTTTATGGGAAACTTAGAAACAAATATTAGAGATGAGTAAGGTATTTGGACCCCTTTGGCAAAAAAAAAAATCCTTATATTAAAAAAAAACATAGAAAATCTCTAGATTTTTAATGTCCTCCTTAAACCATGGGACTTAGAATTACACATAATACACCAGATGGTGTCTGATGAGGGCACAATAAAATGTAAGTATCCTTATTCCTGAAAACAATTCCTGCTCTTATAACAGCGCAAGATCTCGTTAGCTTTTTTTTTTGGCTGCCATATCATACTGTTGATTCATATAGAGAAAATGTAATAATAATAATAATAATGAAAATTATGGTGATGATGATGACCAACTAACATTTATATAGCCCCTACTATATGCTAGTACTGTGCTAAGCACTTTACAAATATCTCATTTAATCTGCACAAAAACTCTGGAAAGTAGATGCTATTATTATCCTCATTTTTCAGTTGAGAAAACTGAGGCTGAGAGAAGTTAAGCACATTACCCCTTGTCACATGGCTAGTGTCTGGGACGAGATTTAAATGCAGGTGTTTCTGACTTCTAAACCAGTATTTTATCTTCTGAGCCACCTATCTGCCCACTAGATAGCAGTGCTCTCAGAAATGCCTTCTCATCTTATAATTATGAAAGATGTTTTTGGGGGTTGTTTTGTTTTTGTTTTTACTAAAGGGAAGTATACACATTCCTTCTTATTAAATGTCTTCCTGTTAGATCCAGGCCAATGCTTTTCAAAATCCTTTTGCATCCTGACTCTACAATGACATACATGGTAGAATTTCCAAAATTTCTGCCTATGGATAGAGGAGATATGGGAGAAGTGGGGATGGGGAAAGCATTCCAGGCTCCTTCAGATCACAGCACATGGGTGACCACACATCGTGTCTATGCATAATACCCACTCAGAGAAAAAGTACAAATGTCTTCATTAACAGATTTAAATAAATTCATGGATGACAACCCCATTATAACTTACTATAGGAAAATAAGATATTTAGAATATATCCCTAGCCTTTGATAATAGGATCATAGATTCAGAACTAGAAGAAATTTAAAAGATCATTGAGTCTAACCCTTTCATTTTTTCAAACCAAAGCCATTAAGCAATTAAATTGCTCAGTCACACAGCTAGTGTTGGAGGAAGTATTTGAATCTCGGTCTTCCTGACTGCAAGTCTAGTGCTCTGTCTCCTATGAACATTTGATATCAGAGCTCTATTCACCAACTCCCTATATTGTCCCTTATAGCCCCTGCCCAGGACACAAGCCTGGATTGGCGAGATCACAGACCTGGTCAGTTTTGAGAGGCTCTTGTTGTTTGCGTAGCTCACATATACTCCCACTGAGAGTGAATTTCCTATTTCTCCACTAAACACCTTTCTGAATTTTTACTGGCACATTATGCTCTAAAGATATTTGAATATATCTGTCTGAGGAATACATAAGGTGTTAAGGAAATCTATATCTAAAGCACATTTGTGTTTTCCATACGAAAGCAAGATGCAGCTCTTTTACATTTGCCTATTGACTTAACTTGGCCTCTGGCTATACCACTGTAGGCTCTGATTCATCCAGCTCTTAGGAACTGAATCAGATAAAAGATTGGTAGTATGTGGATTGGAGAGCTCAAGAGAAACACCTTAAGAGAGGAGATGCTGGTTTTATTTATACTTTCATTTTCATTATGAGTTTAAGAGTCATCAGCAAACACAAATATCCCAATACACAAAGGACAAAAATGATTGAACATAAAATTGTGAATTTGTTTATAGTTTGTTCTTTTTAAAGTGCATGCATTTAACAAACTAGCTACAAATTCACACTTTCTATTTGCAACCTATCCTAAACTTTTTTTTCTTTTATGAGTTTTGTTTTAATGATATTTTCTTTCTCTCATTTTTATTACTTTACCACTAATTCACTCCCAACTTCTCTCTTCCTTAATCAAATATAACGTCAAAAAAGTCACCACCCTGGCCATGTCTAAATATATATTTCTCATTCTGCACCTTTGTTCTACTATCTGTCTCCTAGGACGTTAAATCATCTGTCTTTAAAGTTATGATCGGCCACTATATTACATAGAGTTCTGAAGTCGTCCTAAGTTATATGTTTTTTTGTTTACATTAATGTAGTCATTGTAAATTGGTCTGCTGATCCTGCTTATTGGAAATGCTGACTGTTTAAGATATTCTTCACAATTTCATTTTTGAGGAAGACCAATAATAACTCACTTTCATAATAGTTTCCGTTTCCATGATGCTTTAAAGTTTGTAATGCTCTTATCATGCGCATCTGTGAGGTGAGCAATACAAATTGTAAGCCAGTTATGAGAAAACTAAAACTCAGGGAAATAAAATGACTCTCCTATGGTCATCTAGTTACTAGGAAAAGAACTGGGATTTAAACCAGTTCTCCTGACTTCAAGCCTAGAATGATTTCTAACACACCACCCTATACTGAAACACTGACTTTTCTTTCTTTTTTTATTTTTAGTTTACAACACTCAGTTCCACAAATTTTCTCTCCCTCCCACTCCTCTCTCCAACCCCCCAAGACGGCATATATTCCACTGTAGGTTCTATATATACCTTCACCTTGAACTTATTTACATAATAGTCCAATTGTAATGAAGAATTATAACTAATGGAATGAATCATGAGAAAGGAGAAACAAAACCAAAAGAAAAAGGAAAAAAAGAGAGAAAGAAAAAGATTGCCTCAATCTGCATTCAGACTCCATAATTCTTTCTGTGGATGTGCATAGCTTTTTCCATCATGAGTCTTTTGGAGTTGTCTTTGAACCTTGCATTGATTAGAGGGGTCAAGTCTATCCTTACAGATACCACGTGTCTGTAATCATGTATAATGATCTCGTGTTTCTGCTCCCCTCACTCAGCATCAGTTCGTATAAGTCATTCCAGGTAATCATGAAGTTCGTCTATTCCTCATTTCTTATAGCACAATAGTATTCCATTATATTCATATACCACAATGTGTTTAGCCATTCCCAAATTGATGGGCATCCCCTTGATTTCCAATTCTTTGCCACCACTAAAAGAACTGTTATAAATATTTTCATGTATATGGGTTATATATGGGTTCCTTTCCCACTTGTATGATCTCTTTTGGATGTAGTATTGCTGGGTCAAAGAGTATGCACATTTTTATAGCCTTTTGGGCATAGTTCCAAATTGTTCTCCAGAATGGCTGGATCAGTTCACAACTCCACCAACAATGTAATAATGTTCTAACTTTCCCACATCCTCTCTAGCATTTATCATTTTCCTGTTTTGTCATGTTAGGCAATCGGACAGGAGAGATGTGATACCTAAGAGTTGTTTTTATTTGCATTTCTATAATCAATAAAGACTGACTTTTCTTTTTTTTAATTTCTTTATTTTAATTTATTTTTAATATGTTTAGTTTTCAGCATTGATTTTCACAGGCGTTTGTATTACAAATTTTCTCCCCATTTCCACCCCCCCCACTCCAAGATGGCGTACACTCTGGTTGCCCTGTTCCCCAGTCTGCCCTCCCCTC
>CM053622.1:557241407-557258918 GCA_028646595.1 Phalanger gymnotis
TGGAGCCCTGCTTCCCTCTTCCACTTTGTGGGTTCTGCAGTTCTAGAATTGGTTCAGAGCCATTTTTTATAGGTTTTTGGAGGGACTTGGTGGGGAGCTCACGCCAGTTACTGCTTTCCAGCCGCCATCTTGGCTCCACCCCCCCAACACTGACTTTTCTACTCCTCATTTATTACCTGTAGTTGGGAATAACTGACTTTTGAGGTTCATTTCCTGGTCCATGCTAGTGGATAGAGAACAGGGAGAAGCAAACTAGTTCCCTGTGCTCCTAATTCAGTTCCAACCAGAGTTAGAACATTGAGAAATACTGAAGGAACAGAGCTGGACTTCAGGAATAGCATGAGCATTTGGGTGAGGCAAGTGAGATGGAATGGAACAAAGGCATGAAGAGAATCCAAAAGGTATTTCCAGATAGATGGGATCGGAAAATCAGAAAAATGCTCATTTGTGTACTATGTTGATAGAGGATTCAGAGAAGGTTACAGCCTTGTTGTTGGCAATCTCATATTCAACATTTCATTGTGACTTGAGCGGAAAAGGCACATTGGTAGAAAGAACCTGGAAGATTGGAACTTTAAGCCTGCTCTCTAACAGTGAAATGAAAAGATTTATACTTTGCCTAATGAGTATGTAAGATACGTATTTTAGGAGAGAGGAAGATCTACTCTTCAGTCTTGAAATCTTGTTACCTAGGGGCCCCTCCATATGAATATTGCTTGCTTTTGATCGCAGAAAACAGTTTGTTTTGGTATAATTATCAAATCTATCTAAATGGAAGAAGCCCAATGTACAATGGCTACCACTACTGATTTTTTCTTGAAGAGTTTTTGTATGTAAGGTGGATTTTTGTTATTCTTTTTTTTTTTTTGCTTCGTTTTTTTTTGGATAGGGGAAGGCAGGGCAATTGGGGTTAAGTGATATGCCCAAGGTCACACAGCTAGTAAGTGTGTCAAGTGTCTGAGGCTGGATTTGAACTCAGGTCCTGACTCCAGGGCCAGTGCTGTACTCACTATGCCACCTAGCCGCCCCTGTTATTCTTTTTAAGATACTAGTTTCCAGTATCTATGTCCATAACAATCTACTAGTTCCCAGGATTTCACATTATAAACAATCACACTGAGCTTATGCAGTAGGATATAACCTTAAGATAATGTAAACATTTGAGTTTAGTCGTAAACAGAATACTGTGCATGTGCTATACTGAATCACCATGATATTGCTAAAGTTAATGTAAACTTGTGAGGCTATTGCTGGCAAATTGCCTTGTTTGTTACCTTATAAATCAAGTGGGCACTGGTCAGTAAGTGGGGAATGGGAATGCACAGATTTAGGGGAATGTGCGTGTGCACATGCTTTGATAGGCCCCCATCAAGGCTTTGGGGGATTTGTGAATGTGTGTACTCATCTCAAGTCCTAGGGGATCCTGTAGGAGTTGTGCTCCTACTCCTTCTCCCCACCAAGAAGAGTAACTAGCGGAAGCTGTGGGAGTTGGTGCTCCCATTATCGGTAACCCTATCGTCTCTTCTGATGCTGTCTTTCTGGCTTTCCAGAGCAAGAATGAACCCTCTAGAGGCTGAAGCCCAAAAGCTCCAGTGGCTCCTGCGTGACACATGGAGTGGTCAGTCTTATCAGTGTTACTTCTCTTATAGTTTTCTATCATACCTAAAACTCTCTGCCTAAATAATTCTTAGGGATACGTTATCTTCTTACTGGAGCCAATAGTCACATGAAAGAACATCCTGAGGAAATTAGGTAAGCATGAGGATCTGTCCCTGTGCTGAATTCCAGTTAAGATGAATGACACTACCATTGAGGGGTTTTGTTTGGTCAGTCTGTGGATCACCCCCCACAGCAAGGCAGATGTAAAAGGTCAGCATTTGAGCTTACTGTTTTCTCCTTCCGTAGAGATTTTTGGACTCCAATTCCAGGGATCTCTCTGTTCATTTGCATTTTAATTTTGGTGTTGCAGTGCCCAGGTGTTAAATGTACAGGAACCTAATGAAGCAATAAGGAAACCAAAGCCCATGCCAGACACAGCTGCCATAAATTCAGGCATCTCATATTTCAGAAGAGGAGCTAGACTCTCACTCAGCCAAAACAGATGCAAAGCAAGCTTGGGACCTTAACTATTGAGGCAAGGAACATAAGGATTTTCCTTCAGACCCAAAGCAGCCCAATGAAGAATTCTCTTATTAAATACTGTAATACTAAAGTAAATCAGAATTGCTTTGGAAAAAGAAATCTTCACACTGACCCCTTAATTTACCTTTAACAATATTTTTAAAATATTACAAAAATGGATCATATATTTGATATTGCCCAGCATAATATTTGGTATAAAGCAAGCAATTAATTGATAAGTCTTGATTTAATGTCTACTATGTTCCAGACACCGTGCTAGGTTGTAGAAATATAAACAAAAATGAAACAGTCCCTGCCCTCAAGGAATAAAAGCTTAATAAATGTGTGTTGATTGAATAAATATTTGTTGATTGAAGGTATGTATGTGTATATGTATAAGCATGTGAGATAGATAATCTACTCTGTGTGATTTAAGGGATTCTAAATGTTCTCCTGCCCAAACTGTCCCCTCTTTCATACCCTCTTCCTCACTCCCCGCCCCACCCTCACCTGAAGTTCTGCATTATTAAACTTTAAGGTCTAATCTCCTGGTAAAGCATAGATAGAAATAGGAGGGTGAGGTGGAATTCATTTATTAATAATCACTAATATTGGCAGAACCAAGATTGTAGAGTATCAAGAAGAACTTGGAAAGACTTTAGTTTAAAAAGGCCAAGGTCTCTCATTACATCCTGGGCCATCTCCAGTTGTCCTAATCTATATTTGGTCACTGAACCCAGATGGCTCTGGAGGAGAAAGTAAGGCTGGTGACTTTGCGCAGCCCTCCCTCACTGTAATCCAATTCACTTGTAAGTCATGGCATCATCTTTCTGATGTCGAGGTCCTTTTCAAGAATGAAGGACAACCCACAGCTATAACCTCACAGGTGAGAGAGAGAGAGAGTGTGTACTGGGACAAGTAGGGTTCCCATACCCAGACCAGTATACCATGAGACAGACAAGTGAGAACTGGCATCTTTGTTGTCTACTATCTAGTTCTAAGTTAAAGATCCAAGGTGTATTGATGAGGGGATCTATGCCCTCCTCCACAACCCAGCAGTCTCAGGCCCTAGGAGGTGTACTGAGAAGCAAGCAACAAGAGTAACTCGGACTCCAGGCACCCAGTCTGAAGCCTACAGAGAAATAGCCAGGGCAGCAATCCATGTCCAAAGGGAACACTACAGTTTTCTAACTCTGAACCAGCAGAGCTTCCCAGTTAGACGCTACAGTCTCAGTCTAGCCACAGTTTACTGTTGCTCCAACACAAACTCAAATAAGGAATTTGGAAAGCTCAGACCAGGAGGACAGCAACAAGGCTTTGCCTGAAACCAGAACACTTTGGGAGTACTCAAAGATTTCAGATCCCAAGCCTGAGTTGTTTCTGAGATGTTGGAACAACATGATCCTTAATAATAATCCAACATAATCCAATGTAGCAGCAATAGGACCACTTCACACTTTCCCTACAGAAGTGCAGAGCCTGATCTTAATATAATTTCCTAAGTCAGGAAATAGGATGAAAGAATGAGCAAAAAAAAGGATAACACTATCATAAAAAGAAAATAACCCTCTCTTAATCGACCTTCCTACCAATTTCCCTCTATCCCTTCCCCTAATTTCCTATCATTTCCCTGCTAAATAAGCATAACACAAACATAGAAGAGTATGGCTCCCACACATGTATAATCAAAGACCCAATGAATTATGGAGCTTGGGCACAAATTCAACCGGAATTCCTAGAATATATGAAGCAATTTTTTTAAGAGTTAATTTTTTTTTGTCAATGAGATGAGATTTCTAGAGGGAAAATATTGAAAAGAAATGACAGCAATAGAAGAATTGGAAAGGGAATTAACAGTTTGACACAAAATATATGAAATCTTACCCAAGCTGCAAACTCCCTGAAAATTAGAATGAACCAAATATAAGCCCATGATTCTATGAAATAATAGAATATGTTAAAACAAAGTCTAAAGCTAAACACAGTGCCTGGCACTTAAGAAGTGTTTGTTCTCTTCCCCAGTCTCACTGTGGTACGTGGGGGGTGAAACCTCAGTGTTGTCTTACTTTGCACTTCATGATTTGGAGCATTTTTTTCATATACTTGTTGATAGCTTTCATTTCTTAATTTTAAAACTTCTTGTTCTTTGAATCTATCAGGGTATCGTTCTTGTCTTTATATGAATGACCTAGTTCACTGAAGGTAAAGGGGGGACAATTAGAGCCTATGGTGGTGCAAAGGGACAGGACTAGCACCCATATTCAGTACTTAAAATGGAAGTAGATTCATCAAAAATTAAAGGGAAATCACTCTTTCTTTCCTCTTAAGGAGCTTTAATTTGATTTTCTTACTTCTAAACAAGATCAAACTGTTCTAGACCATCCTTTCATTCTAATAATCCCATTCTTTCCATCTTTGTATTTTTTTTCTTCCTTTGTGATAGAGGTGAGGGAGAAGCAGAGAGAAGAAGGAGGGAAATAAACAAATTTTGTGAAAGAAGACCACATTCTGATTCTTTTTGTTCTTACTTGCCATTGGAGAACCATTAGATAAAGTCCCGTGTGCAGGCAAAATAGGTATCATTTGCTATTAATATCCAAATGACTCTGGGAAGGATAACCTATTAAGCTTTACCAAATTATGGACTTGAGATTACTTTCCAGACTTTGCAATTCTCTGAGAGCAAGAGCCTATAGGAAAGGAACATGAGGCTGCTCAGTTCTGATGGCAGAATAGAAGGAGCAAAGGTCCACAGAATAGGATATTACCTGGGGAAGTGATCTACAAAAAGGGGAGGCAAGTGGCAGAGTTGGGGTGGGGGGAACAGAATAAGAAGACTGGGTATCTCTTAAAGGTAGAATGAGGCAAGGGACATTAGATGGGAGAGATCGACTTTGCAATGTCCTGATTTTGTCATAAACTGGCCATACTGATTACTTTATCATAAAACAAGTTATATTGTGATGAAACAATCAAGAATCTTGCAATTTGGAGACGAGGCTTTGAAAGTTAGTTCTAATGTGTGACCTAGATCAAGTCATTTATCCTTTGTAAGCCTCACCATTCCATATAATATGAGAATGATATTTTTAGTATGTACCTCAAAGGATGATTATGGAGTAAATATGGAAAAAAACTTAAAATAACTACATTGATGACAGATTATTATCCTGAGTTTTTGCCAGATATGAATGGGATCATAGATTTAGCTCTGAAAGGAATATTAAAGATCATCCACATTCAAGTGGAATATAAGCTCCTTGAGGGCAGGGTTTGTTCCATCTGCCTGGCTTAGTGCCTTGAAGATAGTAAACATTTAATAAATGTTTGAATTGAATCTCTTCTAATATCTAGATTTTGCCAAAGAAGAAATGAAGGACCAGAGAAAGAAAGAAATGCAGAGCCAAGATTCAAACCTAGGTCTTGTGATTCATATCCAGTATTTTTATCTTTATAATGCCAGCACCTAGCACATGCCTGACAAACAGTAGATGTTTAATAAATCTAATTCTCAAGTCTTCTGAAAAAATTAGATTTCTGTGAGTTTTTTCTTTCCCCTTAATAAACACTTGTTGACTTAAATTGAATGTTCTTGTCACAGTACCACATCAGAAATATACAATGGCATACTTGACTATGTATCCTCATGGATTTACTATTATATATGAACTCTAAGTGAACAAATAAAGAATCCCACCAGGATGGGAGCCAATTACGCTCACTATTTCACTCCCAGAAATCAGTGGACAAAGCTGAGGACAAAAACAAATCCCATGGCTCTCAGGGGACTGTTCTCAGGAAACATCAGCTCCTAATTTTTACATGATCCCCTGATCATGACACTAGGAGCTGATTATTACCCACCCTTCTCTATCATAAGAATGTCAATTCTTGGAACCTGGTCTTGAATTCTATGGAAGAAATGAACTGTGACTCACTCTTACTGAGATACCCCACAGCATTATTATCCAATCTGAACACTTCTTCTGCCTTGGCTTTGCCTCTACTCCCAAAAGGAGAATAAAATGGTCCAACTGGCCTTTAAGACAACCCATAAAGCAGCCTGACATATTTCAGGCGCTGTTGGCACTCATCACCTGATATCACATATTGCAAATCTGCTGATGCCAGTCCTTTGGCCTTTCTCTGCTCTTGGCTCAGGGCCCGTGGGCTGGAAGTACACATCCTTTTCAAATTATAATCTCTCTCCTTTCAGGAAGCTAGACTCCCCTGTGTTCAAAACCCTCTGATTAACAGGAGACTTATGACTATATATCCTAGAAGCTAAACGAGTGAGGGGTTCATATTTTATTTTCCCCCCACCCTCAGATGAAGCAGCAAGAATATAATTCCCTGTCATCATATTTATGATCAAAAGTTTGATTCAATAGCATAGAATTATAGAGTCCAGGTAGCCCTTCAGTATTACCTTTGGTATGAGTCAAAACTGAAGATCACAGATGCAGAGCTCAAAGTGATCTCAGAGGTCATCAAGTAGAACCCTTTCATTGTATAGCTGAGGAAACTTAGACTAAGGGAAGTTACATGACTCAGCCACAATCTTTAAGTAGCAAGGATGGAATTTGAACCCTAGGTCCTCTGAGGCCACACAGAAAGAGGATTGATGGTTTCTCCTGAAACTCACTCAAGAGTTGTGCCCTCCACACTCCCAGAAAGTATTCCCTTATTTCTAAAATCAATTCCTCATGCTACTGTCAAGTCCATTTCCCTGTCCTCCCATCCCCAAAATGGAAAAAAAAATATATTACATGCCTTGCTGGACCTCCCTAAAATAATATAGCTCCTTATCTTGATACATCTCTATTTCTATCCTTCTATCTGACTCCACTGCCCAGCCCAGAGATCCCAAAGAAGAAATGTACTTCCCTCTTTCTTTGTCTATTTTTTTCTGTATCTTGGATGTTCTAACAGGCAAATCTTCTTTGTGCATCCTTTTCTTATTCCTCCCTTTTCCTCACTTGAGTAGAGTCTGATCCTCTGCCCAGAACTCTTTGAATTCTTTCCCAATCAATAAGGTGTTAGATAAATATCGCACCTCTTGGCATAGACTTCTAGGCTAGATGTGCCATAAGCTTCTCTTTGCCTACTTCTCTTCCAAGCACCTTATCTTTCCGGGCTCTGTATGCATTCAACTCAATTCACATTGAAAGTTTATTATGTGAAGTACATTATAGAAGGTGAGTATACCCATTGATCTCTGTCGACAAACTTTTTATCTAGTTAAGGAGATAACTGGCACCCGTGAAAGAAGAAGTAGGGATTGTAGACAGTAGTAATCCTAGAGGCAAAGAGACCTGGTTTCACATCTCATCTCAGATACTAATTAGCTGTGTGGCCTTGGGAAAGTCATTTAACCTCTCTGGGTCTCAGTTTCCTCAACTATAAAATGGAGCTAATAATCCTACTTTATAGGGTTGTTATGTAATATGACAAACCTTAAAAAACTCTGATCGAGCCAGGTAGGTGGCCCAACATAGAAAGGACCTGGAGTCAGAAAAAGCTTATGTTTAAATGGATGGGAGTTTGGGGGTTGAATTTGATGGCATCCTGTTCTGGTTTAGAGGATATTATCTTACGAAATTTATGATCCTAAGAAACAAGGAGTGACCCAGGAGCCATGTATAAGCTTGAATTGCTTCTAAAAGAGACAGAGGTATGCTAAGACATGTTTATCAACCAACTATCCAGAGGGGAAAGGTATCCTGGACATACTTGTAAGTGTAACCTGCATTATTAACCTTTTCTCCATCACTTTCTTAAGTCTAGACAATCAACAAAACAATAAATCAAACCCTGAAGTGAAACATTTGCCAATTTCCAAGGGGTAAATGCTCTCACTGAAAATTTAAGAAGCAGATCTCATGAGCCATTTGGAGCTGGCTAGAGCATACCCCTGAGTAGAAATCACCTGCTACTGACTGCTTGACTTTTAGTAAATCACTTGGTGGTGTGGTGTAATGGATAGGGCACCGGATTTGGTGTTAGAGGCTCTGGGTTAAAACCTTTACTCTGCTGCTTGCTACCTATGTGAACTTGGTCAAGTCCCTTCATTTTTCAGTTTATACATCTATAAAATAAGAGTGTTAAACTAGATCATCTCTAAGGTCTCTTCTAGTTCTAAATCCTACCATCCTTCTTCACTTGTATGTTTTGCTAAGGAGAATATATAGCCACAGTCTAGAGTATCAAGTCTAGTAACCATGTGACCAGTTGCAAATTGGGTGGCATTTGTCTTCAATGTCTCGTCCTCTTTCTGCAACCTTTCTTAGCTATAGTGCTACCATCCCAGAATATCTATTCTCTGCTCTTCCACCCATCCAAATGCTCAGGCTTTCTCATTCCTTGATAGTATCCTATGGCTCAACCTTATGTTTTCACCACTTTTTCCACAATAGCTTTTAGAAGTTCCTTTAGAAGTTCATATACCCACCATCACAATCAAATATTTTACTTACTGCTATATCCTATTTCTTAATATTTAGGATCTCTTTAATAGGGAATGTAGCTTTTCGTTCCATTCAGAGTTACTTCTGAAAATTTCCTGTATGGGAATATATGCATTTATATTCACCCAAGCAATAAATGATTAGATCCTTTTCTCAGGGCAGTTTGTATTGAGGAAGAAAGAGATCATGAGGGTGCTGGGTATTAAAAAGGGTCTATGGAAATACCATGGCATAGTATAGTGGATGAATTCAGTCAAACTGGATTCATGAAGATCTAGATTGGAGTCTTTCCTCAGACACTTAATTAGCTACATAAACCAACAAGTCTTTCTCACTCCCAGTTTCCTGAGTGCTTCTCAAATGTGGAAGTATGATATAAATATTATTGTGGTACTTACATGGTGTAGTGGATAGAGCACTGTGTTTAGAGTTAGGAAGGCCTGAGGTCAAATGAAGGCAGTGGAAGTGATGGCCTCTAATTTATATTCCAATTCTAAATCTTACATCCTATTAGCTATTATTATGCCAGGGGATGTGTTTGTAGGGGAGGGTGAATGGGAATTGGGGAAACTTCACTAACCTCAAGCCCTCAGCAAGGATTCCTAGTTCTTGAAGGAGCTTGGGAAGTGCAAAACATTCAGATAACTGATAAATTTTCTACAAAACTCATATCTTAATAGTGAACAGGAAATTAAAGTTTATTCATCTTCAACAAAATATAAACAAGTTCCTTGTCATGGAGTATAATGGAGCTATTAGAGGCCAGAAATTGATCTTTGTCTACTAGTCAGTGACATTTCAAGGAGAATCAAGGTTGTCAGTAGGTACTTGGTTGACTTCAGAGGACCCTCAGTTCCTTTCCTCCTTTAGGACCTACCATATCCTTTGGTTAAGAATTCATCCAGGATATGCCAGAGGCAGAGCCAAGACGGTGGAACGAAAGTAGGGACTCACCTGAGTTCTCCCACAAATTCCTTCAGATACTTCTAAAAAGTAAGTCTGAACAAATTTGAGAGTGGCATAATCCACAAAGAGACAGAGTGTGGCAGATTTCTAGCCCAAGACAACCTGAAAGGTGGACAGGAAGCATCTGTTGCACTGGGCTGGGACAGGAGCATAGTCTAGCATGCAGGCTGCACTAATGTAGACCCAATCATAGCTAAGGCAGAGCATACCCGAGTGGACTGAATTACTGGTGACAGTGGCAATTCCCAGACCTCTCAGCACAGGATGGGGGTCTGTTGGTACTGGGTAAGAGAGAAGCATAGTCCTGCACAGGGCCTGTGGCAGTGACAGCAGCAACTGCTGGAGTTATCAGCCCGTGGACTAAAGGTTTGAAGTCACCTATTTAAACTTCTGGGAGCCATGATGGTGGAGTAAACAGTAAGTGTTCTCACCAGTCCCTCTTGTTGACCTAGAAAAACCCAGAGAATATTGCCCCAGGAAAAATCCTGGAATGGTGGAGCCAGCAGAAACAGCACAGCAGTCTTCAAGCTCGGGAGCCTAGGAGGATTAATGATTAAAGGGAAAGGTCCATCTTGCTGTGGCTGAAGGGGACCAGTAGAGGACTAGAGGTATCCCAGCAAGCCAGCAGCAAGCCCCACCTCAGGAGATCAGTGGGAGATCCTGAGACCCAGAGTGGTGGAACCAGCAAGCATCAACAAGAGGATTCAAGGCACGCGTTTGCACAGCCAGGAGAATTGACAGACACTAGTGTGGACCAGCATCCCCCAGCAGCTGAGCCAGCCTGGGCTCTAGCGTAGCCCTAGGGGAGGAGTAGACCTCCAGCAGCCAGAACACTCCTGTCCCACATCTCACACCATGAGCTTCAGTGTACCCCAGGGAAATGCATAAAGACCTCAACTGGCCTCAGCCTTGGCACACATTACCTAGCTCTAGCTCAGCACCAGGTAAGATACAGCATTATATAGCTTCCACCTGACAGAACCAGAGGTCACAGCACACAAAACCAGTAACCAGGCACCTAGCCCCCAGTACAAGAAGCATGGGACAGAGCCCCTGTGCCCCAGAAGCAGAGATCCATTTAAAAGCCAGAAAAAAAAGCAATCACAGTTAGCAAGAAGCAAAATAGAAAAATGAAGACCATAGGTTCTTACTATGGGGACAGAGGAGATCAAATTACAAATTCAGAAGAGGACAGCATTGATGCTATACCCACATCTGAAACCTCAAAAGGGAATATGCACATGTCTGAAGCTCAAAAAGCATTCTTGGAAGAGCTCAAGAAGGATTTTGAAAGTCAAAGTTGAGAAGCAGAAGAAAAATTGATCAATTCATTTAAAAATACAATTGACAGAATGACAATATCTTCTTCACTGAAGAAAATAACTCCTTGAAAGCTAAAATTGGCTAAAAGGATAAGGATGTACAAAAGCTAACTGGAGAAAATATTTCCTTAAGAAGTAAAATTGGCCAAATGGAAAAGGAAGGACAAAAGCTAACTGAAAAAACAATTCATTAAAAATTAGAATTGGGCAAGTAGAAGCTAATGACTCTATGAAGCATCAAGAATCAGCCAAAAAAAATCTAAAGAATGAAAAAATAGAAGAAAATATAAAATATCTCAATGGAAAAACAACTGACCTGGAAAATATATCGAGGAGAGATAATTTAAGAATTATTGATCTATTGGAAAGTCAAGGTGAAAAAAAGAGCCTGAATAGTATCTTCCAAGAATCATCATTACTAAACATATATGCACCATGTGGTATAGCAGCCAAATTCTTAAAGAAGTTAAGGAAGTTACAGGAAGAAATAGACAGCAAAACTGTACTAGTGGGGGACATCAACCTCTCCCTCTCTGAACTTAATAAATCTAACCACAAAATAAACAAGAAAGAAGGAAGTGAGTAGAATTTTAGAAAAGGTAGATGTGGTAGACATCTAGAGAAAATTGAATGGGGATAGAAAGGAATATACCTTTTTATCAGTGGTACATGATACATACATAAAAACTGACCATGTACTAGGCCATAAAACCCTCACAATCTAGTGCAGAAAGGCAGAAATATTAAATACATCCTTTTCAGATTATGGTGCAATAAAAATTATATCTAACAAAAGGCCATGGAAAGATAGACTAGAAGTTAATTGGAAACTAAATAATCTAATCCTAAAGAATGAGTGGGTCAAACAACAAATCACAGAAACAATCAATAATTTCATTGAAGAGAATGACAATAATGAGAAAACATACCAAAACTTATGGGATGCAGTGAAAGCAGTTCTTAGAGGAAGTTTTACATCTCTGAATGCTTACACAAGTAAAATAGAGAAAGAGGAGATCAATGAATTGGGCATGCAACTGGAAAAGCTAGAAAAAGAACAAATTTAAAATCCTTAATTAAATACCAAATTAAAAATACTGAAAACCAAAGGAGAGATTAATATAATAGAAATTAAGAAAACTATTGATCTGGTAAAACTAAAAGCTTGTTTTATGAAAAAGCAATAAAATAGATAAACTTCTGGTTAATTTGATTTAAAAAAAGAAAGAAGAAAAATGAAAAGGGTTTCACCTCCAATGAAGAGGAAATTAAAAAATTAATTAGGAATTATTTTCCCAGTTGTATGCCCATAAATTTGACAATCTTAGGGAAATGGGTGAATATTTACAAAAATATAAATTGTCCAGATTAATAAAAGAGGAGGTAATATACTTAAATCACTGTATCTCAGGAAAAGAAATTGAACAAGCCATCAATGAACTACCTAAGAAAAAATCTGCAGAGCCAGATGGATTTACAAGCAAATTCTATCAAACATTTAAAGAACAATTAATTCCAATACTACATACACTATTTGGGAAAATTGGAGAAGAAGGAATCCTACCAAATTCTTTTTATGATACAAATATGGTACTGATACCTAAACTGAGAAGAGCCAAAACAGAGCAAGAAAATTATAGACCAATTTTCCTAATGAATATAGACGTAAAAATTTTAAATAAGATTAGCAAAACAGATTAAAGCAACTTATCATGAGAATAATACATTTTGGTCACATAGGATTTATGCCAAGAATGCAGGGCTGGTTCAATATTAGGAAAACTATCAGGATAATGGATCATATCAACAACAAAACTAAGAAACCATATAAATATCTCAATAGATGTAGAAAAAGCTTTTGCTGAAATACAACACCTATTCCTGTTAAAAACACTAGAGAGAATAAGAATAAATGGAGCCTTCCTTAAAATGATAAGTAGCATCTACCTAAAACCATCAACAAGCATTACATGTGATGCGGATAAGCTAGATGCATTTCTAATGAGATCGGGGATGAAACAGTTATGTCCATCATCACCATTGTTATTCATATGGTACTAGAAATGTTAGGTTTAGCAATAAGAGAAGAAAAAGAAATTGAAGGAATTAGAATAGGCAAAAAAGAAACTGTTATGATATTTTGCAGATGATATGATGATATACTTAGAGCATCCTAGATAATCAAGTAAAAAAAATCTTTAAATAATAAACAACTTTGTTAAAGTTTCAGGATATAAAATAAACTAACATAAATCATCATCACATCAGTTGCTCATGGGTAGGCCAAGATAATATAATAGAAGTAACAATTCTGCCTAAATTAATTTGCCTATTCACTGCCATAACAATCAAACTACCAAAAAATATTTTACAGAGCTAGAAAAAAATATCAAAATTCATCTGTAAGAATAAAAGGTCCAGAATATCAAGGAAATTAATGAAAAGAAATGCTAGGGAAGGTGGCCTAGCCATAGCAGATCTTAAATTGTATTACAAAGCAACAATCATCAAAACTACTTGGTACTGGCTAAGAAATAGAGCGGTAGATCAGTGGAATAGGTTAGGTATGCAAAACGCAGTAGTCAACAATAATAGCAATCTGCTCTCTGATAAACCCAAAGCCCCAGCTTCTGGGATAAGAACTCACTATTTGACAAAAACTGCTGGGGAAACTGGAAAACAGTATGGCAGAAACTGGGTATAGACCAATGGCTGACACCATAACCAAAATAAAGTCCAAATGGGTACATGATTTGGTACAAAGGCTAATACTATAAACAAATTAGGGGAGCAAGGAATAGTTTATCCATCAGATTTATTGAGAATAGAAGAATTTATGACCAAACAAGAGGTAAGGAACATTATGAAATCCATAATGGATAATTTTTATTACATTAAATTGGAAAGTTTTTGCACGAAAGCCAATGCAACCAAGATTAGAAGGGAAGAAGAAAACTGGAAGAGAATTTTTGCAACTAGTGTCTCCGATACAGAACTGGGTCAAATTTACAAGAATACAACTCATTCCCCAATTGATAAATGGCCGAAAGATATGAACAGGCAGTTTTCAGAGGAAGGAATTAAAGCTACCTAAAGTCATATGAAAAAATGCACTAAATCACTATTGATTAAAGAGATGCAAATCAAAACAACTCTGAGGTACTACATCACACCTATCAGATTGGCTAACATGACAAAACAAGAAAATGATAAATGTTGGAAAAGATGTGGGAAAGTCGGAACACTAATTCACTGTTGCTGGAGCTGTGAGCTGATCCAACCATTCTGGAGAGCAATTTGGAACTATGCCCAACAAGGTTTAAAAATGTGCTTACTCTTTGACCCTGCAATACTGCTTCTAGGGCTGTACCCCAAAGAGAACATAAAAATGGAAGCAGGACCCAGATGTATAAAAATATTTATCGCAGTTCTTTTTGTGGTGGTCAAGAACTGGAAATAGAGGGGATACCCATCAACTGGGAAATGCCTGAGCAAGTTGTGGTACATGAATGTAATAGAATACTATTGTGCTACAAGAAATTATGGGGGATGGGAAAAGCCAAGAGGGGACAGAGCCAAGACAGTTGAGTAAAAGCAGGGACTTGATAGAGCTCTCCCCCTAAACTCTCTAAATACCTGTAAAATTACTCTAAACAAATTTTAGAGCTACAGAACCCACAAAATGACAGAGTGAAACAAATCTTCAGTCTAAGACAACCTGAAAGATCCATGGGATGGGTCTATTGTACCCAGCCTGGGAGTGGAGCTCAGTCCAGCATGGCCCGTGCTGGCATAGACGGGGCTGGAGCAGGCCTCAGGGCACTGGATTGTGGGCTACTGCAGTGGTTTCCAGACTTCTCAACCCACAAAGACCAAAGACAACTTAGAAGGTCGGTGGGAAAACTCTGTCAGGCCTGGTTGAGAGAAGGGGTCTGTCAGGCCCCAGTCTCACAGTGGTGGAGGTGGCAATAGCAGCAGCGGCAACAAAGGTAGTGGCTCCTTTGAGAGCTCCAGGCAAACGGACAGTGGGGAAATCAAGCCACTGATGAGAGTGGGATTAAAAGGATTTCTTTGCTGGCACTGAGGCAGGAACCTCTTGCTTTGCCCTGCTTGGATCTGGGTCACAGTCCTGGGTGGCGGTCCTGGGGTGAGAAGTGCTGGTATGGCAGAGTTTGTGGTGGCTGTAGAGAGGGAGTCCTCCTCACAGTTCTAAGGCAGAAAGGAGTGCTTGTGGCTGCTCACATACCAGGGCACAAGCCAGGAGAGGAGTAAACACCTCTCCTTGGATCATATCAACACAAAAGACCTGAAAATTTACAAGTGCCTAGAAATAGCTCTGAAAACAGCTGCACAAAACCCCCTGAAGTTTGGGACAGAGGACTCTCCGCTCTGGAAGCAGAGTCATACCTTGACAAAGAGCTCAAAAGTCAAGTAATTAACTGGGAAAATGAGCAGATAGCATTACAACTCTCAGACTGCGGAATCTTTATTTGGTGACAAGATCAAAACATACAACCAGAAGAAGACAACAAAGTCTAAGATTCCACATCGAAAGCCTCCAAGAAAGATATAGATTGGTCCCAGGCCTTGGAAGAGCTCAAAAAAGATTTTTAAAATCAAGTGAGAGAAGTAGAGGAAAAATTGGGAGAAGAAATGAAAGTGATGCAAGAAAATCATGAAAAATAAGTCAACAGTTTGCTAAAGAAGACCCAAAAAATACTGAAGAAAATAATAACCCCTCAAAAAATAGACTAAACCAAATGGCAAAAGAGGTCCAAAAAGCCAAGGAGGAAAAGAATGACTTAAAAAGTGGAATTAGCCAAATGGAAAAGGAGGTCCAAAAGCTCAATGAAAAAAAATAATTCCTTAAAAATTAGAATGGCACAAATGGAAGCTAATGACTTTATGAGAAATCAAGAAATTATAAAAGAGAACCAAAAGGATGAAAAAAATAGAAGACAATTTGAAATATCCCATTGGAAAAACCACTGACCTGGAAAATAGATCCAAGAAAGATAATTTCAAAAATTATTGGACTACCTGAAAGGCACAATCAAAAATAGAGCATAGACCTAAAATTTCAAGAAATTATCCCCCCAAAAAATCAATAACAAAAAAAGAAATTATTGAGGAAAACTGCCCAAATATTTTAGAATCAGAAGGTAAAATAGAAATTGAAAGTATCCATTGACTGCCTCTTGAAAAAGATCCCAAAAGGAAAACTCCTAGGAATATTGTAGCCAATTTCCAGAGTTCCTGGGTCAAAGAGAAAATATTGCAAGCAGCCAAAAACAAACAATTCATGTATGGTGGAAACACAATCAGAATAACACAAGATCTAACAGCTTCAGCATTAAAGGATCAAGGGCTTGGATTATGATATTCCAAAGGTCAAAGGAACTGGGGTTAAAACCAAGAATCACTTACCCAGCAAAACTAAGCATAATACTTCAGGGCAAAAGATGGATTTTCAATGAAACAGAAGACTTTGAAGCATTCTTGATGAAAAGACCAGAGCTGAGCAGAAAATCTAAATTTCAAATAAAAGAATCAAGAGAAGCATGAAAAGGTACACAGGAAAGAGAAATCATAAGTGACTTATTAAAGTTGAACTGTTTACATTCATATGTGGAAAGATGGTATTTGCAACTCATGAAACCTTCCTCAGTATTAGGGTAAAGCAAATATGTACATATGTTTATATATATATGTACATGTGTATATGGGAGGGGAGATGATAGAAGAAAGGGCAGATCAGAAGAAAACACTTTTGAAAAGAGACATGGTCAAAGGAGAAAAGAGAATAAATGGGGGGCCAAATAGGATGGAGGGAAATAAAGTTAGTCTTTCACAACATGACAATTTTTGCATAACGACACATGTAGAATTTATATGGAATTGTTTGCCTTCTCAATGAGGGTAGGTGGGGAGGAAGGAAGGAAGAGAATTTGGAGCTCAATGTTTTAAAAAAAATGTTAAGGGGGGGCGGAGCCAAGATGGGGGCTGGGAAGCAGTGACTGGCATGAGCTCCACACCAAGTCCCTCCAAAAACCTATAAAGAAATGACTCTGAACCAATTCTAGAGCTGCAGAACCCAGAAAGTAGAAGAGGGAAGCAGGGCTCCAGCCCAGGACAGCCTGGATGGTCTCTGGCTAAGGTCTGTCCCCCATGGAGCTCCCAGCTCCCAGCTGAGGGGAGCGCAGCTGAGCCAAGCAGAGCCCAGCGCGCTCGGCGCGGGCCAACCAGACCACGGACCGACGAGACCAGGAGCCAAGTGGAGAGTGCCCTAGCATCCTGAATTACTGAGCTGTGGCATCTACCAGACCTCACAACCCACAAACAGCAAAGACAACAGAGAAGGTTAGTGGGAAAAGCTGCGGGACTGAGTTTGCAGTTTGGCCACCACCCCTGGGGCAGCGGACGTGGGGCAGCTTTAGAACTACCACTGCAGTTGCTTCTGGCCCCAGGCCCACCAGGTGGGAGGAATTAAGTGGCTGATCAGAGCAAGAGTGAACAGCCTGCTGAAGATTTAAGCCCACTCCGGGTAGGGGATTGTTGGGGAAGGAGGAGCGCTGGTGAGGCAGCGCATCCACCCAAGAGTGGAACATAGAACTCTTTAGTCTACAAGCAGTCAT
>CM053622.1:557259418-557282617 GCA_028646595.1 Phalanger gymnotis
GCAGTTCTGTAGGAAGAGAAGAGAAGGCAGGTGAGGGGGAATGAGTGAATCTTGCCCTCATCAGATCTGACCTGAAGAGGAAATACCATACATACTCAGTTGTGTATCTTACCACACAGGAAAGAAGGAGGAAGAAGATAAAAAAGAGGGGATGATGGAAGGGAGGGCAGATGGGGATGAAGATAATCAAAAACAAACACTTTCGAAAAGGGACAGGGTCAAGGGAGAAAATTCAATAAAGGAGAATAGGTTAGGAAGAAGCAAAATGTAGTTAGTCTTTCACAACATGAGTACTGTGGAAGGGTTATACATAATGATATGCATGTGGCCCATGTTGAATTGCTTGACTTCTTAGGGAGGGTGGTTGGGAAGGGAAGAGGAGAGAGAATTTGGAACTCAAGGTTTTAAAAAAAAATAGAAGTTCAAAAGTTTTTTTTTTTTCATGCAACTAGAAAATAAGATACGCAGTCAATGGGGCATAGAGATTTATCTTGCCCTGCAAGAAAGGAAGGGAAAGGGGGATTGGAGGGGAATGGGGTGACAGAGGGGAGGGCAGACTGGGGAACAGGGCAACCAGAGTGTACGCCATCTTGGAGTAGGGGGGGGATGGGGAGAAAATTTGTATTTCAAACACCTGTGAAAATCAATGCTGAAAACCAAACATACTAAAAATAAATTAAAAAAAAACAAAAAAATAAAAACAAATGTTAAAAATTGTTTTTAGATAAAACTTGGAAATAAGATATACAGGCAATGGGGGTATAGAAATGTACCTTGCCCTACAAGAAAGGAAGGGGAAGGGGATAAGTTGGGGGATAACAGAAAGGAGGGCAGAATAGTGGAAGGTGTAATCAGAATGCATGCCATCTTGGGTTGGGGGAACGGGAGAGATGGGGAAAAAAATTGGAACTCAAAATCTAATGGAAATGAATGTTGAAAACTAAAAATAAATACATTTAAATGTTTAAAAAATGAACAGGAGGACTTCAGAAAAACCTGGAAAGACTTATTTGAATTGATGTTGAGTGAAGTGAGCAGAACTAGGGGAACATTGCACACAGTAACAGTCACAGTGGGTGATGACCAATTTTGATAGACTTGACCTTTCTCAACAATGCAAGGACCTAAAACAATTCCAAGGGACTCATGATGGAAGATGCCATCCATATCCACAGAAAGAACTATGGAGTCTGAATGCAGAGTGTAGCATACTATTTTCTTTTTTGTTTTATTTTTCTCTCTCATGGTTTCTCCAATTTGTTGTAATTCTTCTATTCAACATGACTAATGTGAAAATATGTTTAATAGGAATGTATGTGTAGAGACCGTATCAGATTGCATGCTGTCTTGGGAAAGGAGGGGGAGAAAATTTCAAACTTATGGACGTGAATGTTGAATAAAAAAAAATTAATCAATCAATTAATTAATTAATTCATCCATTAGCCATTGTTTAAAAATGAGATAATATGTAAAGCTCTTTGCAAATCTCATAGGGCTATGTAAATATTAATGATGATGATGATTACATTTTTTTATTTTGAAAGATCTATTTTGTTCTCTTCTATTTTTTTGTGATGAAATCTTTCATATTCCAGCAACATACCCACTTGGAATTTAGAATGCTGGATGTGTAATATGCTATTTCCAGACCTATTTTCTACCAAACTATTATTCAGTTTTCTTAGAAGTTCTTGTCAAAGAGAGCTAGACAGTTACTAAGTTTGTTAGTTCTCAGTCTTTCTTATTTTGTTTATTCTAAGGATATACTTTGTAACAACACCGTTGCTACTTGCTGCTATTATGGCTGTGTAAGCCCAATAAGACCAGCACACAGGAGGGCTACTAGCATAGGTTTTTTGATCTGCTTTTCTAAGGAAAGCAACTTTAAGGGTTTAACAATCTTACTTTAGTTATACATACATATATCATTCGCTTACTTCAGGCGGAAAAGTCAGCACCCTGAACTTCAGAGAAAACACAAACAAAACTTACAAGCAGAAATTATATAAACAGAGCAAAATAACACAAATCAACAGATGGCTTCTAGCCATCTGACAAGACATTACATACATAGTTAACAGAGAGAGAAGCACCAACACTTGGGTTTTTCAAAGCCAAGGCACGCCAATGGCTACCCAGAGTCTCCTCTGGTCAAATCACATGACACTTTTCCAGTGAGTGAGCCCCAAGCAAAATGCTAACCTATACACTTCCTCAGGGTCAGAGGGCATCACAACCATGAGGCAAAAACCCATGTGACCTAAGCCTTCTCATGACTTAAGCAGGTCATCAAAGACTCTCAATTCAATCAAAGACTCTTGATTGAAACAAAGGCAAGACTCAAAGTCACTTGACTGCCTTAGCGCTGAGAAGCACTCCAAAACAAAAGACAACAAAAAGTCCCACTTTACCTGCCATTGCATACTTTTTTGTAATAATATATATAGAAACAGGTAGGTAGATAGATAGATAGATAGATAGATAGATAGATAGATAGATAGATAGAGATATGCAGACCAAATAGATTTATAATTACCATTTTATTTCAGATTGAATAATGATGCTCCCCTTTTCTGGATTTACATCTGTATACTCCACACTTTTCCATAGATGCAAAAGAGCTAGTAGACACAGGAACCACTAATAGCTGAACTACCTCCCTAAAATCATTTGATTTTTTTAAACAATATTTTATTTTCCCCCAATTATATGTTAAAAACAATTCTTAACTTTTTTAAGTTTTGAGTTTTAAATTCTATCCCTCCCTCCCTCTACTCTCTCCTCCCTGAGATGGCAAGCAATCTTATATATACTATACATGTGCATCAATGTAAAACATTTCCATATTAGTCATTTTGTACAAGAAGAGAGAGCAAGAGAGTGGGGGAGAGAGAGAGAGAGAGAGAGAGAGAGAGAGAGAGAGAGAGAGAGAGAGAGAAAAGAAGAAGAAGAAGAAGAAGAAGAAGAAGAAGAAGAAGAAGAAGAAGAAGGAGGAGGAGGAGGAGGAGGAGGAGGAGGAAGAGGAGGAGGAGGAAGAGGAGGAAAGGAAGGAAGGAAGGAAGGAAGGAAGGAAGGAAGGAAGGAAGGAAGGAAGGAAGAAAGAAAGAAAGAAAGAAAGAAAGAAAGAAAGAAAGAAAGAAAGGGAGGGAGGGAGGGAGGGAGGGAGGGAGGGAGGGAGGAAGGAAGGAAGGAAGGAAGGAAGGAAGGAAGGAAGGAAGGAAGGAAGGAAGGAAGGAAGGAAGGAAGGGAGGGAGGGAGGGAGGAAAAGAAACTTAAAATAGTATGATTCAGTATGTATTTAGACAACATCAGTTTTTTTTTTCTCTAGAGGCAGATTGCTTGTTTCATCATGAGTTCTTTGGAATTTTCTTGGATCATTATATTTCTGAGAAAAGCTAAGTAATTCACAATTCTTCATCATACATTATTGCTGTTACTGTGTACAATGTTTTCTTGGTTCTTCTCACTTCAATTTGCATCAGTTCATGTATGTCTTTCAGGTTTTTTTCTGAAATCATCCTGTTCGTTATTTCCTATAGCACAACAATATTCCATCACAATTATAACTTATTCAGCCATTCCCCAATTAATACCTAGTATATCTGTTATGCGACATAATGTATATATACATATATATGTATATGTGTGTATATATATATATATATATATACATATATATATATATATATATGACTCATTGCTAGAGCTGTAGAGGAGACAGAAGAGCCATTCATCATGGTAAATAGTCTTAGAAGGCACTTTTTCTAAGGAAAGGAATTATTCAACCTTGGCCTTTGCAAAATTATGAGAGTGTCAAAGATTGTCTCTGCCACTACCAGTCTATCCTTTCTATTTCCTTTTGTTCATTTACTTGTACCTCATGTCTCCTTCCTATTGTTATTGATGTTGTTGGAATCGTAGGACAGGAAGAATTAACTCATGTACACTTGAGTATCAGGCACCTGTTAGAGCATCTGACCTAATCCCTTCCTTGCAGACATGTTAAAAGAGGAATCTGGAGAGCACATAGATCAACCAAGTCAGTTAATCCATTTGTTTCATTTTCCTAAACTGTACATGGAAATAATAACAGCACCTACCTGCAGAGGTTGTTGTAAGGCTCAAGTGAGATAATATGTGTAAAGCACTTAGCATGTCTCATGCATAGGAAGTCCTTGATAAATTATTATTCTTTTCCCTCTTTTATCAAACATTCAGACTCAAAGATACCATAACTAGACCTATGGCCCAAAGAGATTGGAAAAATAGGAAAATATATAATAAGTAGCAGAGCCAGGATTAAAATTGAGGTCTCTTGACTCCAAAAATAGTGCTCCTCTCCTTCATCTACCATGTTTCCAGAGTCTGATGCAGCAAGGTAGATCATTAGTGGTTACAACAATAGAATTAAAGTTGAAAAGATCCATGTTTGAATCCTGCCTTCTATTCTTACTAGCTATGTGACCCTGGTCATCACACAACTTCCCTGAGCTTCAGTTATGTATAAAATAAAGGAGTTCCATGTAGTGACCTTTTCATCTTGAAAATCTCTAATCTATGATATAACTTTACCAGCTTTTCCTCTTTGTCTTTGGGATGTTGAACTCTATACAAGTCAGCCAAATTCCAACCCAAGTTGCTGAGTTCTAATGTCCCCACAGCTGCTTCTTAGGGATGGGAAACATATGGTGTGGTGAGAACCCTGGCTCTGGCCCTACCCTTCAGTATGGAAGGCTGTAGATTATTAGCTTGGCTTGAGAGGTACAAGCTTCTGGCTAAGGGAAATCTGAGATTAGGTATTTGGTCCACCATAAAAGAGAGAGAGAGAGAGAGAGAGAGAGAGAGAGAGAGAGAGAGAGAGAGAGAGAGTGTGTGTGTGTGTGCGTGCGGCGGGAGAGGAGGATTCAATCCATTCAAAATATCATCATGGTACTTCATTATTTGTAGATGCAGCTATTTCCTTGAAGGGAAGTACTGACAGCATTCCAGTTTCTATGTATTACTAATTCTAACCAAGATCAAGAGAGCATACTTAATTTAATTTTTTTCACCATTCCAAACAACCATTTCCCCCATTTATTCAGTCTCCAGAGAACTGGCGTCTGCACAAGAATTCTAATTATAAAATGCAAAAGAAACCACATTCCCCAAGGCTGAGGACATTCTTTTATAATTAATCCTGATGAGGGCTAATTAATTAGTGGCCCTTCTAGATGTGTGGTTTTATGGTCAGATTGAAATATAGACCCCATACACCCTGGGTAAGACTTTCTAACTTCAGACAGAATAATCACTTATAATGAAGTGGATCAATATTAAGGAGGCCAAAATCATAGCATTTGCTCCTCTAAGTAGATGTCATCCTCATCCTCACCATCAGTGTAAAAGAACACAAGACTCAATAAGAAAATATGGGTTCAAATTTGAACTCTTGCGAATTGTGCTACTTTGGGTAAGCTGCTTAAACACTCTGAGCCTCCTTGGGCTAATATGTGAAATGGAAATTTCAGGGTCTTTTGCTGGGACTAAAAAGGGGCTTCCCTGAAGAATTAGTTGAGCTTCACAAAGCATGCTGAAAGAAATCAGCCTCTTTACTGGGCGTGTTTAAAGGAAGATCTAAAAAAAAAAAGGCCATGAGTTTTAACTTGAGTCACATAAAGTAGGGGAATGCAGAAATGGGAGAAGTTTATAAGGGTTGAATAATGAGTCTCTCACACTGAAACCAGAATCAATACCTTCAGACTAGAAGAGTTCCTTATCACAGAAGCCACCTGCAAACCCAACTACATCACTGACTTCCTTTACACTAAGGCCAGGACTAATACAATAGGCTTGGAGTGAGGAAAAGTTGAATTTAAAACCTTATTCAGATACATACGACCTTGGTGACCCTAAGCTATTCACTTTTCCTCTCTTGACTTCCGTTTCCTTATCCATAAAATGTTGGGGTTGGCCTTGATGGAATTTAAGGCCCCTTTCCTATGACTTTAAAGTAATACTGGGAATGGGCAGTAATGGTATATAACCAGGGATATCACCAAACAACCTGTACAACATGGCCTTAAGTTAAGAATAGAAAAGAAGGAATTCATCATGGTTCAATATTCCTGGGCAGCTTAGTCATTTCTAAAGTCAAGGCAGCTGTCTCAACTCAGGGGTCATGTTTTCTAGAAAGGGGAAAGGTCTAATGAAGGTGGGTCTATTGGTGCTCTGCCCCTTAAGTCACAGGTAGAGAGGATGCCAAACATCTAGGAAATGGGAAGTTTCTTGACAAGAATATTTCAAAGAGTTTTCCTAATTGGCACGTTGAAGGTATGGGGAGAAGCATTCCAGAAATGATATAGAGCAGGAAGAAGGGGACATAACCAGACAGAAATAATCAACTTGTTGAACCGAGAACAGCTAGCTAAGAAAACCAGTGATTTTTCCTTACTGGGGGCTAGTAACACTGGCACCACTTATAACTCATAATTGCTATAAAGATAGCATTTCTTTAAACTTGTGTGATTAAATAAAAATGTAAATGATTGCTTTTGTTGTGGTTATCATCTGTGGGTAGTAGAGAGGAGCCTAGACTAGAAGTGGTTTATAGTCATTCTTTTATTCTATCGAATGACTTTGTGACCTTGGGTAAGTTACTTAATTGCTCTGGGCTATAGTTTCTACCTCTGTAAAATGGAAACAAGGATATTTGTCCTGTTCATTTTATAGGGCTCCCAGAAGGGAAGTACTTTGAAAGTGTGATGTGCTGCATGAATATAATGCTATCATTGTTCTTGTTAGGTAGAGAAGATGATCTTGACAGCATCATGAAAGACTAACACAGCAGACATGGGTAATGTTGAAAGTGGAGAATCCAGGATACAAAGTGAGAAAAGGAAATTTAAATGGGAAACTTTTCAGCAGGAGCCTGTTACTGGGATGGGAGCTTTCCAGGACCTGGGAAGGTACATAACTGGGCAGGGTCCGGGGAGGGAGGGTGGGTAAGGAGGAGGAAGACATGGGAGTATGGAAAAGCAGTCTGCTTGCTATTACCTACTCCTACCATCCAGAGAGATTTTTATGGCATGAAAGAAGATACTCATTAACTCTGAAACCCCGAAGCCTAAAGTTAGGATGGTGGTATTTTATGCTTCTCAGAATTAAAAACATTTCTCTGTACTCCCACTCACATGCCATACTTTTGACCAGGTTCTGGTCAAAATTCCTCCTTTCTCTTGACCTATTCAAATTCTACTCATTCTTCAAGGCCCAACTTAAGTGCCAGGTCATCCAAAAAGATTTCCTCCATCATTCCAGCCCTCAGTAATCTCTTCCTTCTTTAAACTTCAATAATCCTCTTTTGTCCCAGAATCATAGATTTTGAAATAGAAAAAACCTCAGAGGCCAAAGAGGCCAAGGATTCTCAACTTTTTTGTGTCATGGACCCCTTTGATGGGATGATAATGTCTATCAATCTCTTCTTTTTAAACATATAACATAAAATACATGGGACTAAACTAGAATGCAAACCAAAGGTTGGTGAAAAACAAAGACATCATTTTCTCACCCGGGATCATCCAAGTTTTGAATATATCCATAGACCCTTGGAGAAATCTCTGGGCCTCAGGTTAAGGACCCCTTACTAGTCTAACATCCCCATTTTACAAATGAGGAACCTGAGGCCCAAGGAGGTAAAGTGACTTACCAAAGTTATGCAGGTAAGCATCAGAGGTAGGATTTGAACCCAGGACTCTGAATCCTGAGTCAGTGTTCTTTCTCCTGTACCTTAACTATTTGCTCTTATTGTTAATCACATAGGACTATGAATTACATCAACAAGACTTGTTGAGTATCTACTGTAATTTTCATGTAGGAGTTTTGACTTAGGGCCATAGAGCCTAACATAGGAATAGGCACGCAGCATATGGCCTCTACATGCTTATTATATTGAACTGAAATTCCACAAAATTGGTGGGAACTTTTATTTCAAATCACCATGTGTTTTTGTCTTGCTTTGAAAGGATTCCCACCGTCTGACTGTGGAGCATATTAGTGGTTACTTTAATGCAATAGAATTTACTGAAAGTTACATAAAGTTGGAGAGAAGTAATATTTTCAAGATACCCCCTCTCTCACATACACAAACTTTGGTATGAAACCAGGGGATCCCCACTGAGAGTCCACTCTAAACATATTGAAACTCCCTTTAGAATAAGAGAAACCACCCCTATTGTGCAGGTTAAGGGGAGGAATGGTTATGGTTTTAAATAGGATCTCTAAGCCAGAGCCCTGAGCTAAATCCAGCCCAGGGGTTGTTTAACCTACAAGGTGTTTTTGACACCCTGAGTTCAAAATCACTTACTAATTGTGCATACTCTGATCACATCCTTAGAACCAAGGTGATACATTCACCATTTTGGAGAGCAACTTGGAACTATGCCCAAAGAGCTTTAAAAATGTGCGTGCCCTTTGACACAGCAATACTACTTCTAGGACTGTATCTCAAAGAGGTCAAATTCCCAAAGAGAAAAGGACCCACATATACAATAATATTTATAGCAGCTCATTTTGTGGTGGCAAAGAATTGGAAATTGAAGAGATGCCCATCAATTGAGGAATGGCTAAACAAATTGTGGTACATGAATGTAATGGAATACTATTGTGCTAAGAAATGAGGAGCAGACAGACTTCAGAAAAACCCGGAAAGACTTATTTGAACTGATGCTAAGTGAGGGGAACAGAACCAGGAGGACATTGTACACAGTTACAGACACATTGTGCAGTGACTAACTTTGATAGACTTGGCTCTTCTCAGCAATGCAAGGTTCTAAGACAACTCTAAAAGATTCATGATGGAAAATGCTATCCACATTCAGAGAAAGAATTATGGAGTCTGAATGCAGATTGAACCATACTATTTGCTCTCTCTCCTTTTTGTTTTGCTTTGTTTCTTTTTTTTCATGATTCGTTCCATTGGTTATAATTCTTAGTTTTAAAGAAGCTGGAGTCTTTGGATTTATCAAATGCTAGGTTACTGTAGTCATTCACTACTATGCCTTGTGTACCTAATCTTTTCCACTGATCTACCACTCTATTTCTTAGCCGGTATCAAATAGTTTTGATGATTACTGCTTTATGATATAGTTTTAAATCCAGTATGTCTAAGTCACCTTCCTTTGAATTTTTTTTATTAATTCCTTTGATAGTCTTGAGCTTTTGTTCTTCCAGATAAGCTTTGTTCTTATTTTTTCTAGCATTGTAAAACAATTTTTGGTAGATTGATTGGTATGGCATTGAATAAGTAAATTAATTTAGGCAAAGTAGTCATTTTTATTGTATTAGATTGATCTGGTCATGAGCAATTGATACTTATCCAGTTGTTTATATTTTACTTTATTTGTGTGAAAAGTGTTTTGTAATTGTGTTCATATAGTTCCTGGATTTGTCTTGGCAGGTAGACTCCCAAGTGTTTTATATTGTCTATAATTATTTCAAATTAATTTTTATCTCTTGCTGCATGGCTTTGCTGATAATATACAGGAATACTGATGATTCATGTGGGTTAATTTTATATCCTGCAACTTTGCTAGAACTGTTAACTATCTGAAGTAGTTTTTTAGTTGATTCTCTGGGATTCTCTAAGTATACTATGATTTCATCTGCAAAGAATGATCATTTTGTTGTTTCCTCATTGCCTATTCTAATTTCATTGATCTTATAGCTAACATTTCTAGTATAATATTGAGTAATAGTGGCAATAATGAGCATCCTTGATTCACCCCTATGTTATTGGGAAGGTTTCTACTTTGTCCCTGTTATAGATAATGCTCGCTGATGGTTTTAGGTAGATACTACTTATCATTTTAAGAAAAGTTCAATTTATTCCTGTGCTCTCTAGTGTTTTTAATAGGAATGGTTGCTGTATTTTGTCAAAAGCTTTTTCTGCATCTATTGAGATTGTCAAATTATTTCTGTTGATTTTGTTATTGATATGATCGGTTTTTCTGATAGTTTTGCTAGAGAACCAACCTTGCATTCCTGGTATAAATCTGACCTACTTATAGTCTATAATCCTTGTGACATACTGCCACAATTTCCTTCAATATTCATTAGGGAAACTGGTCTATAGTTTTCTTTCTCTGTTCTAGTTCTTCCTGGTTTAAATATCAGCACTATATTTGTGTTGTAAAAAGAACTTGGTATTACTCTTCTTCATCTGTTTTTTCCAAATAGTTTACATAGTATTGGAATTAATTATTATTTAAATGGTTGATAGAATTTGGTAGGATTTGCTTTTGAACCCATATGGGCTTGGGAAGCTTTTCTTCATGGATGGCTTGTTAATTTCCTTTTCTAAGGTAGGGTTATTTAAGTATTCTATTTCTTTTTCTGCTAATCTGGGCAATTTTTACATTTTTGTAAATATTCATTGATTTCACTTAGATTGGTAGATTTATTGCCATATAATTAGGCAAAAATATGCCCTAATACTTATTTTAATTTCCTCTTCATTGGTGGTGGATATACCTTTTCATTTTTGATACTGGAAATTTGATTTTCTTCTTTTTTAAACAAATTTGCCAATGGTTTGCCTATCTTACTAGGGTTTTTTTTTTCTCATAAAATCAGCTCCTTGTTTGCTTTATTAGCTCAATAGTTTTCTTATTTTCAATTTCAATAATCTAACCTTTGGTTTTCTGTATTTCCCATTTGATGTTTAATTGAGAATTTTTAATTTGTTCTTTTTTAAATTGTTTTGGTATTTTTATTTTTATTTTTTTGTTGTTGTCGCATGCCCAATTCATCGATTTGCTCTCTCTGTATTTTGTTTATGTAACAGGTTAGACAAATAGATTTTCCCCTAATTACTGCTTTGGCTGCATCCCAGAAATTTTTGTATGTTGCCTCGTTATTGTCATTCTCTTCAATGAAATTACTAATTGTTGTTTTTTTAGGATTAATGTATTTAGTTTCTGATTAATTTTAATCTATCTTTCTATGGACTTTTATTGAATGTTTTTATATCATTATGATCTGAAAACAATGCATTTAATGTTTCTGTCTTACATTTGATTTTGAGGTTTCTATGCCCTAATACATGGTCAATTTTTGTGTAGGTGCCATGTACCATTGTCCCCATTCAATTTCCACCAGAGGCCAGTCATATCTAACTTTTAAAAAAGATTAGTCGAGAGAGAGAGACAGAGAGAGACAGAGAGGAAGGGAGGAGGGAGAGAGAGAGGTTGGGGGTGAAGGGCTAGTTGAAAAGCTGCAGAAAGTGGTTCAATGGCCTGTTTCCTTGCTTAAGTTTCTGAAACTTAGAATTTTTTTTAAAAAATATTAAAATTAAATAAATGATAATTTTCAAAAGATTAGTATTGAAACTTTCTAAAAATCAATTCTTTTTTGCAAAAAAGAATTAAAGATAAATGATCATTTTTTAAAAAGCTTAGTAGTGAAACCTTCTGTACAGCATTCTTTCCACCATACCATCAAAAAAATCTACACCTGATGAAGATAATAATTGCTTAGAAGAAGGCTAAGCAAGGCTTGGGTGTTCCTGGAATTTAATTTGATCCTTACCCAGCAATAGAGACTGGTACTGTGAGCTCAGGATAAGTGGAGTGTGATGTGACAGCCAAAAAAAAAAAACCTGATATGTTCTTAGGTTGCTTTAAAAGAAATTTTGCATCAAACAAGTCATTTTTCACTACTATAAATACTCAAATTAACTATGAAGGACATATAAAGAAAGATGTTATCTTCATCCAGAGAAAGAACTGATAAATAGAAGTATGTGTAGAATAATTTTGCATATATATATATGTATATATATTTGCATATATATGTATATTATATATATATATATACACCTAATTATGTCTAATGGTAACCATCTCTAGGGTGTGTGGGAGGAAATAAAAAAAAGAAATCTAAATGATAACTATTATATATTTTAAAATGATTGCAAGTTGTACATAATAGATTTATGTCTTCATGTGCAATAATCTTTTTATCATACTATATTATGGAACTTGTTTTATTCCATAAATAAGAAAGAAAGAAAGAAAGAAAGAAAGAAAGAAAGAAAGAAAGAAAGAAAGAAAGAAAGAAAGAAAGAAAGAAAGAAAAAAAGGAAGGAAGGAAGGAAGGAAGGAAGGAAGGAAGGAAGGAAGGAAGGAAGGAAGGAAGGAAGGAAGGAAGGAAGGAAGGAAGAGAGAGAGAGAGAGAAAGAAAGAAAACAAAACAAAAGAGAAGTTTGGTATCAAGAAAGATGGTATTCTTGTTGTATACTGCCTGGGTCAGACCACATGTAGAGAATTGTACTCAGTGTTGAGTGTCACATTTTCAGAAGGATATTGACAAGCTACAGAAAGTCCAGAGAGAGGAAGTTGCAGCATGGTGGAGTACTGCTTCACTATGTCATATGAATATGAGTTAAACAATGTTTACAATGGAAAAGAGCAGCAAATGAGGGACATCATAATTTTTATTCATTATTCATAGTGGAATAATGTTTATAATAGAAAGGATAAGAGAATAGAGGATGTCATAACTGCCTCCCAGTACCTGAAGGGTGGAAGAAAAATTAGATGTGTTCTACTTGGCCCCAAAGGGCAGAACTAGAAGCAATTGGATAGAAGTTGCAAAGAGACAAACTTAGCTTGGATGAAAGGAAAAAATTCCTCAAAATGAGAGCTCTCTCAACATGGAATTGCCTGCCATGGGAAGTAATAGGTTGCTCTTCATCTAGAGTTTTCAAACAAAAGCTTTATGACCACTGTGCCAAAGATGTAGGGGGGATTCTTGCTTGTTTACAAGTTTCATTAAATTACCCTTCAAGACCTGAAACTCTATAATTCTGTCAGACAAACGCCTTCCAGCCTATGTCAAAATTGTCAAGAAGACAAAGTTTATTTTAGGTGCTGTAATTTTGTAGATCGTAAAATTTTAGAGCTGGAAAGGACCTCAGAGATCACCCAGTCTGACACATTAATTTTTTGAATTGCAGAAACTAAAGCCCAGAGATAGGAGGGGAAGTGACTTAGCTAAGGTCATACAAAGCCAGTGTTTGAAGCCAGTTCCTCTGACTCCAGATTCAGTGTGACTTCTACTTCATTGTCCTGCCTCCTTATTAATGACTTTCTTTCCCAGTTCCCTAACATTGCTCCTTGGCTGTAGAGCCCCTTATCACAATTGTCTGGTTTAAGCTAGCTATCACATTTGAAAGGAATTGATAAATAAATTTAGAATCAAGTGTTAATGATCAACAGTAGCTTGTGGCAAGTAATGCATTCCAAGACCCTCTCAGTTCAAGCATCAATTTCATCATGTGTTTCTTTTCTTATCCATCCCAGATATTAGTGTCTCCCTGACCACTTCCTACCAAAATTGTCTTTTATTATATACACATATGTATATATTAAATATATTCATATGTATAGATCTTTCCTATGATAAAATACAAGTTCCTTGAAAGTAGGGAGTATTTAATTTTTGTCTTTATATTCCCAGCACCTAGCACATATAGGAGATGTCTGATAAAGACTTATTGATTCATTATTTTAATAAACTTATGATCTCATCAATCTTAGTAATTCTTCCAAGTGTTCATATAGTAACCCAACCAAGCTTTTCTATCCCATGTCATTCTTATCTACCTTTTCCCATAAATCTTTCACAGAAGACCTAACCAAATGTTAGAGTTCTTTGTCTAGATCTTTTAATATTCCATGGGTATCAGGGTGGCACTCAAGTTATATGTAATAATAAGAAAATAAAGATAATGAGGAAGATAATAATAATAGTATCTAAATAGCATTTTAAAGTTTGCAAAACATTTTACAAATATTATTCTGTGTGATCCTCACAACAATCCTGTAAGGTAGGTGCTATTGTCACCATTTTACAGATCAAGAAACTGAGGCAGACAGACATTAATACTTGCCCGGGGTCACCCAGCTAGTAAATGTATGAGGTTGGATTTGAATTTAAGTCTTCCTGACTTCAGATCAAATTCTCTATCACTGTGCCACCTACCTGCCTCTACATTAGCCTTTGCTTTCATAGTGTGAAGCGTCCATCGGCTTTTCTGACTGTATATTTCTTAAATGGAAGTAGCAATTTCATGATCACAAGTGACTGGTTGTAATATGCCAGTGTCTATTTCTGCCTTTTATGTGTCTCCATTTTCATCTTTTTTACCTGCCATTTTCATTCTTCATAGACATCATAGACTATGCAATGCATGAGGTTATTTATCAGCATTTGTATCTTGAACAGTAACTTCAGATGGACAATGAATGCCCAAAAGAAATAAGAGTGGGTTGGATTACACTTGGAAAATGATGCAGTATTGTCCATGATGCCAAGCTGTTTTTGGTCATGGAAGCTAACTTTTTATTTAATACCAACATTCTCCCAGTGATTCTGGTAGAGGTGTGGGGGATGATGGTTCACACCATTGCATGTCACCATCTCAGAGGAATCAAAATTTGCATTTTAATGGGGGCCTTTAATACCTTATCCCAAAAGAATGAATCTAATTATTGAATTTCAGGCACTGTGAAAAGCCAAGGAGGGAGCTATTTGAAGGCTAGCCTTTCTGATACCTCATACATAATACTATATGGACACCCACCTACTATGCCGACTTTTAAGAACTGCCCTGTTCAAAGCACTCAGGTTAAAGATGGAAACACTTTGTGGCCAAACTGAGCATTTCTATTCACACCAATGTTTTCATTCTTGGACACTTTTTGGCATTTGTGTCCCTCTCTGTCTTTCCCTTTTTTTTTTTCCCAAGGCCCAGTACAGGAGTTTTCCCACACATTTGCCCAGGGCATGACTCTCATTAACATGGCTTAGAACTCTCTGCTGGGGATTTTCTTTCCTCTACTGAATTCAGAGGAAAGCTCTGTTTGTTCTGCTGGCAGCTCCTATGTCAATCTGAACACCAGATGTTGGAGGGTTGAAACCCAAACCATACCCTTTCTCTCTGGTCTGAATATGATCCTTCTCTTCCCTCACACACCCCCAGCCTCCACTCCCCCTACACACAGGACACACACATTCTTATTGTGGGAGGGAGTCCTAGGAGAACTCTCCAGGAAGATTAAGCATAGAGGTGCTCAGAGGGTGCCGAGATTGTCAATGAATTATCTGTTTTTCATTCCTCTTGAGTTATTTGTCTTTCCTTCTCAGACTGCTTATCTCCCTGTACACCAGCCATGTATTATTATCTGGGCTCCCTCCCAGTTTCCTTGCCAAGTGGACTGGTCTTACTGAGTGTGAAATGGGGAAGGGAAAACACACACACACACACACACACACACACACACACACACACACACAGCCACGCACGAGCGCACACACACACACAAATTATTTTGCTCTCATCAAGAAAACTGCTAGTTTTATTTACCACCTCTTTTTTAGGACTGACCAAAACATGTGAGCAGAGTAGTCACATCCGGACTACACCTGGGTCCATTATAGTAAACGACTGAATGAGCTTCAGGAGATGAAAGAAGACTAGGCAATATGATGTGGCAGGCAATGGATCTGAAGGTTAGATGGTGTCAAATACCAGCTCTACTGTTTACCAGTGACCTTGGAAAAGGGGCTGCCCTCTTGGAGCATTAGTATACTCATCTATATAAAGGAAGGTGTTGAACCAGATGACTTCCCAAATCCCTTCCAAATCTAAATCTGATATTCTTAAAATGAAGGGTGCCTTCTTTCAGCCTGGTCAGTTAAAGAAATCTAACCTCAAATGAAGAGTGCTAAATGATTAATACTGTAAAGCTAATGTGGAGCCAAGGTAGCAGAGTACAGACCGGGACCCAGCTGAACTTTTCCAACATTCCCCTCCAAAGAATTTTAAAATAATGATTCAAATCAAATTTCAGAGTGGCAGAGCCAAGAAAAGATCAGAAAGAGAACTTTTTCCAGCCTAAGATAACTTAGAAAGTCTTCAGAAGTCTGTAACAGTGGGTATGGGCCCAGAGTGTGGCAACCCAAAAGCAGTGGGCAGCAGCAGCAGCTTCAGGATCTCTCCACCTAGAGGCAGCATCAGACAACTGGTCATAAAGGGACCCTTTGCTGGCAGTGTGCGTAGCTGGCACTGATTGGCAACTCTATTGCTTATAAGGAGTTCTGGGTCCCATTCCAGGATGGGAAGGAGCACTTGTGATCAGTCACAAGGGATCAGGGACTCTGGTCACAGTTCCAGGGTCACAAGGAGCAATAGCACTTGTAGCAACAGGGGAACAGGGGACCTTCTTGGGTAAAGACCAGAGCACAGACCAGGAAAATAGTGACCATATCTTTCCGAAGATAATACAATCTCAAAAGAATCAAAAACTTGCAGACTCCCAGACTTAGTTCTAAAAATAACACGAAGAAGCTTGAATCTTGGCATAGTGCCTCCTCATATCTAGGTGATCAGAGCCCAATTCTAACATAAATTTTAAATTGAAGAAATAGGCTAAGGAAATGAGAAAACAAACATATAACAACAACAAAAAAAAAAAAACGCTTGACCATAAAAATCTAATACGGTAGCAGGGAAAATGAAGACATAAACTTAAAAGACGATAATTTGAAAACAGCTATAGGCAAAGCCTCAAAGAAAAAATGTTAATTTCACCCAAGGCCAGCAAGAATTTGTGAAAGAGTTAAAAAATGTAAAAATAGTCATAGAGGAAAATTTGCAAAAAGAAATTAAAGTGGTGCCAGAAAGATATGAAAAGAAAATTGGCAGCTTAGTAAAAGAGGCACCAAAAAATACTAAAGAAAATATCACCTTAAAAATGAAATTGGCCTAATGGTACAAAAATTCACTGAAGAAAAGAGTCCCTTAAAAAGCAGAACTAGCCAAATGGAAAAAAAGAGGTGCAAAAGTTCACAGACAAAAATAATTCCTTAAAAGTAAGAATTGGGCAAGTGGAAACTAATGACTCTATGAGATATCAAGAAATAATAAAACAAAGTCAAATGAATGGGAAAGGGAGAAAATATGAAATATCTCATCAGAAAGACAATTTACTTAGAAAATAGATCGAGGAGAGATAATTTAAGAATTATTAGACTACCTGATAGCCATGAATTTTTTTTTAAAAAAAAGAGCCTAACATCACATTCCCAAAAATTATCAAGGAAGAATGCCCCAATATCTTAGACACAGATGATAAAATAGAAGTTGAAAGAATCCACCATCACCTCCTGAAAGAGATCCCAAAATGAAAACTCCTAGGAATATTATAGCCAAATTCCAGAACTCCTAGGTGAAGGAGAAAATTGCAAATAGCCAAAAAGAAACCATTCAAATATCATGGAGACATAGTCAAGATCACAAAAAGATCTAGCAGCTTCTACATTAGAGGAGTGAAGGACTTGAAATATGATATCCTAGAGGGCAAAGGAGCTAGCATTACAAGCAAGAATAACCTATCCAGCAAAACTGAGTATAATTCTTTAAGGGGAAAATATTGATATTAAATAATATAGAGGCCTTCCAAGAATTCCTGATTAAAAGAATAGAGCTGAATAGAAAATTTGACATTCAAAAAAGTTCAAGAGGGTGTTTCAGAAAAACATGGCAAGACCTACATGAACTGATGCAAAGTGAAATGAGAAGAACCAGGAGATCATCATGCAAAATAACAGCAATGTTGTAATGATTATCAGCTGTGAAAGACATGGCTACTCTGATCAATACAGTGACCCAAAACAATTCCAAAGTACTCATGATGAAAATATGAGTTTCTCCAGAGAGAAAACTTGATGAACTCTGAGTGCAAATTAAAGTATAATTTTCTTGATTTCATTATTTTTTTGCTCTTTGTGATATAGCTAATATGATTTCACATGTATGATTAATCATATTGCCTTATCAGTCAGTGGGGAAAGGGTAGAAGGAAGGTAGAGAACCTAGAACTTAAAATTTAAAAAGAAAAAATGTTTAATATTAATTAATGAATGATTAAAAAAAAAGAAAGCTATACAAAAACTCAAAACTCCGAGACCAAGCCCAGTTCATTTTCTAATACTAGGCCAGCTTTGCGCAGGAGTATGATTGAAAAGCAAGCCCTGCTGCCTAAATGTCATTTGTACTCTAGTGTTCCAGTATATGAAATTCAACTATTGGAGCTTTATACATTTGATTTAAGCATTTCCCATTCCATAATTCTCATTTAAATACAAATTCCCTAGAAAGGGGAAGCATTGCATCCTTAATATCTCAATGTTGTGGGGTTTATCAGAATCTTTCCTCTAGCCATAACAGCATAAATTTCATGGGTACTACAGATATCATTAGTCCAACTTTACAGATAAGTAACTAGAAGTTTAGAGAAGTAAATGTCTTATGCAAAGTTATATAGCAATAGCCCAAGGTGAAATTTAAACATGAGATTCCAGACTTCAAATTCAACAATCTATTCACTATGCTGTGCCGTGATGCTCATATTCGTTCATTAATTCATTCACTTATTTATTCATTTGACGAAGATTTATTTAACAAGTATTACATGTACATCTCCCTATTAGTTGGAAGAAAATCTCAGGGAAAGGGAGAAGACACCTCATTGGTTTCTTGCAGGATTTTTTCACCTGAAAAAATGTATTGTGAATAGAAATATGGTAATTCAGGACATTCTTATGATTGGATTAAGCCCAATTCTGATAACACCCTGGATCAGCAGCACTAGGCTATTAAAGACATCTGGAATGAATTGCTGTCCTTCAGGGGTGTAGTGGGGGATACATGTCTACATGCCAGATATGAAGGATTCTGAAAGAAATTTTAAAATGTGTTACAATAGAGATGAAATGTTGGACAAGAGTGAGAAGATTGCCATAGTCTCCAGGAGACCTAGTGAAGCCTGGTTTTATTTTAGGCACTTGATTTGAGCTAGAGTTCTCCAAGATTTGGGAGTGGGAGGGGCGAAGAATGTTTTCTATACATACTGGGATCACTAAATGAAAAGATTAGGGAAAGAGCAGAGTTTGAGTTTGCTTTGAATTTGGTGATTAAAGAGAGGAAGTAGAATGTGCTACAGTGCCAAAATGGGTTAATACACCCTTAAAACATTAGTCCTTTGCATAATGTTGGGAGGGTTTCAGGCAGTTTACTCAATATCCTGAATGTCAAGGGAATTTTGCCAGCTTGTACATTCCTCAAAAGTTCAAGCTCATTTTTAGTATTTTCTCTCAGGACTTTTAGAGCCTGGCTGGTAATGATGAGAACTCTCCAACAAAGACCTTGGTGACTTAGGAAACTAGAAGGGATGGGTAGAAGTTAGAGCGAGACAAATTTGAAGTTGGAAAGGCTGTATAAAAATGGAATGGATGTCCTTAGAGGTAGTGAGGTATACAGGCTAAGTCTGAATGGCCACTTCTCAGGAATGCTGAACAGATTTGTGATCTGAGCAGAAGTTGAACTAGGAGTGCCTTTGCAACTCCCAGATTCTAGACAGAGAACTCCAAGTCACTGTACCTGCTTCTGAGTAGCACTGAATGCTTTTTCCCACCTATTTTCCCCAAGATTATTGGAAGGAAGTAATGAGGCAAGGGATATGAATATAAAAGGCAGAAATCAAGGTTAGAATGAGGGACAGTTGCCAAAAGAGAAAGATATTTAAGTTCCTAAGTTAATTGAGAAAGGCTTTGTACATGAATCTGGCATAAAAGTCTCCTTGGATCAAGAATATTATAGGTTGGGAAAAGGTAAAATAATAGGAGATTTGGGTAACACCTCTTTGGGGATAGATTAAGTGATGGCTGTTCAACAAAAGAATTATGAGAACATTAGAGGGAGACTCTAGTTTTTAGCAATCCTCACATATTGAATTCTAGGTTGAGAAAATAAAATCAAATAAACTTTATCTTTGTTTTATGCAATATGTCCCAAAAGTCTTAGTGCAAATGTAAGCTATTAAAGCTTCAACTGCAGTAAGACTATGGAGACACACTATATAAAGATTCACCACAATATTCTTTTAAATAGAAGAGTCTTGGAGCATTTTGAAGAAATTATGATATGTAAAAATGTGGGTTGCACAGAACTTCTTTTAAAAAAAAATTTTAAATACTTCCAATGTGCAGTATTCCTATAATTCAGCAGATAGTGCTAGGGACAATATAGCCCTTAAAAGAAAACAATTAATTCAATATGTGTTTGTGACCTAATTCCACTAAACGAGGAGCCTCTAATCATTAGAGTCTGATACATCAGAAGTCGGGGGATTTAAAGCTAAATGAGACCTTGAGGTCATCTGATCATCTCCAGGGCACAGCCTATGACCTGAAGGATACAGTTCAGATGGCAAAACAGCTAGGATGAGCATGAAATTTTTAGCTAAACATAAAATGTGATGAACTCACTCTGTATATTATTCTTTAGGCCTTCTCTGTGGTCCCATTTCCATAAAATAGAAAAGCTCTCCCAAAGTTTTCAACATGAATACCGTTTATAGTGTCTCATTATAAATTGTGTCCTGGTTTTACAGGGACAGACATGGCATATATAAAGTGACATTACTTATTATTAATAGAAGTTTTTGAAATGGTGTACTTATGAAATGGTGTACATATGGATTCAATAACAATTCCTTTTAGACCACAAAACAATAGGCAGCAGGCCCCCTGAAAAGACTGTTAGGTAATTTAATGAGTGCTTCTGTAGAGTTCAAAGCATCTCTCCCTATAGGATTTCCAAGAATTTCTGTTCATTTCTCTTTGCTTCATCTGTGTTTCCATATCCACACGTGTAAGCCCTTTCCTCAAAGTAAATGACTCTTAGTTTTTGGTTTTTTTTTTTGATAACTCTTAGAATAATATACCACGGAGTGATTTTTTTTCTTTTTTCCTCTCTTACCTCAGGTCTATTGGTTTTGATTTTCTAAGAGACCCTGTCATAGGTGGCATTTGCCCCCAAATATTTCCTAAATCTCTTGCCAATAGTTGTTCAAATAAATAAGGGGCAGACTAAGTGAGTCTGGTCACACTGGAGTGAATTCCATATGTTTGTGTAAGAGAGACTTTAGAAATTCCTTCATCCAATGCCCCCCACTCCTAATTTTAAAAGAAGAACAAATTAGGTGATTTGCCCAAGTGAGTGACAAAACCTGGATTTGAACCTAGAGCTTCTGGTTCCTATTCTCTTTAACTCCAACTATACGCCCTCTTACATTAATGAGCTGGCAATAGCCAAAATGCCTTCCTAGCAATTGCATAGTCAACGGTCTGGTATTTCACCACCATCCCACTCCACCCCTCAAGCTTTGCCTGGAGCCTCTGACCTTTTTTCATTGCATCCCTTTTTTTCTTTTTCTGTCAAATCATTGTATTTGCAAAAGATCACATTTTCTCTAGTGTTTGAATATCCCTTTAAATTAAAAATATCTCAGGTCCCATCTTAAACACAGCACTCCATCTAAGGCTAAGTAACTTCTGGGGAAAAAGAATTACATTATTGCATTTCTAACTTTGCATATACACACATATTTAGAAAGATATAACTATAGATGTATGTATGCATATCATTGGCTTCTTCCCTTAAAATGGTGATTTCTTTTCTTAAAGGAATTACTTTGCAAACCAATGTTCAGTTATTACCTGATATCACCCTCCCGATCTCAGTTCTTGACTTAGAAACTGCTATGTCACCACCCACCATTCAGTACCTGTATAGGAGGTTTTATTACTTTCCCCAAAGACATATTGCCTTCAATTTATTTATATTAAATCTTGGCTCCCTGAGAGCAATCCAGTGCTTCCATCTTCCCTATTCCCTCTAATTATTTCACTCTGCCAGTGGATAATTCTAGTAACTTCATATAAAAATAGTATTATGTTCTTCTTTCATTCAACTGAACTCACTGATGACTAATAGCCAGAAAAATAGAAGCTGCAAGCGCCTGAAGTCAAAGATAGGAGAAATGCAAACAGTATAAAGTTTTGTTTTTGCATTAGAATTGAAGCTCTTTGGAGTAATATTCTTTCTGGGTATTTTTAACTTGTAGCACCTCCCCTTTCAGTGCCATGCCTATGGGTGAGATCAATATTAACAAATAAGGCTAGCATTGTCAAGTTTTTACATTGATCTTTTAAAGCAAGGTTCAAACTTTAGTAGCTCCATATTGTAGATGAAAGCCTGAAGCACAGAGGAGTTAGCAGATGGCATGTGTAGCACATATCATACCGGCCAATCCTACATCATCCTACATTTTGTCCTACCCACAGTCCAGGCATTTGAAGAAAAAATGGAAAGAATATCAAATCACCAAACATTCAGGATTTCTGGATTGCCCCCAGAGAGTTGACAGTGGAAAACAGGACTAGTGTTGCACACATTGCACGATAGTGAAGTATATCCAGGGTGTATTGACATCATCCATGAAATAATCACCGGATGCAAAACTGGAATCCAGCTGTTAATTGAACCTTGCCAAGTCATCGTCCACAAAGGAGAGTGACAAAGAGATGCAATCTTCCCCCAAATTATTCATGACTACCCTGGAGGCATTGCTCTTGCTTCTTGACTAGAAAAACAGGAATATGGTTGATTGAGAACAGCTCATAAGATAGCATTTTTTTACAGATGATTGCATCTTGTTCACAAATGCACTTTAAGGACTCAAAAACAATAAGCTACAGCAGCCTAAAAGACCCCTAAACTGATCAGTATGGCAATGAAACTCTATGAAGCAAAGTGTTTATGAAATGAACCCTATTCACATGGCACAAAATGTGTAGATGGTTGAAGGTTAAAGATGCAGTGGAATATTAGTACCTCAACTTCTGTAAATATAAAAGCAGCCATGGGGACCTGACTGAGCCAAAGGATGCATAGCCATCTGCATTAGTTTTCATCACCATTGGGTAACAATGAACAATGAGCAGGTACCCACAAGACAGTCAGATCAAAAATATTTAACTCCACATTGAAGCATGTGATCATTTATGTTTTAGAATCCTGGTCCAAAGCAAAAGAGGAAGCATAGACAGTTTTTATTTTCTTTTTTTTTGCATAGAAAGTTTTTTTTTTTTGGCATTGTAAACATTTTCATTTTATTTTAATTTATTTTTAACATGTTTGGTTTTCAGCATTGATTTTCACAGGCTTTGAATTACAAATTTTCTCCCCATTTCCTCCCCCCCCCACTCCAAGATGGCGTACACTCTAGTTGCCCTGTTCCCCAGTCTGCCCTC